>JANIJI010000006.1:10605000-11040000 GCA_024500535.1 Leptonema lineaticorne | reverse complement strand
TTTTGTCAGAGAATATTTTATAATCAATCGTTGATTTAATCGTTTTCGCATTAAAAAATTGAATATTCTATATTGAAAAATAAATAAACAGTCCGAATATATAAGGTTTGTAAAATAGTTGTCATTTTAACCCTATTTAAACATACACAAATTGATTGTTAACGTCGTTTACTTATATTAAAAAAAAAATGAAACGGTCGAAATTGCAATACGAAAATGTGTATCGCATTCGAATTTGCATTTTTCACATTTTATATCGTATATTATGAAAGCTTTTATTATACGAGTACGACGAAACCGTCGTATAACGAATATTTGTTTTGCGTGCGGCGGATTTTCAAAATTCGCCGCTTTTGCCGCGTCGCAGGATAAAATCGTAAAAAATAATTTGAATATTGAAATGGCCGTTTTATTTCCTTTTACGATCGGTTTATGCCGATTCGAAAATTGGTCTCAGTGTGTACTAGCAATTATTGGTGTGTACTATCAGTTTTATAATGGTTCTCAAAATGCGTGCGTATAGTTTCGATTTAAATATTTCGACTATTATTCGTATCGGATTTTCCGAACGTATATAAAATTATTTTTTATGATCTTTTATATTCATTCGTTCTGAATGTTTTATATTTTATTAAATTTTTTTATTGCTGAAATTTGGATTAATATATGCAATAAAAAAACGTATCGAAAATTTGTTTAACCTTTAGACTGCCCACATAAATATACTTGTGCTCTGTATGCTGCATATTTTGATTCAAAAATATTTTTAATATTTACTTATAAATATATTTTAACGATGTCAATCTTTTTTTTTATGATTTAAAAAAAATATTATATTGAAATATATTTTGTATTTATGTATTTGATTGTATTAAAGAGCGTATATTTATATAATATAATGTTGAAATTAAATTAATTGTGCAGAAATTTCAGGACGTTGTAATCGTTTCACACATCTGTTGAACTGTTAATAACGAAAATAAGTTTACAAAGTGCATAAACAACGAAACAAGTTTAACTAAACTTTGTCTCTTAATTGAAACTATTCGCCGAAGTTTCGCTAAGATTCATTAATTTTTAACATGGATTACACGTTCATATATATATATATATATATATATATATATATATATATATAAATATTTTTATTGATATATAAAACGTTTAATGTATAAGAAAAACGAAAATTGTATAAAATAAAATAAATGAATAAATATTTAATGCGATGCTTAATATCAAAATTCTAAAGTCGCTTTCTATTATCATAAAAATTTATTGTGAAGCGACACGGCGTCGAGTGACACGGAAAAACGGATCGAGTTTTCGCGTTTTCCCATTCGGAAAAATAATTCGCGGAAATTCGTCTCGAATGTGTACTTATTAATATTTAATAAAGTGGCACGTATCAAACGTCTCGTCCGAAGTTTTGACAATTGCGACGTATAAATGTTATTATGAAAATAGGGGGAATAAGGGGGGGGTGAGGGGGAGGTATGAATAATATTTTATGAAGGCCTCATAAATGTCTGCCGTTGGAAATTTTCAATGAAATTTATTAATAATGGAAGTTAATATGTTTGTTAAATTAAAACAATATATATGGTATATATTTAAGATAACCCATCCGTCCTCCTTTTGGAAGTACAGTCCTCCTTCTCTAAGTTGTGTCCTTCTTTGAAAAATGTCCTCTTTTTTGAAATAAATTATTTTTCGTAAATTTTTATGTTAGATAAGTCAATTTCATCATCAAGACCTTTTTTAAGATTTGATCGCAAAATGGAGGATTTTATTTTTTTTATTAGAGTCGTATTTTTAACCAATCTCAAAGCGTCCTCCTTTTAAAAATTCAATTATATTGTTATTTATATCGTAGAAAAATTGGTCACCTTAATTTATATAAATAAATACTTTGAATATTTGACGTATTAATGTTATTACATTTTCATTCTTATAAAAAAATATTAAAGGAAAAAAATGTAATATAATAATAAAAATGTATATTTTATAAAATTTAGTTATTTTTCAATTATTTCAAAAGCTTGAAACTTTTTGTCGTTGTATCGATTATAAAAGATAAACATGAAACGCATGTACCTGTCATTTTGACTACACGTAGCTTTAGCGTATGGAGAAAAAAAAAGCTTTGCAATTTTCAATATAGGTCAACATGACACTAAGTTTTTACTATGTTTGACATATAATGAAAATACTTTCAGTCAGCGGTTTTAAAACTTTTATTTTTGTTTTTCTTTTCGACATGACTTGACGAACGAGAATATATAATTTCATACAATAATAATCGTTTCTATTTCACATACTATTATTATTATTAAGTGTGAAAATAATATAAAATATTTTATATTTCGGAATGTTTGTAGTGTTGAATGATATATTCTTAGTGTTTTAATAAACAGCATTTGCTTGTTTCCGTTGAATTTATCTTCGGGCACAAAGACGATGCACGATGCCGACATGTTCCAGAGACTAACAAGTTCCCAAGGGTTGTGTATTATTGTTCTTCAGCTGCAAACTAACTTTCCATACATTCGTCGAAGGCACCAGTGCTGCAAAATGAAGGCTTCGAACCTCAAATTGCTTCTGTGAAACCGCGATGTGCAAACAGAGACGTTCATTAATACGTAATAGTCAAATCAGGAAACGTATCAAGTTCAAAACCAAGTTTCAAATTTCACATTTCAACCGTGATAATCGTTAAGATTTTGTAATTCTCAGTATATTATAGAGAAATATATATGAAATTAATATTTTAATTATTATGAAATATTTATAGTGTGCGCCTTAAAATTTTAATACACTATACTAGTTCACTTTTTCATTATGAATATATATTGAATTATTATAAAAATTTTCTTCATTTATTTATTGCAAGAATTTTATATTCAATTTAGATAAAATCGTATGAATAAATAGCAATAAATATTTTTAGAAATACTAGAAAAGATTGCCGATATTCGAAAACATGAACGATTTAGTGGAAAATAAACAACGATAAACTACGAAAATTTATTGTGCGGCAATCGTAGAACGAGGAAAAATAAAATGTGCAACTTCGTAGCACTGAAATTTAAAAATAAATTTTCCATTCGTTTCGAGAAAATTTAATTTAAAACCTTTCTCATATTAGTGAAGAACTATGCGAATAGCTCTCAGTTTGCAGCGAGCTTATCTAATATATAATATTATATATATATATATATATATATATATAGTACATCGCGACTGGGGTTCGAGTTCCGGAATTTTATTAAATTACGAAATAATTCAATAAATTTGTTGTGAAATGAAAATTTCAATATTATAATTATGTTTTCGCTATATTCGTTATTAAATAATACCAATTTGAAAATTGAATATTTCTATATATAAATATATCAATTTCTTAGAATATATATATATATATATATATATATATATATATATATATATATCGTGGAATAAAAAGGTTTATTATCAATGTTGTTCCAACATAGTATTAAACGGATGAATTCGATTTTACGATTGCACTAACCGTTTGTTCGTATTTCGCGTCGAATTCGATTGTTAAAATTGCAAATATCGATCGACGAATACGACGAAAAAAAAATTTTCCGTTTACAATAAATATAAAACAATATCGACTTCTAAAAAAAAAATAAAATAAAAATATATTGAAAAAAAAAAGGATGAAAATGAAGGAAAAATATTGCAAAAATCGGACGCGCGAACGCCGCCAAACTTTTCATTCGTGAATTTTTGATGCGTTCTCTCTTTATTCATGGCCTTAATTTAATATTTGGCGCGCTGCTGTTGGCAGCACTCATCAGCTGTAATGCGAGTCTCACACCAGCCTTAACCGCCTACCGGTCCGCCCTTTGTGACTTCCGGTTTCTTTTTTTTTTACGCCCATTTTTTACCGAGGCTCTTCGACGGCGGTGAATTTTTCCTTTTTTTTCACAAAAAAAAAAAAAATTTTACTTTCCGAGAGTTTTCTTTGTTCGGGCGTTCAGAATTTCATCTCTTTCGTCATATTTTCAGAAGCAATTGTCTCAAATGGACCGAGCAAATATCTGCCGAGGCAAATTTCTGATGTTCGACGGGGAAAATTCGTCGGAAAAGCAACCCCCTGCATGCCGCGACGGATAGTTATGTAAATTTATACCGTTGCCGTTCGCTTTTCGCACCGCGGCCGCAAACATGTTAATTTATTTTAATTTCGACCCACTTGACGAGATAAAAGAATATATATATATATATATATATATATATATATATATATATATAAATATATAAATATAAAAAGAACTAGACTCATATTATAGGTGAGTGCCTATAACATATACATTCGTGGGGGTGGTTTTTTTTTTCTTTTGGAAATAATAAAATTCAAGCTTACATACGGAAACGAGGGTTAATTTCGTACGAGGGGTATTTTTGAAATTGTCGGGTAGAACGAATTACCATTTGATTATATCGTCTTTCCGCTCACTTTCTAATTACAAATGATAATTGAAATATTTATCGTATAGCAATTTTTGTAAAGAAAAAAATAGATTTTAATGCGATAATTCACTATTTTAATAATTAATTTAAGGATGATTTATATATTATTTTTATATATGTGTGATAATTTTATTCTTATTTTTTTAAACTAAAAATGTTTGAAAAAATAAGCCATAAAAATTATGTAATTATATGAATTTTTAAGAAAAAAACGAGAAAATTATCAAAATTTTAATGTTTTAAATTTATTATAGTATTGTTGTATATATTTGAAAAATCTACATCGTTTCGTGATAAATTTCAAGGATATATTAACTTCTTTTATAGTAATAATTATTTGTAAATTTATTGTAAAATTTATAAATAAATTCTGAAAATAAATTTTAGCATAAATCATAGAAAATATCGAGATGATAATAAACCACATTTATATGATATATTTAATACATCAAATTTAAAATAATAATACTATAATATATATTAATAATTTTCAGAAGACATTTTTTACGACGAAAAAAATAAAACACTTTTGTAACACTCGCTTATATTTGATCGTAATAATAACACGAAAAAAAAAGTATATTCATATATTATATAGAAACAGAGCGAAAGTACATATTTCATTGTTTCAATCCGCGATCATTTTTCCTCATTTACTACTATTTTTTTTCTATTTTTCTATTATTTTTTTTCTTATATATTTACATGAATGAACGAAGTTAACGTTATGGAAGCAAGTCTACGTAGAGTTCAGTCGTTAAAGAGCGCAAACAAAATTGTTTCGAAAACTTTCACGTCGACAACATACTATATATATATATATATATATATATATATATATATATATATATATTTATATATATATATACATATTCACTATAGAATATGTAATATCGTTACACAATACAAGAAGAGCACATACTAAGTGTTACGGACAATTTTCGACGTTAAATGTTTGTATTAAAATGTCTGTCGTGTCGCAATAAATAACTAGTATTTAAATTAAAAATAATAAAAAATCTATAAATATGATATATCAGTATTAAATCGTATTTATGTTAAATTAATATGTTATTTATAAATGTCAAAATATTTCCATATTAATATATATATATATATATATATATATAATATTTTGCTAAATTGTAAATATGAAAGTAGTATAATAATTTTCAAATGATATTAAATATTTAATATAAATTATATTTAAATAAAATATTGTTTTCAATCTCATATGTCATTGAAAATACAATTTATATTTAATTTACTGTAATTTTAATATTTTTATTATGAAATTATTCTAGTTAAAAATAAATCGCTATGTAGATTATTTATTTATTATACCTTTTATAATCATTATCTGAAATAAATTATTTTGATTTAATATTTAAATCAATTTTTAATATGAATTTTATATTCCTAAATGGATAAATATTTTTAGTTATCTCCTTGAAATTTCATTAGATAATAATCGATATTTATTTTTATTATTAAAATTGAAAGACGATATTGTGCTAAATTACCTAATAGATCAGTCACTATTAAAATTTTCTTTTTGATTTTCTTATTATCAAACATAATTTAAATAAATTGTTATAAACATGAATAACGTGAAATAAAATAATAATTATTTTATTTATTCATTTAGATTTTTTTTTAAATAAACTATTTGGCATAAAATTGACTTTTGAAGCTCAAAGATTCGTATATACACAAATTAAAAAAAAATAATACAAAAATATATTAAAAGAGTTTTAATATAATCAATTTAAATAAAATTATGCAATAATATATATTATTAAAATAAAATATTTGAATATTATATAATGTAAATATTCTAATATATGTTAATAAATAATGTATTCAACTTCATGTCATCGCAAATATTGCAGAATTATGTATACAAACACACTATAATATATGTATAATCCAGTATATATAGGATTAAATATTGTTCATTGTCAGTGACACGTACTATATTTATGTATATACTCATTTTGGGGGACGCTAAAGGAATATTTATCGTTATAAACAGGACGAAGGGTGTTGTGTCTACAGAATAAAAATGATACTTTGAAAAACTTTGCCGACACTTATCGGACAATAATCTTGCGAATCCACGATATAAACAAGAAAAATAAAGGTTGTAAAAATAAAATAAAGATAAAAATAATAGTCTTTGATAAATTTTAAGGGTTTGATCGAACATTTTTTTTTTAACGATTTGCTATTTTTTTCCCTTGTTTTATCATTGACTTATTTTTATTTTCAAAATCGATTATTTTGTAATAAAATATATCGGATAAAATTACGTTCTATGTTTATTTTTAATTTGTTAAAATATAATAATTAAAATCGTATATTTAAATTAAGGCATTGAACGTTTAATATTATACTATGATTCAAATATCTAGTAACGATGTCAAATAATAGACACGATTTAATTTATTTCATTATTTATTAATTTTATAATATTTTGATGAAAATTGAAGATCATTATCTGAATGTTAAATTATTTTTTACTATCTATAAATGAGATTAAATTGAGTATATATATATATATATATATATATATATATATATATATTTATTTATATATATATATATATATATATATATATATATATATATTTATTTATTTATATATATATATATATATATATATATATATATATATATATATATATATATATATATATTGATGATGAATTAAAATAAATATGTTGTATTATTATATACAAAAAAATACTTTGTTTATTGAACGTAATATACGTCGGAGATTCGGAAAAACTCGTCGTTTTTCCGGACGTCAATTTTGCGGCGCAGTCAGTCGACCCACTTTACAAAGAAAACATCGACGCTATTTGTCACGCCTGAAAATTCGCGATGAAAAGAAAAGGCTTTGATGACGCGTCGCTTTTCCAGGCAGTTGAGAGCACCTGCCTCTTGTAACTTGCCCGCTGGCTTTTCATATATTTCGTGTTCAAGAGGTTTAACGCGTTCGCTTAAAAACCTCCTTCCGCCCACCGAAAAGCTTCTCACACCCCTCTGAAAAACTCAACCCTCTCCGACACCCCTTCACAATATACATATTAAACAACGTATTGTAAAAGACATATATATATATATATATATATATATATATATATATATATCATATTTATAAAATTAATCTATGAATATTAGTAAAATTTTATATTGTATTAGTTCATTAAAACGTATTTATTTTTTTAAAACAAAAAATATATTAAATCACTTCAACGTTATTATAAGTATTCTATGTCAAAAGAAACGTTTCATTATATTAACAATTTTGATTTATAAGAAAATATTAGTTTATAACAATACTTACGAAATAAATATCCGGAAAATCACAAGTTTTTCAGTAAAACTATCGGTAATAAAAATGTTTCAGTCAATATTTTTTTAAGTATACTTCAGCTATTTCTCTTTATGTTCTATTACTCGTATCTTTTATATTATTAAGTTTTTAATATTTTTGCTTTTACCTTCCATTGATATTTTATAATATATATATTGTTTTTTGTTTACATTTAAAGGAACGGATATTTTCGTAATTTTTTTCTTCTATGAAATTTATAACAATCTTTAGAACAAATAAATTCCTTTGTGTGATTTCTTGATTTTCACGACAAATTCATATTTGTAAGATACCTTTTAAAATTGCATCCGATGAAATATAAAAATATTTCAAACTGCAAACATTATACATACTTTATAAATATGAAATCTTATTTCAGTCAAAGTTCAAAAGCTCTGCTAGAAAATGCGATTCGATAACTCCAATGTCGCTTGCATACACTGCGAAATAAATCATACTGAGTTTTCTCAAAAGTTGCATTGACATTCCGCTCATATATAATATCCGAATATATATTTTTTTTATTACGGAAAAATACGAATTCAATATATTATTTGTATGTGAGGGTAAATTTTTGGTCGTACTACCAAAAATAAGGAAAAAAAAACACTCACAAACGTTCCGTCTTGAAAATTTTCAATACATTGTATGAAAGCGGGAAAAGCGAGAACTTGAAGTTGAGACGCTTCATTTGAATAATATGTCTTTTATTTCGTCGAACAAAAAGAAAAACTCGCGTAAAATTTAATTGTTTGCATCGCTTTCGTCGGAAAGCTCCCGCTTTCCGCCGCTCTCGGGTTTTCCGCGAGACGAAAATTTTATTGTTTGTTTTCGGTTATTACTTCGAAAACGTAATAACTTTTCGAAAAAGAGATAACGAGATGCGAAAAACGAGGCGACGAACGCGGCAACGATCCGAAAGCGGAATAAAATTTATAATAATAATAATAATATAAATAATAAAAAATAAATAATCGCTTCGCCGTTATTGCACTGTAACGCTGAAGAAATGCAAACTGAGTTTTATTGGTATCGTATACAATATTGATCCTTGTTCGGTGCGCAGTCTGAAAACCGTTCAATTTCAAAATTAAAGTTTTTCCCCGAGTGTTTGGTCTGAATGGAGTTTTCACGAGAACAATTTATCCCGATATAATAGGTTTACAAATGAAAAACTGTTGTATGAACACTTTATTCTTTGAATTTCTCAATCTATTACATTATATAATAATAAAACGAAACATTTTTTTTAATACCATATTATATATAAATACTGATATATACTATAAATAATTTTTATATAATAATATAAGAATGCGAGAATTTTTTTCATAACAAAACATATATAGAAATCATAACTCTTTAATGTGAAACGTTATACTTTAAATATATATCGAATAACAAAAAATAATAATTATTTAAAAACATATAAATCAAAATAATAATTAGATTAAATTTTAATTAATATAGAATAAATGACGTAAAACGCTTGAATTTTATTTTATAAATTATTTTATTTGGAATTCTATATCGAATTCAATATATAATATAATGGAATTTTCTCAAATTTATTTCAATCTAAAAGTGAATCTTTACGAATGAAAATAATTAAAATATAAATCCATTTATTTTTGATTGTCAGTTTTACATTGATATTTGAAATATTAATAGAATATGTAGAAATTATTATTTTATTTTTAATGACGAAATTCAAAATTACATATTAAAAATATTATATATATTTATACATTATATGTAGATAATATTTAAATGAGCGGAGTTAAACTTTTCATGAAATAATTAAACAAACTTTTATGAACATCGTTAACTAGAAAGTATTCTTAATTTTTTCTAGATACTTATCTCGTTTAAGTTTCGTTCTTCACGTATGGATTTTTTTCATAGGATTGATATATTTAAATCGTTTTTAAAAAACTTTCGTCATTTGAGCCGTAAGACATATTGATCCTCTATTTGTCTATGGTAAGTCGATTTTTTTTTCTTATCTTCGATATTAATCAGGACATTTTTTTTTTATCCTCGTATTATTACCGCGGTACGGACTCGATCCCGCATCAAGAAGTCCGGAGACGAGTAATTTAACATTTTCCATAGAACCTTTCAGGTGACTTTATTGTGAGGCGGTCGTATTAAAAATCCTCTTTTCCATTTTGATACCGAGCCACGACATGAATAGCGGCGAAACGTAGGATGAGCGCGTAGGAAAAATTGTGGAAAATGGCCGACCGTTTCTATTTTTTTTTTGTCGTTTTCTGATCCTTTTTTTTTTACCTCCCCGTTTTCATCTTCATTCATCTTCTACGACGGAAGTCACTGCGGGAAAACGGAATGAATAATTAGGCGTTTTTGTCCGCTTTCATGCACCGTGAAGGAAAGTATGTGCGTCGAATCCATCAACTGCAAGTCTGGTCCATGCGGATGCAGTTGAGAACTCTTATAAATGCATATTCATGACCGACAACTTCGCCTAATTATTCGAAAGTGAGATATATATGCGCGAAGGGGTGTCGACGCTGAGATTTTCCATGAATACACTATGATGAAGACGAAATAGTCACGTTTATCCTTTATTTTTCCGAAATTTGTGAGCAAATCATGACATATTTTTCATATTTTCTATATTGTCAATTATATATATATAATTATTTTATTTTTATATCAATATATATAACATATATTATTTATGAAAATATCTCTTTTTATCTGCATTGTTTGTTTATCAGAGTGGAATTTTGTAGTCGATTTTTCGACCACATTTCATACATTTAATCTAGTTGAAATTTTACATACTCGCACATTATATATGACAATATACGAATTAATTAACAAATTTATCAATTTATTAAATAATGATAATTAATTAAAAATTTTATATCGACCTCTGTATATGTATTATTTTATTTTATAATACATATATAAAAATAAAAATAAATATTATGATATTTATTTAACTAATATTTTTTTTAAATAATATTTTCAATGAGGCTTTTATACAGTTTTTTTTAATATATACGTATTTAGAGAAAAAACGAGCACGTCAAAATTCACTATTCACTATTCATTTGGGCACATAACATGAATCTAGTTGAAAATTGCCTTATATGTAAAAAGGACTAAACGGAAAATAGGTATATATATATATATATATATATATATATATATATATAACATCCGTAAAGATATATATAGAATAATAAATGTGGAAAAAAACTACCGAAATTCGCGTACATGAAAACGGTATTCAAAGGAAAAGCTTTATATATTGGCTAAATAAAAACGCTTATTCATTAATGACCAATTATGTATAATATTTATAAAAAAAATATTAAATTTCAATGGAAAATTGATAAAAATATGTTTTTTTTATTGTTGATAATTACTTTTTATTTTATTACGATAAAAATATTTTTTTTATATGTTGAATAAAAATGTACTTATAATTTTCCCATTTATTTAAATTATGTATGAAAACTTTTTGAATGCACTTTTCGACTTTAAATTGCTTGTCAATAAGGATATTATGCTTCTAATAATGTATTCATAGAATCTGAAGCTCAATTTATTTTAATATTATTATTATGGGGTGAATGTAATTTTAAAGAATTTTTTATTAAAAATTAATGTTCAAATTACAGTATAAGTTATAAACGAAGAAAGATTTTATATAATTATTCTTTATATATACAATGCGTCTAATAAATTTAAATAAATGTTTTTAAATGAAATAAGATATAAATATTTGTTGTAATTAGTCTTTTGAAGATTGTATCTTTAATGAAAATTGAATAAATAGAACGGCGCAATTGATATTTAATTAGTTTAAATACAGTAAAACGCGTAATTACTGTATGTTAAATGAATAAAGTATAATTTTCCAGTGATACAAGTATTTTAGTTTATTATTAAAGTAATAAAATCTACATTTTAAATGAAAATAGTCTATTTTGTTATGTAAAAGCAAATTATACGAAGCGGTTTGAATTAATGAATGTAATAGAAATTAGTAGAATCTCTCAAAGCTTTGTAGTGAAAACGTAATTGCAAGGAGATTAGTCCTTGCTTAAAGTTTAAACACGGCGAAATATGCAGTTCTATTAATATAAACCGCCGTTAAACGTCGTTAAATACGCTTATTTATCTGATTATGTGAAATGATAACGTATATAAAATTACGTTTGCTCGATTTCAAATCGTAAGCCGAACGCGCACATTGATATAAATTGAAACTGAAGATGTGCAAGATTTTAATTTTGAAACGTTTAAATTCGTATTTGCACACGCGAATCGTATAAGAATTTTGAAGGGGTTGAATTTTACATAAATTACGTGTTGTGCATACCGTGTGTCTCTTACTAGTCGAAATAAGGGTTGAACATAATAAGAGCGTTTCACGTTCGTTTAAGCTTATATTTATCAGAGCGTATTATGATTAAGTAAGTGTTTATTCGAATATACATGTATATATATATATATATGAAACGTCGCAAAAACGGGATGCATCTGTTTTTAAAAGGGGTAACGGTATTTTCGTACGTTCCCCCCCCCTTCTTTTTCCGGCTTTCTGTCCCCTTTCCGCCGGAAAATCGTTATTCTTCTCTCATCCACAACTTTACACATTTCGTATCATTACGTATTCCCGGCTCAAATCACGGAAAAACCCTCCCCTCAGCACTTTCTGGTTAGCGTAACAAAGGGGTATTACTTGCGATCAGCGATATTTCCCAGAGCCGACCCTGGTGAGTTTGCACACGTACTGTCGCGCAAACGTTCATATCGTTAAGTTACTTTTTTTTTTTTCGCCTTTTAAGGGTGGGTGGGTTGCTATTTTTTTTTCGACATCTTTTTCACTCATTTTTTTTTTGCCCTTTTCGAAAGGCTTTGCTGAATATTTTTTTTTCCATTTTTCCGGATTCAATTTAAAATATCGAAAAAAAAAAAATTTTATATACGATTTTTTTTTCTATTTCAAATTAAACTTTTTATCGATCAATTTCATTTTTTCACATATTAAGGTTCACCTTCGTCATTGTAAATTCAATTTTTTTAAACATACAAAATTTAAAAATGAATATTAAATTCATAATATGAATGTAAATAATTATATAAAAAAAAGTTAGAAATAAATAAAAGGTTATATTTAAAACAAAAATATTTATTTATTAGCAGTTATTATTATTAATTTATATAGTGATTGATTTATTAATATTAAACTTATCAACACTTTCTATTTATCTATTAATACTTATTATTAATTTTATATACGATATAAATAAATTTGAAGGACATTCTCAAATAACTACTCTTTCGAATATAACAATTAAAATTTTAATTAAAAATTTATAATTGTTACCATTTTCTACTTAATCTTTTCACTATATTAAACTATAAATAATCATCTATATTTCATCCGCTAATTTTACGATAGATAAAAATAGTATAATCAAGTTTTTTTAAAATTACAAAGTTACGCTGTTTACATAGTGTTTTTAAACTTTTTTTTTTCGTCAAAAGGTTAGTTTTTAACTTAACTTTTTAATGTCATAACCCGAATTTTAACCGCGAATTCGTTTCCTTAAAAATATATAGTATATTATATATATACAAATTTTGTTTTTCAAAATAAAAATATTGTAGAATGACATCGTGTGCCAGTATTATTATTTTTTTCATTATTTTTAGCCGCAAAGCCTTAACTGTACCTCATTAATCTTAATGATATGCTAATACCCTCATTATATAAACTACTTAGATTTTCGTGGGGTTGAAATTGTTGTAAATGAGCACCTCGAAGGTTACACGCGATTTTTTTTCTATATAAACAATTTAAATCATAAATAAAAATATATGAATGAAAAGGTTAAAATTTGATTTTTATGCAGATATGAAAATAATTTATATATATTTGATATTTCATGTTTATAAAGTATATAATTATAATAATGAAGTGCTTGAATTTTATATAAATTATTTAAAATATTTTTTATATAAAATTCTGTTAAATATTTTTAATACAAGTATATTTCAATCTTTTTTTGCAATATCAATTTTGGATATTTTTTATAAAATTTTAAATATCTGTTTAATACATAAACTTTTTAAAGGTGTATCAAACAAATATACAAAAGCTTTCATTTTTATGACGCCTATTAAATATTAAAAAAATCCTCAGGGTAAATATAAAATAGTTAAAACGACATTAAAAATGAACATATTTTGTTAAGTTAATATATTAAAATACAAAATCTCAAACTCAAAGCATAAATTGGTAATTTCGATAATAATATAAATTAATTAAATCAAGTATTATATATATATTAATTAATAAAAATGTATATATTTAATAATTATTTTTATTGAGTATTCAAAATCTTGTAAAAAAAATCTCAGGTACACACGTCATTTCAAAGTTTAATATTAATATCGAAAAAAAGTATTCGTTATATTAACGGCGTTAATGTTTCGCGGCCTGGTTAATGTTTGAGAGGCGTATAAAATAGAGTTTTGAGGGGTTGAAATGTAGATGGCGCAATAATGAAACGCACCCAGCGTCCATTCGTTCATCGTACACGAGTGTGCACTTCGTTTTATGTCGTTTATAAAGTTTAATCTGCAGTAATATAATGTAAAGCCGCGTCCAAACGACCGTCAAATTTGAATAACGAGATGCGCTACGTCGAAACGGGAAGGGGTGGGCCGGGTCAATCTTGTCGAGCGTCGCCGCTACGACACTTCGAAAGCGTCGCCGTATATTTCTCGTATAACGACGGACGTTATGCGAATATATCGTTTCGTCTTTATGTGAGTATTTATTATTTTCTATACAAATACTATATTGAAAATGTTTAAATCTGAATTATTCAAATTTATAGCAATATATCTGCATATAATATATAAAATTTTTATACACACACACACATACATACACATTAAACCATATATATATATATATATATATATATATATATATATATATATTTATATGTATATATATATATATATATATATATATATATATATATATATATATATATATATATATATATATATAAACAACGCACCTTTTTATATACATAGTAAAAATATAATTCAAATGTAAATTAAATTTTTCGTATACGCGAACGATGTAAGTCGATGCGTATTTAACTTTACGCGCGATAAAAGCGAACCGAAAAATTATATTGTATTATTTTTATGCTCGTATAAAAAAAAGACGATGATAATGGAAAATTTATGCGAATTTTAATACTGCGCTCTATGAAAATTTTTCCACACTTCGAAAATTTCCCTATCGCCCTTTGCTTTTTCTCCCTTTAAATGCGTTAATTATATATATATATATATATATATATATATATATATATATATATATATATATATATATATATAACGATGAAGGAAAAGAATGTTTGAAATTATTATTTTATAATTATATGAATAAATAAATAAATCGGTAGTAATATTTTGAATAATTATTCTTTAAAGAATGAATACGAATTAATTTATCAAACAGTAATTTTATATAAATTCTATAAATATGTCTAATAAATATGATTGTATTTATTGTTCATTTATATTAAAAAGTATGAACAATTTCAGTATTTTTATAGCTTTTCCAGAGAAATGCATGATCATATTTTATATTTTATAGTTTAAATTTTGTTTATTTTGAAGAATAACTATTGTAAAACATTTATTTTATTACTTATTTTTTGATAAAATAAAAAGTTTGGCAATTGGTTTCAAATATTATTTTAAAAATTTATTTTTAATAATTATATTATTTTTTTTGTATATAAATTTGTCAATTGGTTAGTTTTCACTTTAAAATATAAATAGAATAAAATGTGATATTTTATTATATGTATTTGATATTTTTGTGATCTGTATAAGACATATTTATTTACGAGCATGAAACGTTGAACAATATTAAAGAAGTTAAACATCGAGTTATTTTTAGCCAATAAAGAAAAACTTTCGATATTGGAAAATTTGCTATACCGCCGAATTGATTTTACAAATGAAAGAGTAAAAGTTCAAGAAAAACATTTGATCTCTGGATGAGCGAGTTTTCTTCTAAATATAAACTTCATATTATATATAACAATCGTTCAAATTATATATATATATATATATATATATATATATATATATATATATATATATATATATATATATATATATATATAGGCGTCAAATTAATCTATTTTAATTATTTGTATATTTTAGAATATCTATTTTCGTTTATAGGTTTACTAAATAATGTTATTGAACGATCATATTTTATGCTAATTAATAATAATAATATATTAACCTTTTACACTCGAGATGTTTTACATAGTTTAATAAAAAAAAATACTCCAGAATTAAACTTAATATAAACGTAAATCAATGTATAAAGTTTCTATATTTTAACATTTTACATATCTATATTATTTTGTGGTTTTGTATACAATATATAAATATATTAAACAAATATCTAAATTAAAAAAATGGTTTTCTCCAACACTTTATGTTAAAAATAGCAGCACATTTTGATAATGTAAATTATAACGATTAAAATAATCTTTATAGTAAGATTGTCAAGTTTGAACTAAATAAAAAATCAAAATTTCAATCTCAAAAGTGCAGTCCAGTATTAAATATAGAAAATCTTTTATATTTAAATGAGTATCATTTTACACTTTATAATATTATATAGAAAATTGTGGAAATTTGTTAGAAAAAATTAACATAAATAATCTATGTGGTGACCGAACGGCACTTATCGAGTGCAAATAGTTAAAAAAAAATAGATAAGAATAATTTCAGTTTTAGATAGCGTATAAAATATTACGTTATATAATATATAACAATATTTTAAATCGACTACCGTAGACGCCGTATTGCTCGAGAATTTTCCGAATTTTCCTCGCGCGTAAAGCACTACGAACGGATGCAAATGGCCGCGGGCTGCATTCGTGCTAATTTTTTTTTTATTTTACGGAATTTTCTTTTTTCGCATAATAATTCGCGCGCATAAATATTCATATTGCCGAATTCGTTCCGGATGGGAAATAGAGCGCGCCGATTCCGTAGCACTTTCGCCCGCTTTTTATTGACTTAATCCGTTATAATGGATAGAGATTGGAATTGTTTTCGATTCCGTTTCAGCTTTTCGAATTTTCCGATGATTTTTCACGTTTTTTCGTGCGCGCATTTTCTTCGCGCGTTTTTCTTTTGTAATTTATTATTATTATTATTATTATAATCATTGTTGGTTAATATAAAAATAAATAATGCCGCATAAATGAAAAGTGAAGTTGTTTAGGAAAACGGTAATCATATTCGTATGTGAGAGCGGTATGATGGTTTTTCTTTTATGTGAAAATTTGAATTTTATGCAATATTTATAATGTTTTATAATATATAAAAAAATATTGCTTTTGTTTTAAGATATATTAGTTCAAGTTTGACATTGTCTTTTTATTTTAAAGTATAAAATTAATAAATTTGTTTAATATATATATATATATATATATATATATACATATATATGTGTGTGTGTGTGTGTGTGTATCTTTTTATTCAAATGAAATAATTTCAGAAATAAAGATAGAACGAGACAAGAATGTCGTAGTAAACGTTGAATTGTAATCGATTCGACTAACGAAAACGTCACAATTTCCAGCGTTTCCCCCGGTTTTCCCCGTTTTCCCACGGTTAGAAAGCGGGAAACAAGCGGTCCGCGTCGCATCGCGAAACTTTTGACAAATGGCGACGCCGAGTGGCGATTTATGGGCGTCGTAAATCAGCGGGCAACGTCGCGGGCGGTCGTGGCCGCGGGCGCACGCGACCCACACTTTGAATATCTCTGTCCATATATTAAGACATATTGAGAGACGACGTTACTTCTGGCTCGGATGCGATGCCGCGCCGCGGGCGTCTCGATCCTAATTTTCAGTGATTTATTCGCCCACGGGGCTGAAACTCTAATGGGCACCGTGGGGGTGTAAGTAAATTGTAAAGGTGGACCATCCCTTTATATTTTTTTTTATTTATATATTTTTAAATTTTTTTTCTTGCACTTATTAGTCAACCTGTCCATATAATTATTATTGCGACTGTTTTTTTTTCAAATTTAAAATCATTTTATTTTACATTATTTATTATTATATAAAATTTATAAAATAAAAAAATAATTAATATATATAAAAAAAATTCAAATCCGAAACAACACAAACGAATATATTTTTATTCTTATATCATAAACAATATATATATATTTATATCAGAATATATAATATAATACAATTATAATATAGTGAAATTTTTTATATGAAAAATTTTCCATTGAAGTCAAAATTTTAAAATCTCATTTTTATATATTTATGAACGGATTATTTTTTTTTTATAAATGTCAAGTCATAAATTATAATAAAATATGAAAAGTTATTATTTTGTTTATTTGTAATTTTATACAAGATAATATATATATATAACGATATAAATAATTTCAAGCTTAATTAACGAAAAATACGTCGGTTTAGATCAACCATTCATTTTCTTTTTTTTAGATTAGAATATATATAGCATGAACAATATACATATATATATATATATATATATATATATATATAATCATTAATCTGGAAAACACAATGAGGCTACAGTGAAAATTTTGCATTGTCGTTTCTTCTATATATATATATATATATATATATATATATATATATATATATATATATATATATACATTTAGACTGGGACAAAAAATAGAAGAAAAACGAACCGTAAGCTAGAAGAAAACGAACAGAAATTTTCAGCGGGTGAAAAAAAAAATAAGTATAGAATCAGAAAAAATTAAAGCGGCAGCGGGGAAAAATCGTTAATTTCAACGCGACGACCCGTTAAGCTCGTTTTTTGGAGCGCGAAAATAAATAATTACGCATCACTTTAATGAAAGCGCCGTTTGTATGCTTTTTTTTTTCCTTTCTTGCCGTTGCGTTATTTTTATTCTTTAGCCGACATTACTCTCGCAGTGAAGGAAAAACTCTGAAGCTTTTCATTTGCATTTCGTTTCTCTTTATTTTGTTTTTCTTTTTGTTTTGTTGTTTTTTTTTTTTTGCTACATTTTTTTAGGCTAACCGTAGTAGTAAAATCGTCACGGAGACATTTTAAAGACTTTAATGGAGCAGTGTACGAGATTGAACTCCAGGGATATTCAATATGTTAAATATTTTTTTTTTATAGTTGTATATGAAGCGGCTGACTTTATATAATATATATATTTGTAGAATAAATATTTATATTATAATTTATAAATATTTTTTAAACGATAGTGATTATTATATATGAACAATATAGTAATACCTCACTTATCGCGGGCGTTGCGTTCCTAGACCACCCGCTATATAAAGAAATAGGGATGCTATATGTACATTATTTTAGTGGATATACACTATTTTAAGTCTTTATAAACCCTTTTCACATATTTAAACACTATATAACCTTTTTCCATTACCTTAATAACCTTTCCCATACTTTTCTTTATATATATATTCTGTATCTGCTTCTTTTAAAACACTTCATTTTACTGAAAATGTTCAAATTTTTAAACATAGATATGTAAATTTAAAAATTTGATATGTATACTCATTAAAAAATATATGAGCAGCGGAAAATATCGCTATAAATATGTTTCCGCGATAAATGAACCGCGAATAGGTATGATAGTAAATATATTTATATACTTTATTATCGATATAATAATATTTCCGATTACGTTTTATAAATCGTATCAGAAATAGTTGACTTATTAGTTTAGTAATTCACGAAAGAAAATGCGATTAACGCCACCAACTATGGGACTGCGGTTCTTCGGCAAAATACCCCTGCCGCTAGCGAAAGGGCTTCGCGTGTTTTTGGGGTTGAATTATTCGGTAGCTTATCGCACTACGACAGCCTGTGAGCATCTCCGAATTTTCCTCTGCCGTCACTCGATTTATCAACCGCCAGTTTTGCCACCATCACCACCGCAAAACCGGAAGTCGTGGGTGTGAATCGCTCGCGGTGACGGAAATGTTAAACATAATCCGCGTGCTCAACTTTCGTTGAATGCGATTCGCGCTAAAAACTGATTATTGTCTGTCTTGTCGATTTTTTCATGTTTTTTTTTTATATGAATTAATATTGTTTGAACTGGAAAAATATTTTTTATATAAATATATAATAATAATCTTTAAATACATCTTCGAGTGAATTCATGCTTATAAAAAAGTCAACGCTTTGAAATATATAAAAAAAAATATATTTTATCGTAACCTTTGATATTTCTTAATATTTCTATAAGAGATTTATTTATTTTATTCTTGTTCTGATTCAATAAATTTAAAATATCAGAAATCTGTTTCAAAATAGATAGAGCCTATCGTTTTTCGCGTTTTCTTCAACAGTGTCTGATAGAGATAAGTATTTATATTTCTGATATTTTTTTTTCAAATACAAGGAATATTAATAATTATATGAAACAAACATTTGCCTGAACATAAATATATATAATAAAAAGATATAAAATTTATCGCACGTTTTATAGGCCTGTACTTTTGTATATATATATATATATATATATATATATATATATATATATATATATATATATATATTTTAATCACGGAAATGGTTCAAAAAAAAAAATAAAGAATATTTTGAAAATGTAAGAAAGTTTACTATTTATAAAAGACAGACACAAGTGTATTTTTTCATAATTTAAAAAAATAAAAACACATCGCCATGATGACGACGAGGCGCATCTTTTTAGTACACTTTTTTACATGTATATATATATATATATATATATATATATATATATATATATATATATATATATATATATATATATATATATATATATATATATATATATATATGTATATATTTACACTTTTTTTTGCGTATAAGGGTGGCATTTTCAACCCCGTTATACTTCGTGTGAGGATTCCCCCAAGGATATTTATCAAAATGTTTCGTTGTCGGTACGTCATAACACGTTAGCGCCCGCAGCTCGGTGCTTGATGGGTCATACGCGAGAACCGACGAAAGCGAAGCACCCCTGTGGGGGATATATGTCGCGGAATGGATCAAATTTATCTTTTTATGAGATTTTTTTGCATTTTTTATTTTTATTTATTTATTTTTTTTTTGTACGAATGATCCCATTAAAACGGAAATAAATAAACGTAAATGTATGAGAGCGTATGCTCGTTCGTTCGAAACGAGTTGCGGTTATTTTGAATCAGCAGTTATTTGCAAGAATTGACTACTATATATCATGTGACATCTTATAATGTATTATTTTTTTTTTAAATTTTATTTATAAATTATGTATTAAAATATTGTTTTAATTTTTTATATGATTTTTTTTCAGATTATTAATAAATTCATACATCCGATATATAATATTTAGACGTTTACTTGTATTAACCCTTTGCACTTGAGATATGCCATTTGGTTACTATTTGAATCAAAATTGAATGTGCAACAATGACTATTTATATTGATTTCTTTGTAACGAATTCTCATACTCTTTTGGTATAATATTATGAAATGAAAAATAACTTTTTTTTTTAATAAAGAATACATTTTATTATTTTAAATTAGTCCGTTACACAAATTAAACTGTATTTTCAGTATTAAAATTTAGTTATTTTTTTGGTTCAAATTTGACAATCTTACCAGAAGAATTTCTAAAGTTAAATTATAAAATGGTGGTGAAAATAGTTTTATTTGAGTTTAAATGTTTGTTCAATAGATTCAGTAGAGATATATAAAATGTTAAATATAAAATAATAATATAATATAATATTTTTTAAAAAATCGTATAATATTTAATATAACTATTGAATGTAGGGTATATGACAGACGTTTTCACATATCTAGATAAAACAGAAAATTTTAAAATTCAGAATTTTTCAGAATATGGAGATGTGATCGATTCTGAAAAACGATTCTGTTAGTACGTTACGTTCGTTTTACGACAACTTTCGACAGTTTTTTAACACTTTATATATATAAAAAAAAATATGTATATATAAATGAAAAGATGTCGATGAAAACTGCCAGATAGAGTAGCGTCTACGTTACGACAGAGTAAAAGAAAGAGAGAGAGTGAAGAAAATAGCAAAAAAAAAAACAGAGAAAAAAAAAGAAACAAGAAAGACTTGAAAGATCTTTCGTCCGGGAAAGATCAGAAGACGACCGAAGAGGGTTGTTCTTGTCGTCGCTACAATAAACGTCGGCGTTCGTCGTAAAAGTGTCGTTTTGTGTCGCAGCCGAATCTGTTCCATAGTCCCAGAAGACAACGACAGGAATATATAAAAAGATCGTGTGATCGCGCCTTAAGATGGGATTTAAACTTCATTTACAACGACTTAACCTTTAGTGTTTCGGAGTTTAATGCGATATGGAAGCGTCAAAGTGTTGGGATATAATGTGACGCGTTCGTGAATTTAAACACTTTTTTTGTTTATACACACACACACACACACATATATATATATATATATATATATATATATATATATATGAGTGTGTGTATGTGTATGTAAATCATCTTAATAATACAGTGTATCATTTACATATATTGACCCATTTATGCTGCAAGTGTTCAAATGCAAAACATCATTCAATATTATTGTATAAAATATTGTAATAATATTATTAATTTAAAATTATTATTATCATAATATATATATATTTTAATTTTCATTATAAACAAAAATCGACTATATATATATCACATATTTTAAAAAGGATGTATATTTTTAATGATTTAACACAGAGCTGACGACTCGATTTTTTTTAATATTTATAAAAAAATAATATACAACATAATTATGTAAATGATTTAGTTATTATGTGAAATTTTATTACATATTCAAATATTGAATTATAATTTAATTTTAGATTAATTATTATTAATAATGATGTTTTGAGTTTTAATTCTTGCATTACATATAATAGGTCAATGTAGATAAACGATTCTTTAGATTATTTGATATTATTTGATAAAAATATATATTAATGTATATATATATAAGGGAAAAAAGCACAATATCGAAAACGAAATTTTATTAGTGAAATATAGAAAAGTCGGCATTTTCCGAATCGGGATTCGTGTGTACGCTATATATTATTCCGATAGAATGTATTGATTCGGAATGAATAAACGCTGACATAATTCACTTATCGTGGATGATGTGAAAAGGAAACGAATAGATAATAGAGCTAGGGCCAGCCCTAACGAACGTCGGAGGGTTGGCCTTTCGCCACGTCGCGATCGCCACGACGTGATTTGACTTAATTTTCAGGAAAATTTACATTTTTCTGCGACTTTTACAGATTTTTCCGCACCCACAGACCGGCATTCGTCGATCTGCGCTTTTGTCGGCGACCTGAGCGATTGTATTTTTATTATTTATTATTTTTTTGAATTTTCGCGTATCTTCAAAGATGTTTTAGAATGAATATAAAGTAAATATTTTTTAATTCATTTTTATAATTACATTTTATTTGATAAAAATATCATTTTTTTATTATTTGTAAAAAAAATATAAACAATAAATTTCGAATTTGTGATTCAATGTTGAAATATTCAGATTAAATTATATCGATTGACATTCGAATATAATGTCACTTTCTAAGAATTTAATATTATAATCATATTGAAGTAATATTATAATTACGACAAAGCAGATTTACAATGAAGGTAAAACCGAATTAAATAATTTGATCGTTCTGTTATCTATATTAAGATATATTTTCTCTAATTAATCTTTTATATTCTGATTGAAAATATTTTATGTATGTAAATAAATTATTTATATTTATTTATTAAATCTATGAATACTTTTTATTATGTTAATCTATATTTAATGCATCTCGGCATTAAACACAGTCTTTAGAACGTGCCAAATACTTGTAATCAATATGTTTACATACATATTCATATACAATTGTATCGTATTATGCATAGAATTAATCATAGAAGTGCATCGGAGCAAATTGAAATTTCACCAAACCGATATAATGCATTAGCATGGAAAGATTATGCATTTCGCTTTCCATTTAAGACAGTATAAACGCCATTCATTTTGAAATTCGATCGAATTTTAAAAGTGACGCCTCTCTCTCTCTCTTTAAATATTCAATAGGGGTTGTGGAAAAATCGCTTTCGAAAGCCTTTAAAATAAGATGCATTCATCCTTCCCTCCCCCCCCCCCATGTGCGTTCGAATTTCAAAATGCGAATGCATTAAGGGAAATGCATCAAAGTCACTTATTTTTATCTGCCCTTAACGCTAATCGTTTGTAAATACAAAATTGTGTTTGACGTTGAAAAAGCGAGCTTTCAACGGAATAGTTTTCAGTCGTCGACCGATTTATCAATTGATTTATGTTTATATTTAATGCACAATTCTCTATATTTATTTTGATTTTTTTTTTAATGTTTAAAAGTATGAAAATTTAAATATAATATATCAAAATTTTAAACATATCGAAAGTTGTCTGTTAAATTATTTTTTTTTAATATAACATTAAAATATTTGTCTTTTGTACTGTTAAAAATTTGATTCTCTTCTAGATTTCAATACTTTTTTCTAAAACAACAGTCATTTTTTCAATTTTCATTATTATATATAGTATTTGAAATAAATAAATTCTATACAATAGAAATAAAGATTCGAGTATATTCTTATATATCATTATTTTTAACATATTTTGCTGAATTAATCGAGTACCTAAAATATTTATTTAAGACTTGATATAATTTGTTTTCTTTTTATGAAAGTTATATTTTTTTATTCCATAAATATAATATAGTTCTTTAAAATATTATACAAATATATGAAAAAAATAAAATAAAATTGAACTATTACGAGTCTACCTTTGTATATATAATGATTAAATAACGATACTATTCGTAAAATGTTATATTGTTATAAAAATATTATATATTCACACTGAATACCATGACCCAAAAGTTCACATAACAATTTGTTTATTTATCGAAGCTCGCAGTTTATGAAAGCCTTTCTGAATCCCAATCGACGCGATTAAAAAAAAAAGAGAGTCTCGAACAAAATACGAGAAGATAAAACTTGGTCGACACTCGCCACGTTGACATACATTTTGAAAACAACTCTTAAAAAAAAAAAAAATAATAATAATAAAAATAAATAAAATAAAGTCAAACGGGTGACCTCGATTTTTATAAAATGAAAAGTCTCCAAAAAAAAAAAATAAATAACGCTGTATTCGACGAGGGGAAAATTATTCAAATTATTTGACGTTATTATCAAGTTTGTGGTCCACATTGCGAAAACTGTCATCGAAGACCGTCCGAAACGCGAAATAATACGCTTTCACAAACTTCCCAGACAATTTGTCAGTAGTTTTGTATTATTTTCGTCGAGCTTTTTTTACCCCCTCCCCCTTTATCTGCCGTCCCCCCTCATTTCACCCTCGGTATTTTCATTTTATTCCATTATATTCTTCGGCTTTTACCGGTGGCGCGCGCTGTTTTTTTCTCGAAAACCTCTCTCATCCCCCCCCCGAGTTTTTCCCGGTTTTTTTTTCATTTCGGTACTTTTTACCGCACTTCTGGGACGGTGAACGTCTACGGTTCCCGCACAAAGGAAAACTCGTCAAAAAGTTGAAATAAAGTGAAAAAAATACACACACACACACACACACATACATACACAGTAAGAGAAAGAGCGAAATGCCAAGAAAAGTACGAACAGACACTTCTTTGGCAAAGTGAAATTTATGCCGGAAAACGATACGAATGTTTATATATAATATACACGTGGACTAAGAGAATTTTCCGTGGAAAATTCGACGGGTTTCCCGCTCGCGCACCGATAAGTCTAATGTAATTTATGTAATTAATATTGATTACGACCACAAGTGAGCTTTCGGTTGCGAAGCTCTTGTGTAAAATTCATTGAATGTAATATATAAACATGACTATATTTTATGGAAGTTTATTACATAACCAACGTATAAACCGAAATATATAAACAGCTTATATAATTGATGAACTTTAATTTTTAATTACTATTATATTAAAAGTAAATCTGTTATCATTGATATTTTATAACAAATTATATATGGAAATGGATTATAAATATTAAATTAACAATATGACTATAAAGACAATAAGGATTTATTTTTAGTTTATTTATAATTATACTGTGAATTTAAAAGTTCATTGATCATTTTAATTAATATAAAATTGTTGAATATGAAGTAAAAAGTATAACAGTAATGTATAAAAATATTTTTTATAAATTCGTAACTGAATAAAGTTTTAGTGAAATATCGTCGAATGCATATCAAAATTTTATTTTATTACATATGACAAAAAATTTAGTGAAAGCTTTAAAAAATTACGTACAAAGTTCGGAAAAACTGATTACGCAACGTTCGTCGTTTCGCAGTACGGTTCACGGTTTGTTATTATATTATAAGTGGACAAACTGCTAGTTTTTCCAATTAATTTTTCTTTTTTTTTTATTATACACATATAGCGAGCTTTTCCATTTTTATTTTCATTTTACGACACACTCACTTTGCACTATGATGAACATCGCATTTTTTTTTGGTCAACTATTGATATTTTTTTCAAAATTTTTCTCGAAACAAATTTGAAAATGCAACTGCATATTTTCAACGATATTTTTTATATTATGTATTAATTATAAATATTTTGCAGTAATTGATAATGACTTTGGGTAAAATTTTTTTTAAATTTGATAGAAAAATACAGTACGACAAATCAAAATAGAAAACGGTAATAATAAACAATATAAACAATAAATATATATATATATATATATATATGCATAATATAGATATTAAAAAAAAGGTTTTCCTCTGTAATAATTGCCCCGTGAATTCGATATTAAATCCAGCCTCGCCCTTATTCACAACATTTCATTTCAGCGAAAGCTCTCCCGTCCTGCAGGAAGATTTATACGCGAATTGTAAAAGGAAAATACGTATATATATATATATATATATATATATATATATATATATATATATATATATATATATATATATTTATACATATATATATATATATATATATACAAAACGTGAACGAATATCGTACACGAGCGCGAAAATCCCGGATATATTCGTTTGTGCGTGTGCGCGCGCGTGTGTGTGTGTGTAAAATGAAAATACATTTCAAAAACTATTTGTTATTAAAATGTACTTCGTTTTTCAGTGCGCGTATATTTATATATGTATAAATATATATATATATATATATATATATATTTTTCTTTGCAACGAACGTACTTTGGCCTTTAACAATTACCGCGCACGCCAAAGCGGAATTTTCCCGGAAAAACGTCAATAGTGAAAGGTTGGATTTATATATTTATTTTTTGAAAAAAATATGTTTTTTTTTAACAGGAAATGTCTGCGATTCTTTGAGTTTTGTTGTATTATTATATGTATATGTTAAAATATTTAAGAAATATTCAAGTATTTTTTTTTGTTGTTTTCAATTTGAAATTTATATTTTTTTTATATCGAATTCTATGAATGTAATATACTTTTGTTGATCTTGAAATTGTAAAAAATTCTTTATTTAAATATATAGAATTGCAATGTTGATTCTGAAATTGAATTTTTAAATATTTGTTTCTTTTAAAATATTACATTTTCATAGATTTTATATACAATATGTCGATATTTATTTTATGAAACTTGTTGCTCTATAAAAGACTAAAACTTCTTGAATATATTTAAAATTTTCTCATTTTAAAATTAAAAGTAATATTATTTCACGAATAAAATATATGAAAAAAGACGTTATAATTAATAAAATAAATTTTGATTGATCTCAATTTAATAAAATATTTCGATAAAACAATTAATATTAATATATTATTTTAAACACTATCACATATAGTTTATATCGCTTTTCGTATTCAAATTAGAACGTTCTAATAAATAATTACAGATCCAGTTGAATTTTTAATAGAATCAACATCCATAAATAAAGCGTCCCACTAAAAATAACTTAATTTCGGTTAATAAAAGACACAACGGGCAGATCTAATTTAAAACGGTGTTTGTTTCGAAAATAGTACCTTTTGTAATGAATTCGTTTTAGAGACAATTCAAATGGTAACAATGCGGAAAATTGTGTACGTAAAACAACATATAAATATAAATGTTTTAAATGCTGTTTTTAAATTAAATTATACTACTCGAATTTAACGACCATTTTAAAATCTTTTTTTAATTTTATAGTATTCGTACAATAATATATATATATATATATATATATATATATATATATATATATATAATATTTTTTTTAGTCTACGATTGAACGTTTTAGTTGTAGTGAATCGGTCTTGATATTCGCATAAATATTTAGGCCCACTTTCGATTTAAACGATCCGTTCCGGATTTTCCGGAATTTTCCGACCGAATTGGATTAGTGGACACGCCTCCGTTTAATGTTCCACTAATTCAGCTTTGCGACCGCTCGTCTCCGGGGAAAGTGCCACTTTCAGAAGAATATTCATTTATACCGTTCAAAAAGTTACGGGATCGACAATATGAATATTAAAATCTAACAATTTCTGATTTAAATCTAACCATTTTTGATTTTTAAAATAAACTCATAAATACATACAGTATATAAATACAGTGCAAAAGCCATCAAATAATTGATTGTTAAGGCATTTTTTGGAAATAACGAAAACAAAATTCTTTAGAAATTGTTTTAATTTAGTCTTCGATATTTTAAAGTGATTTAAATTTTATTCACTAATGTTATTTATATAGAAATTATATTTTTATCTTTCAATTTTCTTAATATACTTAATTTTATGTATTTCTGTGGATTTTAAATAATGCAAATTTAAAGTATTAAATGTCTTACAGTAAAAAATAAATATATGTTGAAAATAATATATGTATATAAATATATATATATATATATATATATAAATATGTATATATATATATATATATATATATGTATATATATATATATATATATGTATGTATACATATATATATATATATATATATTTATATATATATATATATATATATATATATATATATATATATATATATATATATATATATATATATATAAGAGCAATAATAATTTATAAACGTGATAAATCCTTCAGAAAATATTTTTTATTTTATAATTTGATTATATTAAATATTATATGAAAAAGGTATTTAAGTTTAAAGCATCCCCTTTGATTTTTTGAATATTAATATATAAATTGTCTACTATAATTATTTTACTGGAAATTGTGCCGTTTTATTATCAGTTTTATCTGATATTTATTACACTAGACTGCATATTAACGATAAAATCACGATTAACAATTTTGATACTATGTCGTTAATTCGTACAAATGAAACGACGCAAAGCGATTCGTAAGCGTCGAATGTTCAATTTTAATTTCGACAACCGAATTAAAACGGCACAAAGGCGAATACAAAAAAAAAATGATAATAAAAAAATAAAAATAAAAAATCGCACTCGTAAAAATAAATCGAAATGAAACGGGGGAGGGGGAGGATGAAAAGAAACAAAATTTTATCGGAAAATCGATCCGCGCATTTCCACAGTCGACACATCGATACCGTAAATCGTTAACCGATTCAATTTTCAGACGATATCGTTGTCGTCGTCGTCGGATGAATTTTCCGGTTTTTCCGCGAAAAGTAGGCACGAAGAATATTATCGGTAATATTTAAAGCTATCCCAGTTTTTATGCTTCGAAACCGGCTGTCGAGGGGGACTCTTTGAAACAAAACCTTCTGAGATAATTATCGATACGACCAATTGTATCCGTCTTTGTTGAAGTGCGAGCTTTTCGCAAAATTAAATTTATTTTCTGCAAAGTCCTTGTCGTGTTAAATTAGTTAACTTATAAAGCCTTCTCTGCCTCGAAAAATAATATATTTCACTATTATTTATATTAATCTTGATATACATAATTTTATTTCGAAATATGTACCAAAAGCTCTATTCGAATTACGAAATAATTATTCTCAATATTTTTAAACTATGAAATTAATAATAAAAATATTATAGAAAATATTTTAAACACACACACTAATGTGTATGCGTGTGTGTGTGTGTGTGAGTGCGTATTTTGTCAGATAGGACAGTATTTTCAAAAAAAAAATATATGTATCGTCAACGATGTCAAAATACAAGACAGGAAAAACCTCGGGAAAAATGGAAAAACATCCAACGCGTAAAAGGGGACTTTTTAGCGCTAGTCATACATTATTTAAGCACGAGCGTCCCCTCGAGCTCACATCAAGAACTATTATCACGAATGCTTCTTTTATCGCTTCTCGTGTTTTTCTTTTATATATATATATATATATATATATATATATATATATATATATATATATATATATATATATATATATATACATTTTTCCATCGTTTTTTTGTTTTTCCTCGTTGTCTTTTTCGTACCGTCGGTTTATTGCCCTTCGGGAGGTTCTTCACCATTAATCTCTCTCGTTTATAGTGTGTCATTCATAAAACCGCGACTTTCGGCTTCAGAAGTGCGCCACTCCAATCTCGTGGCTTCTGATCTCACACCCGAAAGCTCCCGGAATCTTAGCGTGCTTTTGTCTTCGAAGCTTTTTGACCGCGACCATTTTTCAACGTATAAACAAGTCGACATTTTTGCGACACGCTCATAGGCGAATAGGGGGTAATAGGGGATGGAGGATGTCTTTCGTCTGTAATTTATTATGGACGCAATTATTTTTTTGCGATCAAATTCACCACTCGAAAGGTTCTACTCGCGTGCGGAACATTGACGTCGTTTCTGGATTTTTTTTTGTTAATATTCGGATCATTTGAAGATCTAACGTATAAAAAGTATCACTTCTGAATTATATAAATTATTATATATTTTAAGTTTTATACGACATTTATTATTTTGACATGATCAATAAAGTTAATAATAATACTGAAATTATTCTCCAAATTAATTTATGAACTTCAATATAATCTAAAATATGTGAATGATTTTATTAAATAATCCAAGTCCAAAATATTTAATTTAAATAATACATATTTTATGTATGAATTTATTAAATATAAATTAAATTTATAATATACTTGAACAACGTCTGCTGAAATTCAATTTTTATTTTTAGAAATTTATATTTAGATCGAAAAAAGTATTAATAAGTAATTTTTAATAACCATTCAAGTGAAAATGGATATTAAAAAAAATATACTTCGGTTAGATTTTGTATAATTATGAATTAATACGGAAATTTATATAGCTTTGAACTTTAAAAAATTATAAAAATTCGTAAAATAACCGTTTGATCTTAATTTATAACTCATTTTGTTCATTGAAAAGTAGAATTCATTACGGGTTATATATATTTGGAAAAAAATTAAGAGAATACCGGAAAACGGAGAGATTTTCTAAATTTCCATTCAGCATAATGGCGATCGAAAATTAAGTATTTATTCGAACGCCGAGTCTGCAGCAAAAAAAAAAACCTTTATTATTTTTTAAACGATGAAAAATCTAATAACAAAATTACGCACACCGGAAAAATGAAACAACTTTTGTATACGTTTATAAGGATATGGCGGAGGTTTGAGGGGGATGGTTTTTGAAGAAAAAAAAATATCCTTTCGTCCTTCACCTATCCCTTTCGGTCGAATAGAAGGGATGGGTATCATTAAAAAAGTTTTTTTCCCGTTCGGAGCAATTGGCTTTAAACCCAATTTGAGAGGGAATTAATTCGAATCTGCTAAGCCTTTCCAATGGAAACTTTTAATGAGAACCTCAACCCTTGTTTCGTTCGTTCGCGCGCAAAAAGTGCTCGATTGCCTTTAAAAATTCGCATTTTTCCGACGAGAAAAAAAAACAGAAAACGAAGAAGAAAAATTCTCTACGTTCTGTTTTATTTTACTGCGTTGTTCTCCCTAACGAATTCGATTAGATTTAAACGAAAAATTATACAGCGCAATCAATAAAACTCGTCCCCCTTTCTCTTCCTCATCGTTTTTGATTGAACTTCAAATAAACTTAGTGATTTATTAGATTTATTATTACTGAGTTGTAAAAATGTTGTTATTTTACGACCGCATTTCTTTCATTCATATATATATAGTCATAATTATATCAATACAATGTAAAAAAATATTTATAAAATTAAAAATAAATATATCTAATTATAATATTAAAATGAATATTTTTGATACTTCAAAACAATTAATGATAGCCTTTATTTATTAACGATAAATATTTAATTACAGAAAAATTGACTATTTGTTTTATTTCAGCGAACTTTTTTTTTGGGGGAAAAATGTTTTTGACTGACGACAAATAATTTTGCTTTTTATTATATTCATAAAAAATAGCATTCATAACTTTTTAATTGATATATTTTTAAATAATAATGTTCTGTTATTGTTTTGAAATTTTATACAATTTTACAAATATTCATACAAACATGTGTATATATAAATATTTATATCTATGTACACATATTTTGAGTTTCACTCAACTTTTCTCAAATTACATTTTTATTTTATGCTAAATATAATAAATTATATATAAGTTTTAAAAGTAATTATTCTAACTTTAAATTTAAAAGTCGTAGTTTTGACGTTAAATAATATGTCAAACCTTTTATTAGAAATTTATAAGCATTATTTACAAGTGTATTTTAATATAAAATATATTATTTTAGTACTTTAAATTCGAAAGCAAAATAAATTGATTATTATATTTTTATTTAAAAAAAAATCAAAAATATTTTCAGTAATATTTTCCATAATATTTTTTATGAAATCTTGTTATAATATCAAAATTTGCAACTCGAATGGATTAAATTTCGTCGAAAAGTGATTCGTGAATTATTCAATTGAACATGATTGGGAATTACGTCAAAATCAAATTCATACGAAAATGACACCTAAGAACACACATAAATTTATATAACTATATATATATATATATATATATATATATATATATATAATGATTTTATCCAGTACACGTGTCACTAGGTAATTTGGAAACGGTTCAATTATTCAGCCGATGGCTTATTGAAAATTTGAGGTGGCGGAAAACGCGGCGGAAAAGTCTACGTGAAAATTTTTCAGATCCCCCGTCCCGTCCCTCCATCATCCGCCCTCGAACCGCTTATCCATCGTCATGTGTTCGAGGATTAAGAGGATCGGGCGTTTCGAGATTTAATTCCGCAATTTTGCGTTCTTGATTGGATCCGTTGAGGCTTTCGCAATTTGCTAAAGCTATCTTACTTTATTTTTTTTTTACTTCGCGAAAACATGATCGTCGTTACATATGAGTGTTTATTTTGACGTTTTTCAATTTATATATATATATATATATATATATATATATATATATATATATATATATATATATATATATATATATATATATATATATATATATATATATATATATATATATATATATATATATATATATATTCGTATCTAAATTGTTTATTTGTAGATAACATCTTATATATGTATTCAATTAATGATTGAAAGTATATATATATATATATATATATATATATATATATATATTGATTTCTGCAATGAATAAAGTTAGTGAATATAATTAATTTATATTAATCGTTAATCTGAAGTACCTTTTAATAATATTGAAAACCTTTTTACTATATATTTCAATTAAAATTCTCGAAGTGATAGAGCTTATGAACCCGTCGCCGAAGCAGCCTCGGCATGAAGGCAGATAAAAAAAAGAAAAGCTCGTATATGTATTCTCTCCATATATATATAAATTTATGCAATGAAACAAGAGAGGAATAAGAAAAAAAAAAGGTAGTGAATACGTATAAAAAAAAAATCACTTCCGCACCATTAACGGCGGCCATTTTAACGACAAAGACAAATTTTCGAGTCGTTATCGCGCGGTTTAACTCGACGTTACGAAATAACCATTAGTTTAGATACAAACGCAAGGAAAACCCGCGGTTTTCACACTCGCTCGATTTATATACACGTGTGTATGTGTGTGATTAATATGTGTATTCGTACGTATGTATATGTGTGTGTGTGTGTTTTTGCTTAAAGTGTGATAAATCGGAAGTTAAATATAATTGCCGGAAATTATTAATTTGAAATTTCGTTCGACTATTGCAGAAGTTTTGGTGAAATGTTTTTCACGTACTTTGCGATAAAATCTACCCTTTTTATTGAATATATCCCTCATTGTTATATCATTAATTATAGGAAGGGTTTATATATATATATATATATATATATATATATATATATATATATATATATATATATATATATATATATATATATATATATATATATATATGTAGAAGAAAAGAAATCAAAATAATATTTATAGTATTTTATGTATTTTTCTTATATTAATATTATATGTATATCTTTCCAGGTAATTTTTTTATTTTTTTATTGTAGTATAAAAGTTATATTTTTGAGTATTAATTACTAATATTCTATAATAAAAAAATGATAAATTTTATTGAATATACAATCAATATTAAAAATTAATAATAATAATTTAAAAATATTTTAAAATATTAATCAATTTCATTTTTTTTATTTTCATGATGTATCAATATTTTTTTTAATAAATTTAAAACTCAAATATCATATAAAATAATATTAAATTAATTTATTATATATGAATATCTAAATTTAATAATATCTTATAAATTACAAAAATTCTAGAATCAAAGATATACTTTTATTTTTAAATTAGGGAATTATATATAAATCTTATATTTCTAGCTATAAAAAGATATATATTTATAATTATTTTTTTAAGCGTTAAAATGTCGTAAATCATTTTTTATATATTATTATACTCGAGTTTATATTGGACGAAAGAAAAAAAATATAATATTTTAAAAACGATCTCTTAATTACGCTCCGAATACAATATTATTATGAAATAAATCACTTTTACTCCACGGCGTTGTTATTTTTGTTTTTCTTCCATTTTTTTTTTTGCATCTTTCCTTTCTAGTTGTCTTTATAAAACTCGACCGTCATACAGCCTCTTATAAATAGTAATGTCCAATTTGAATTTCATGCGATTTTTCGTCGAGCGAAATGCACGTGACTAGATTATTAAAACGGATAAAACGATTTTGCAACAGTATGAAAAAGACCGAATGTTTGTACGGATTGTGTCAAAAAAAATGTCGTACACGTTCAAAAAATCGATTTTCAATATAGAATAAACCCAATTTCGACACTTGAAGAAATTTATCATATAACTACATTTACGAATTTTTTCATATAAAATTCAATATATTTATTTATATTAAAAACTTTCAGAATTTACAGCAATATTTCTAATACATATTTTAAACATTCATTACATACTCTTATAGAAAAAAAAATATTCGTTAAATGAAATTATTTATTATACCACATTTTTAGATCACGCTGTATATAGCAGTTTAAGAAATGTTTGGCGCTTTTTGGTAAAATCGAACACCATCAATTTCGTTCAGAACATGTGCACGTTCTAAAACAGGATGAATATTTGATAATGAACATGGAAATTACGAACCAAGTTTACGGTTGATTCTAATATATATACGTGCAAACATTGTATATACAGCACTAGTTGTTAGTAGTGTGTCTGACAATTTTCAACTAAATAAGTAATTAAAATAGTTTACAGCTGCTGCAATAAAATAGAACTCGTTTAGAAATATGTTCTAATGGAAAATCATAGAAAAGCGCATACATACATACATACACACTAACATACATATATATATATAAAATTAAGTTGTATAAAAAAAAACAACGAGAAAATGTTATAAAATTGCACCAGGTCTCGTAATCCCGTTTTGTGTTTGTGGCCTAGTCTAAGGGTGCCCATTAATTTTCCTTAGGAGACAATATAATCTCGGCGCAAAGGCCGAAGGGACGGATATTAAAAACAAGCTGAAAATTGCAAAATTGCCATCTTTAATCATTTCAAAATCTTGTAGCAGATATTGCGACAATATTTTTCGGATCGGTTCTTCAGCGAAACGATCAAATTATCGTTTTGAACGACACGCTTTTTCAGACAATCGCCAACGATTTTTCGATTATGATATCTATTTTTTATGAAAAATCAATTGTATTTTTAACTATATATATATATATATATATATATATATATATATATATATATATATATATATATATATATATAATAGACATGTTGAGATTGATTAAATAGATTTTTAAATCTTGAAAACTATCAAAATTCTAACGATGTCAAAAAAAAAGTTTTCAGTAATGAGGTTGAATAAAATAAAATTCTTTTGTCGGTTTAGAAAATCTTTAAAATTTTTCAAAAACAAAATATTTCAAAAAAAGGGGGACATTTTTGAAAGGAGGACGTTTGGTCACCTTAATGTGAAATAATAAAAATAATATCAAATAAATATTATTTTGTACTAGACTATATTTAGCAATATATATAGAAAGTTAACATACAATAGATGTTATTTTGATTTCAACGTACTAGTTTATTTATTTACACTATTACACACACACACACATATATGTATATTTACATGAATTTCAATATTAAATCTATCAATCTAGTATCATGTAAGCATATGTATTGCTATATTGTAGTGCTATAATCACTTTACATGGATTATATTGATTGAATATTATGTTTCACAGTTATTTTAATATAGTTCACCGCTTCGACGTTAAAATCTCCACTCGTATAATATTATGTTATAAAATTTAATAAAATATTTTAATACACTTATCTATATGTATATTGTTTTTTTTTTTGGTCGAAAGCTAAAAAATGTCGGCATCGGTCAACAGAAGACAAACGATCCGAAAGAATTATTTTTTATCAGACTTTCTCCAAACGAGCGACATTTTGGGTCTTTTCCATTTCTTTCGACGCTGTGAGCTTTTTTTTGTTCTATGTTTTTTTTTTCTAAAGAGAATTTACAATTTTACGTTTTATATATATTCTTTTTATCTTGAATTAAAAAAAAATCTATTTATATTCTATTATACTAAGCACTTTATTTTATATATGTACTATGTTTATACAAAATTCACAGTTAATTACTAGTTAAACGTGTTTCATGAATAATTAAATGATTGTGATATTTAAAAAAACATTTTAGTATAGCTGTTTAAAATAAATTTTAATATAAATTAATTATTTTAGAATGGAAAACTTTTTTAGATATTACGAAATTTCTTCTTTATATGTTATATGTTAATATAGCTTCATACAATGTTCAATTATCAACATAATTAAATATTCATTTTATAATATAAATAATTAAACTAAATCAGTATTAAATATAATTTATATTAAAATATCAGTTAACCAATATATTAATTATATACCAGTATATTATATATAAAAAAATGATAAAGAATTTTTGGATCAATGGATTTATTTTTTTTTGATAGATTTAAATACTGTAAATTAAATATTGGAATCGAGCTTTTAAAGATCTTTCAGATACTTCTCACATTCAAGTCATTTAAAAAAAAAGATATACTGCATTAATTTTTTGCTCGAATTCTTCACAAAAGCTTTCTAAATAAACTATTGACACTCAAAGCTTTCTACCGATAATATAATAATATGTTTCCAATTTACCCGTTTGGTCCATTTGAAAATATTAATGGTTAATTTATTTTTTTCATTATTTCAATATATATATATATATATATATACATATATATATATATATATATATATATATATATATATATATATATATATATATATAAATCTCTCATCCCTAACTTTCCACTTGTTTGTTTTCGACTCCAATAATGCGATGATCCACGGACAGGGCGAGGGTTTTCTGTTTTCCGCCAAGACGTTATTGAGTTGGTTTACTATTCTTTTTTTTTTTTTGTATTCTTCCATTCGTTCTTCTTATTCGACCTAAGGCCTTCTATTTTCTATCGTCGTCGGACAGCGAAAGGAGAAGGCTTTGAGTCCAAAATGTCAACACACCTTGACGAAAATTTCCACTCGAAATGCGATGAGAAGTTATTTGCGCCCGTCAGATCCCTTTTCACGGGGAACGGTTCGGGTTTTAGGGTCACAATGTCCAAACAAAGCTTTTGCACGTCTAACGTTCATAGTCAAGGTGCGTTTAAACTTCTATACGTTTATCTATTATATATGGACCATATACGCACGAGAATAAGAATATAAAAAGAAAAAAATGTATATATATATATATATATATAAATGTATATATATATATATATATGTATATATATATATATGTATATATATATATATATATATATATATATATGTATAAATATATATATATATATATATATATATATATATATATATATATATATATAATTTAAATTTAAATTTAATATATTATTAATATTATAATACATTTCGTTAAATCAATGTCTCGATTATACATTGTATTAGTTTTAACTGTATTAAATTTGATTTAATTTATGATTATGTCAGTATGAATTATATATAGAAAAATCTATAAGAAAAAAAATTAATATATTGTCAATGAAACTTCTTATTTTTATAGTATTTTTGTTGAATATATAGAATGAACATATTAATTAAAAATATTTGAGATATTTTTTTTTATATAAAATACCTTTCGTTTAATTCTTTTCTAAGATTAAAATTTATTATTTTTTTTTAGTTTATAAATATATAACATACTTTTTTTTGCGTACGAAAAACTTTTGTATTATAGATTTTCGCCGTAAATCAGTAAATAGAATTCGTTTTTATAATGAATTTATTTTTTATTAAAATATTAAGAATGTTATAAAATGTTTGTTACTTTATGATTAGAATAAATTCTTAAAATTCATTTAATTTATAAAACTGAATTGTTGAATATAATGATTTTTTTTTAAAATGCACATTCATCGATTATAATAATTAATTACAAGTTAACAAAAGGCATATTATTTAGTAGATTAAAAATTAATACAATCAATCGAAAATATTTATAATAATATTAAGCAAAATAAACAGATAATTATAAACTACTAATGTTGTTATTATCATTATTATAATCATGAGTAAAATAGAGTTATATAAAATTTATTAGTTTATAATGATATTTACAAATACAAATATCATATGAAATGTTTAATAAACTAATATGATATAATGGATTTCAACTTATTTACCCTTCTCATAAGTTCAAACTAACTCCATATGACATTATAATTGTTTTGAATGTTACTTAAATACGATTTCATATATCTTTATCTTTTCTTCTACAGCAAATTTTATAATTTATATTATATAATATCTAATAAATCTCTAAAGTTACTAACTAAATATTTGTTATTATGAAACAATTTCAAATACCAATATTTCAACACTTTTATAAAACAAAATATACACAGGTGTTTAAAAACGTACTAAAGGCTAAATATTAAATATATATATAAAACTAATATAATCCGAAATATTTCAAGATTCATATTGTGTTCAAAAAGTAATGAAATCGGTGAATTTTTGATAAAAAAAAAACAATACTGTAATATTACTTCAGCCTCCATATTCGCCAGACACGGTTCCGTGCGTCTATAAATAATGAAAACTTTGAACGGTCGTCCTTTTATAAACTTGAATAATATTAAATTGCATTAAGAAAAGAGCTCAAAACTATTCAAAAAAATAAGAAATGGAATTGGAAGAAGCGTTGGTAAATGTATAAAAATATCTAATGGCGACTATTTTGAATGGTATATAATAATTTTCAATCGATATAACAATCTTTATATTATCCGAATAATCGGACTTCATCTCGAACTTAGACGTCCTCTAGCCGGAGTACCGAATTTGAAGATCATAATGTTTTAAGTCCGGTTTTTACGCGCTGTACATAAATAAAAGGGGATCCATTTTCTTCGGTCTTTTGGCTTAGGGGGGGGGGGGGATCGAGATTTTACGACACTTTCACCACGTGTACAACGAATGTGTCCCGAAGTACATTAGTGAGGCATTGTCCTTAGAAAACAATGCGTGTCTGGAGACATTAATAACTGGGCGTATCCTCGTACACAAAGGATCCGTTTTCACTCATAAAATGCTCGAAGTTCGTATTTCTGAAACGCACAGCGATCGAAATTATAGCATTTCAAATATACTATAAGTGACTTAAAAATGTCGTACGTGTTTTTTACAATATATTTTTATATTATATGCTTTATTTCAATGTTGAAAATATAACGACTATCTCGTTAAAAACGAATATCGGTTCGTAATATTTTATTTTATTTCTTATTCACAATATAAACAGCAAAGATAAGCGCTCTGCGTAAAAATAACAGAAATCTTGCGATTTTCGTCATAATTGAAACGATTCGAACGAAAAAAAAAACAATACAAGTGGGGTGGGGGGAGAGGGTAAAAAAGTCAAATTTTCGTCGTAAAATCGAAAATAATAAAATTGTTTAAAAAAAAAAAATTGTCCCCGTCGCGAAATGTTTATTCTCAAATAATAAAGCGCTGTCAAATGAAGTGTGCTCTAATTGGATTTGCCGTAAGAAAAGAAGGGAACTTTGGCGCAAAGAAAGCTTTGCTTAACGAAGCTTTTCCGATTGTAAACTTCGGGAAATGCCTTAAATGATTGCTTTTAAACAGAAACGAGACGAATCGTTACTTTTGTCACGCTAGACTTGTCCTATAATATGAAGAAAAAAAAATCGAATGAAATTTGTAAAAAAAATAATAAAATATTGTATCGAGAATAAATCGATATAATAATAACAAAGCTTTTCAAAGTTAATTTTGTTGATCTCTTTTTGAGTTTCTTATTATTTACATTATTAAAACTCTGTCATGACTGAGATTTTATAAAGTATTATATTGTGATCTTGTTTATATACTTATTTTTTTTCATAGAAGAATGTAGACTTTCACAACTATGAAAATTTTCAACTATTAATTTAATCTGAAATAAATTAAGTTCGAAACATATTATTCATATATTTTTTAATAAAATAAAAAATAATTTATAATGAATTTGATTTTTTTTTATCAATATTATAAATGAGTTTGATCAAATAGATGACATAAATATTATATTATATTTTTCAGTGTTTTGACAAATTTTTTACTCAATCAATATACAAAATCGTTTTATCGTCCCATATTTATTAAGGATTAAAAATTTTAATTTAAGTAACCTTTCTGTCAGTATTATCAAGATTGAACCAAAAAAAGTTTCAATGTCGAAAATGTAGTTCGGTTTGTGGTTACGTCATTCAAAACTAATTTAAAATTATAAAATCTTTTCTCTATTTAGAAGAGTGTCATTTAACATTTTATAATATTATACAGAGAGAGTGGAAATTTTTACTTTAATCCATGTGATATTTCGAATGCAAAGGGTTAATAACTTAAATAAAATATTATAAATTATAAGTGTCGAATATTTGATAAAGTTGATTTAATCGTGCGAAACGATAGATTCCGAACTTAAAAGTTTCTTCAAGACTTTTGTGTTTCGATCTGAAAATATTTTTATGGTCCGATAAACGAGCTTTTGATACATTTTGATACTCGGGCCAACACTGACAAAGGGATCTATCACGTTTCAAATTTAAGATCGTCGGCATGAAATAAGACAATATTCCTGGTTGAACGCAATCCATTTGGCCTGAATCCAGATCACATTCAGACCAAAAGGCTCGATTTGCTCTGAACTATGGCGAAACGTTAAACTGCTTTCATCTTCGATTACATTTCAAATAGAAACGTTAGAATAGATAAATAACACTCTATTGATAATAGATTGATAGTTATAATATATAAATTATCAGTATTTTGTTTTTCGTATTTATACGGCAAAAACCAATTTATTTGATTTAAATTTATATAGCGTGGTAAATGTTAAGTCGAGAAGAAAGGCATAAATAGTTTATGTAGCGAAAAGCGATATTGGACACGATGCAAAACGTAAAATTCGAAAGCTCTCTCTCACGACTATTACGTGCAATTTTAATCAAAAGGACTACTGCTACACGTTCGAAAGTGTTGAAGAAGAGACAGAGAGAAAAAAAAACATATAAAAAGATAGAAAGAAAGAAAGAAAGCTCGGTCTCAAAAATAAAAGCACTCGAAGCACGAGACGAGAAAGAAATTGCCCGTTTATTTTTACGTTCTCCATTTAAAGAGATGGCTTGACAGTTTTAACGATATACAAACAGACGAAAAAAAATAAATAAATAAAAGAATGAATAAATAAAAAAAGGACACGGCAGGGGTCGTCAACGGGGTGGGGTGGGAGGGGACAGTATGAGAGCAGAGGGCACAGATGAGAATTCTGAAGAATTTTTCGAATCGGTCGAATTTAATTCGGAATCCTTCGACCGTGTCAAAATTGAAAGTTTCAAACGTGCCAACGTCGAAATTGCAACGAGCTTTTTTTCGAGTCTAATAAAATGTGTTGTACTGTCAATCGGTGTTCAAAATAGTGAAAGAGCTATCTAGAATGAAAAAAAAAACGAGGCTATATTCTCTGACTATGATTTTGTAGAGAAAATTGCATTTTTATTTCGTTGTAAAAAAAAGAGATTTATTTGTTTTGTCTGCTTATTCGAGTGTCGCGTAGACCTCAAATATTTCAATTGAAATAATAGCTATTTTTGATTGACTTAATTTAATTATGATTATAGTATTTTTATATTAAATTTTATGATTTTAAAATAAAATCTATTGATTACCTAATAATAAATTTTAAGATTTTGTATAAATTGCTTCTTTGAGTTGATATAAAAAATTGTCGAAAATATTTATATTGTATCTTTCTACGAAATATTTTTGTTTCTACTTTTTTTACTCATATTTAATGTTGTTTTTTTTTCTGAAATTATACAATTATTCTCAGTTCATATATGATTTATGAAATATTTTACGATTTTTTCAGATAATTCATTTCTACGAATGATTTTTATTTGTTAACAATATTTTTCAAAATTTTCCTTATTTCGTTATTTTTGTCTCAGTCGAATTTGAAATATAAAAATTTTCAAAACACTTCATCTTCCAAGTAATATATTTTTATGAACTCTAAAATTTTTATTATAAATTATATTTTTCAGATTATTTCCGACACCGAATAAACTTTACGATTCGTCACATTTTTATATCGAAAATAAGATGATAATATATCGAAACATTTTTAAATTATACATTGCGATATCTATTTTAAAAAATAAGTTTTACAAATATTTACTAGAAAAAAAAACCGAAGCAATCTTTATACGATTTTTGCGATTTGCAAACATTGCTCAAATTTTAAACTAAACTTTTTGTCGTTTAAAAAAAATTGTGATGTTGATGTATTTTTAACTTTATAACACGTTCAAAGCTTAAAGCTCCCGTATGAAATACGAACATAACCCATATTACACTGAAACTACTGAAAATCCAAACTATAAACACTCCAACAGTATATTTACAGTGATGAATTTTATACGTCGAAAACGACACGTACTTCGTTGATTATGGAAGCTTTAAAGTTTGTAATATTTGTCGTCGTAAAAGTATTAAAATATGAATATAACGTAAAATATAATAATATTTTTTTTTTATTATATAATATATATATATAATATGTTATATATTTTATTATATAATATATGTTGAAAAATATACATAAAGTATTTATAATATAGAAATCAACATTTTGAAATACAAAACAACAACATTGACCCAAAAAAATGCTCCATTTAATTTGATATAAATATATAGAAATATCGAACGAAATAAATGAGTAATTATTTTGATATTTTGCAAAAAAAAAAAATATGGAAAACTACGTCGCACATAGCAGCATATTTTTCTATAGCGTTTTTATTCCTTATTTTTCACTTTCCACTCGAAAATTCGATAGAAATAGGTCATGCGAACTAGGCGGCGTATTTTTCCGGAAAACTTCACATATATACGTTTACTATATTTCGAAAAAAAAAATTTTTTTTTCCTTACGGATACAAAAAAAAATGGAATATGTTTGCGAATTTGTATACTATTGTCACTTTAGAAAAGCGACATATCGTTTTCATACGAATATATTGTATAATGTGAAAATATATCTATTTGAAAAGAAAAACTATTATATTATATTATATATGAATATATAAAATGCGATATTTTTATATGAAAAATATTATATAAATTAAGTATATTGTTAATAAAATAATAATAATAAAAAAAAACATGCAATAATAATATTCGCATTTTGATGGTTGAATATTGAAGCTTACTAGTATCCGGTCACGTAAGGCTTTACTTTGAAAAGTTTTGACAGGGAAAAGAATGGATCTTTCATAGCTTGCGAGAACAACATCATTCATAGATGGAAAGTTGAGGATTTATATTCGTACGCCATCTGTATATTTATTTCTTTAAGTGAGCTTATCCGCCGCCATTTATAATAACAAAGCTTTTCAATGGCGGCCGAATGTGTTCAAGAAAATGCATTTTTATACGTGTATTTTTCAAAATGGTGAACGTTTTCAATATATATATATATATATTAATCATCGACATTTATGTTATACAAATAAAGGTTTGGTGATTTTTATCATTTAAATATAAATAAATAAATCATATTTTCATTATATAAATGTTTTTTACTATACATTAGAACTAAATGAGTGTAAATGCCATATTTAAAATAAATATATATGAAAAAGATGCACATTTCTATATAGAAAATTAATTTTATTTCATGTATATATGCTGAGAATTATTATAATATTAATATATTCGTATAAAATATAATAAACAATCACGGCGCAACGAAACTATGTCTTAGAACCAGAAGGGCGTAAACGCGTCGTTCATACGAAAACTTCGTACGGAAAATGATATAAAACTCGGAATACGGATATGGATACATAAGTTTTAAACATGTGACACTTTGAACGTAGTTTTCACGAAATCTAGTTTTGCGCCGTTACATCCTTTGTGCCCGCACCGTTCCCTACATTATACACACGTATATATTATATATAATATATAAACGACTTATATGTATGTATATATATATATATATTGTCAAAGGCCTAATATCGTTTCGACGGTGCCATACGAGCTGGTGGTAACGGCACATTTGCGGTTTTCCGAGGCTCGTTGCCAAAACGACAAAAATTGTTGCCCCGACTACAATGGCGGCATCGCCTACGAAATATTTCAATTTGCGCCTTAAAATATATATTTTTATATATATAAATACATATAAATAATATTTATTTATTTTCGTGACACCGTCGGCTCGTTTATTATGGACGTACGCTGTCGTCTATTTAATTTTTATACGCGTAACGCTTTTTATGACGTGCGAAAATATTAAACAAATGACGGTGCTTTTTGTACCGAGTAATATTTATTATATATATATATATATATATATATATATATATATATATATATATATTTTAGTATATTTTTAATAGTGATTACCTTCATGATAAATTTTGGTTTGTTTTTATAATATATGAAGCTCTCGAATAAATTTATTCGTCGATGTAAAGTCGAGTAAAATGTATATAATGATGTTTATAACGTGTTACGAGTGACATGTTTATGCAGTTCAGTAATTAAATATATGATATGGCAATTTTTATTATATTAAAATTAATTATTTTTTAACATTATATGTATATAATATATAAGGTGACTGAGCGTCCCCCTTTTTTTGGAAGTTTTGTCCTCCTTTGAAAACTTTAATCTTTTTTGTGTTTGATTAGATTTTAAGAGTGTTTGAGTAGACAAAAAGCCGTTTTCTTCACACTTTTTAAAAAACTATCACTTTAATTTAAAATTAAATATCATTTTTTTATGGAGACATTAGAGTTTTAAACGCCTTCCATATGTCCACTTTTTCATTGTAAAAAAATATATTATTAATGAGAAATATGTCTGAATAACTAAAATCTATTTAAATATTTATACTATTTATTTACATATATATAATATATATTTTTTTTTTATTGAAAATAATATCATAAGACAGTTATGTATTGTGTAAAATAAAATATATTTTTTTGTAACAACAATGGTTTAAATTACAACATTTTTATTCTAATAAAAAATCAATTTTTGATTAAATGATAGTTTAAATTTAAAATCTTAGAACACAAAACGATAGTTGAATGTTTTTTTTTAATAATTTTCTTTTGTGAACGTGCAAAATTTACGGATTTATACGTTAATTTCGGTTCTATATTATGAACTCATTAATAACGTTGCGGCATCGACGATTTCATCGCGCGCCACGAAAGGGTTGGGCAATGCGCAGACGAAAGCAAAAAAAAAAAATATGCACCCGCCTCCCTTGTAAAAAAATAATTTCAAAAGGTCGCGCGCTAATGAACGGGCGGAAAAAGTGGAAAAAGAGTGAACAAAACAAAAAAAAAAAAAAAGCGCGGCCTGCCCCGGAAAAATTGATTAAGACAAATGCCGAGATGGTTCTTTAATTATGTTCCGGAAGGGGAGGTTTTACTTGTAAACTTTCCCTACCGAAGAATCTCATTAATCTGCACCGGGGTCAGTGTAACGAGCTTACGCCTCATTTCTCACGGCTTATACGTCGGGCCTAGAAGGCTTTCGCCGAACGAAGCTTTTCCGACGCTCTATTCCCGGATTCTACGCGGAGAATCCCGGTTTAAGTAGAGTCCGACGCCATATTTTAAACGGTGTAACTGATCGTGAATAATCTGCGCCAGTATTCGACTGCCGCATCGTTTGAAACTATTTTAATTAATTTTTTTTTAATTAAATAAATTAAAATTAAAAAGATTAATTGTAAACGTTTGCACTCGATAGGTGCCGTTTGGTCACCGCAAGGATTAATGCGAAAATTTATGTTAAATTCTTTGTAATAAATTCTCATATTCTTTCTGTATATTATAATGAAGTTTAAAATGACATTCTTTTATATAGAAATAATATTTTCTTATCATAAATGTTATAACCACAAGTCAAACTGCATTTTCGACATTGAAACTTTGAAACTTTGTTTGGTTCAAACTTGAAAATCTTGACAGAAGGATTAAAAAAGTTAAATTTTTTAATCATTAACAATATGAAATTATAAAACAAATATAGATTAATATACTTAAATATAAAGTTTTTTAATAAAATTTATAGTGATGGAGAAAACAGTTTTTTTTTTATTTAGATATTTCTTCAATAAATTCATATATTATATATAAAATCACTATATAGCAGAAATATATAAAATATTAAAATATAAAAGCTTCATACAATAATTTGAATGTTTAATAATTTTAAGTTAGAAGTAAAAAATTCAGCAAAAATGATACGAAACATCAAAGGTTTCATTTCAAGTTAATATTTTAGATTAAAATATGCATTCATTTCCATTAATTATTGTCAATTTTATTGATGTTATTATTTTTATTAATTAATTAAAAATAAAATAACACTAAATAAAAAATATAATTTATAATTTTTTTAACGTTAAAAACTATATATTGTGCTGTTTATTCCGCATAGATATTATATCTCGATCTAAACATAATTTATGAGTTAGATTGTATTCTCATATCAGATTGGTTCAATTTTCATTCAGTTAACTTTGCTCATATATTAATTTAATAGTTTCACTAGAATTAAATCCACATTACGCGAATATTACACTGTAATAATCTAAAATTGTTGGTAAGTGCGTAATATTAATGTTTATACATATTATAATATATATTAATACACCATTGATATAAAGAGTTTGAAAGCTATTCAAAATTTTTCACATTATTATATTATATTTGATTATATAATTTTGAGTTCAATCTTCACTGTATTTAATTGATGAATTATTTTATATATTATATTAATAAAAATTATATATATTTTAATTTCTGTTTCTGCATAGTTTTGTTCATATAATCATAACAGACAAAACCGGAAGTTGAATATTAAAAAAATATATATTTATCGTTTTTTATGCTAGCATCTTTTTATTCAAACGTCGAACTAAACAATGGACTTTTTCTTGCTGTTGTGTGTTATTTTTTTTTCATCGTTCTTTTTTTCATTCTGCATTACGAGAATGTTAAATATTTTTCCGTAGGATTTTTAACGTTTTCCGGATAAAATATATATATATATATATATATATATATATATATAAATATAAAAATAAAAAGAAAAACGAGTGAGTGCTCGGATTTGCGATTATGCTAATGTCGAAATTGTATATTCAGGGTTGGTACGAAGTTTTATAGCACCCCAGACGAGGTACAAAATAAATTAATTGTTGCGCGACGAAAAGGCCTAAGCGCTATTTGCACAAATAACAAATAAATTGTGCGGAATAAAGAAAAATAATATATATATATATATTTTTTCCCCGATCGATACGAAACGAATAAACGGAAAAGTTTCGGATAAAGTTTTCTATCAAGTTATAATTTCTTTTTTTTTTACTTTCACTATTCACGCCTAATTTATGTACGTTAAACTGTAATTTGGCTTAAATTGTTATTATTTTTCAATAATAATATAATCATTAAAGCAATATATATATATATATATATATATATATATATATATATATATATATATATATATATATATACTATCATTTTAATATGAAAATTCCAATCAAATAATTTATTTTTAACATTAAGTCATTAATAACATTTTTATTTACAAATAAATATATTAAATATATAAAAAGTTTAAATAATATGGTCTCAAATCCTTGATAAACTATAAGTTAACGAGCGAATAAATGAATTAACCGTTAAAATATCAAGCGTTTTAATGAATATTAATTAACTTGAACTTTTGTAATTAAGTCCAAATGTGATTAAATAAATGATAACTACAAAAATAAAATTCAATCTTCTTTTTAATATTTTAATCAGCATAACTGATTTTTTTATATAATGTTAAAGATTTAAAAATATTTATTATATTTATATTATACATGGATTTTGATTATTTATAATTGAAATAAGATTTACTATATTACATATAAAAAATTATATTGATAGATAATGCAATTACTGTGTAATTTTACGATATTCAAAATTTACACAATATTATTTCACGTTGTTGAAGTTCGTATTTTACGATTAATATTAATTTAAAATAGTAACACGAAACGCTTTCTAGTAATATCGTAAAATAAATTATATATAATGATTATTAATGGTACATTATAACAATAGAAGAAATAAACGAACACCGCAAAGCTGAAATTATGAACATTTTAACACGAATAATTTCATATTAAATGTGTTGATATTAAACCGTATGTGACTGTTGGGGTTGAATTTTACATACATATATTATCATAAAAATGTGTTTCTTCTAGTTGTTTATCGATTAAAATATATATTATTTTATTTTATATATTTATATAGTATTTTTTTTATTTTATATATATATTTTCTATGTCGAGGTCGGTTTTAAATGGGGTCCGCTATTTTATTTTATTATCATTTTTTTTTATCAGCGTTATACTGAAAACCTCAGGTGTGTCTAGCAGGAGCTTTTCGAAGCTTTCCGGGTTTCTGCGTTCTGGAAAACAACCCTCGTTCGTAACTCACGAGCTCATAACACCCTATGGCCACACTGAAAATATACGTACCCTTGGGGGGTAAACACAAATGCTTGTTAGCAGTCGAACAACAGCTGTCTCCACTATTGACTCTTCATACGTTTTCTCCGACACTCTGATGGTGAACTGGTGGATGGCAAATGTGTGTGTGTGTGTGTGTGTGTATGTGTATTGGGGGGGGGGTGAAAGTGTAAGGGTTGCGCAACACAATCAAAATATGACGCAACAAACCCCACTAGAAAATATATCACCGAGAAAATTTAATAAACGTCCGCTTTTCCGCGAAGGCATTACGTCGGGAGGCTCGCACTCGATTTTCATAGGTGATTTGTCGCGTGAAAATCGACGAAAATTTCACGCACGCATTATGCGAGAACGTACGAAACGAAAAACTTCAATTTTCACCTGAATGCCGGAAAAGCTTTCGAAAATGATGAGTTGATTCCGCTCTAAAAAATGTTATATGAAAATATAATTTTTCAGAATATTATTTAAAATATAAATAATCGTTCAATTAATTGATAAATCTGTGTAATGTCATTAAAAATAAGTATATATACAAAATTTGATATTGGAAAGTGATTGAAGAATCAATTACAAGATTCGACAAAAAAAGTAGTTATTTATTATATAATTAATAATATTATAAAAATTTAAAAATTGATATTTTTATTCTGATTAAAATAATTTTCTAGTCTAAATACTATTATACTATGAATCATAACGATTTTCATAAAGACACCATATTTTAAAATTATTATTATCATATTTCGATAAAAATAAATTTGATTTACAACTTTAATTTAAATTATATAGGGTTGACATGTATAAAAATATATATAAATTTTTAAAAAATGTATAACAATATCTATTTAATATTTTAAGTGCAATTTACTGTCAAATAAAATCTGATATTATTAAAATATATATTTTTAAAATGAATATAAATATTATTTTTAATTTTTTAATACAATATTTAGATAATATCTCATATATATATTACACTATAAATCGGGATTCACTGACGTAAAATACTATAATTTCGTTGATTTATTCGTACGAATATCAAATAAGTTATTTTCGAAATAATACGAAAAAATTGAGTTTTCACACTTTTTTCAAATACGAAAATAATGACACCGAATGCCAAAAAAATATGTATATAATATAAAGAGAATAAAACACTTTGAATGCCGTTAACCTTAACCTTATAAAAAGACGTTCTATGCCGAGTCAACTGTAAGGAATGAATGTTGCGAGAGAAAAAAATGCGATTTTTTTTTCCTTTTACTTTTTGCCACTTTTATATACGACATTAACGTTTATATTGACACCGTTTTCATCTGTCCGTACGATGTCGAAGTAGAAAAACGTGGAAAATAAAGAAAATTATTCGCAAAATACGACACTCGTTTACTAGTGAATGTTTTAAATTTTGCGTCTGATTTTATAGTATTTTTCTACTATATTTTTACGATCGATTAATCTTTAGAACTATTTTAAAAATAATATATATATATATATATATATATATATATATATATATATATATATATATATATATATATATATAATTATAATATGAGATTATAGATTTTAATAAATAAATTATCATATTAAAAATAAATCGTTTTATGAATTAAATTTCATCCCTTTTTCAGTGGGGGGATGATGTATTTAAGAGGGGCGGGGGTCGTATTTTAAGTACGAATGGCGAACGTACTTCAATGTTGGTAAACTCGGGGAGCACAAAACACGAAACTTTATATAAAGGTTGCGAAATAACCTCTTTGTGTCAACGCTTTCGGGACTTTCTTATCCCTTTGTCCCAATTTCGGCTTGACAACACCAAAACCAAGATTATCGACTTTCAAATTAAAACCGCAGAAGTTGTTGCCATTACATTAATTAAACTGCTAAAATGGATTAATATAAAACGCGTGCAGTACATTTTTAAGAGATGTTAACGATCGCTTTTAAAATAATTAAATTTTATTCTGAACGTTATTTTTTTATATATAAATAAAGTATATCCGTTTGATTGATAAACGTGTCGGTTAAAAGTAATTTTCAATTATAATTAAATTGATCTAAAATATTTAATTAAATACGTATGAGGCGTGTTGTTTAAAATGTACGGAAACGGTTCTCTCTAGTTCGAGAAACGTAACGGGAAAAATCAATAAAACACATTAAAAATGACATAAATATAAAAGAGTCGAGCGGATAGCAAAGTCACAGTAATCGACGTAACTCGAAAACGAACCTATTTAAAAATTGAAAAAGGGGAGATAGGTGGTTTGAAACGTGTATTAAACGGATTCGGCACTCGAACAGGATCGATCCCCTTTCCGGAAAAGTGATGGAAAATTCAAAAGGAGCTCGGTTACCGCCGACACCGACACCTCTAGTCAATTTTTCCGTTTAAACGGGGACTCGATTTTAATGGGATAAAAGTGGGCGAAGAAAATTTTCGGTGTGAGATGTTTCACTCCGTCATTTTGCCACCCTCGATTTCGAACGAAATAATCGATAAATCAAGTTATACCGGATATCCGGCTGATGTGGCGCGTTATTCCAGATGGCCGGATATATCGCCTGAGGGTCATAGGGGTAAAAGACACTCAAACCCTCGCGAAATCGACCGGCTCTTACCCCCACGCGCGACGGGGGTAAATCTTGAATATAAATTACCCCAGACCAAGGGCAGAGATCGAAGATCAAAAGGCTTCGGCGTCGGCTCATAAAAATACATAATCTGCCACGGAATAACCATGCAAATGAGCTTTTTGCGGAGACGAGCTTTCGCGTGGAAATTGTCTCCGACGATGATTCCGGAAAATTTCCGAACCATGTCGACGCGTGTGTGTAAATACGTACTTGTAACGAAACATGTGTGTGTCTGTGCGCGCGTAACGAATTTTCCCATATATTTTATATGTATGAAAACGGTGTTATTGGTTGTGGAATGGTTTTTCTTGTCCTGAATTATGTTGTCGATTTCGAATCATCGTGTCACAAGCTATATTTTTATATTCCCAAAAATAAATTCAACCACCAAGTTTTCATATATATTTTCAGTATTGAAACTTTTGAAAATATTATGATAAAATCATATATTTAAATTATATCAAAAAAAATTATATTAATCTAATCCCAATTGAAAGTAACAATTCGACACAAAAAAACTTTGATTGATTAAAATTATCCTATCAGAAATTAGTTTTTAAGAGCTTTCAAAAGTTTATCGATTCATAAGTTTTATATTTATAAACGTGCGGCCTTAAAATTGAATAAGTTTTAGAAATTACTTATGTGAAAAACAACAAATTGAATTCACAAAGTTATATATTTTATTAATTAAATTTATTTTAAATTATACTATCTCATTTAAGAAAAACTTTTATAATGAATAAAGTTAATTTGATATATTATAATTAAATTTCAAGGTTAATATTTTTATTATATTTCAATATAATTAAATTACTAAAATATTTCCATTTAAATCGTATATCTTTTCGTTCTCCGGTTTTTGTTAATGAATTCGTAAGAAATATTTTTAATATTAAAAACGGTCTTTGAAACGAATTTTAGATTGATTAAAATATGAATAAATATAAAATAGATTCAATATTATATTAATATTCAAAAATAAATAATTTTCAGTTTAATCAATATTCAAACTTTTATTAGTGCTAATTAAATTTCAAAATATACATTTTTCATTAATATTATTCATTTACAAATATATTATAAAATATAATACAATAGCTATTATTAATGATATATTAATTTTTAAATATATAGAATTGAGTTATTAGCTTTGTTCACAACCATTATATTATATTTCGAAATCTTTATATATCATTTTTTTATCATTTTACAATTTTATTACATAAATTAAATATATGAATTACATGTAAAAAGAACGAGTTATTTCATATTTGATAGACTGAGCGTTAATAAATACAGTTAACAATACAATACAATATATATATATATATATATATATATATATATATATATATATATATATTTATATATATATATATATATATATATATATATATATATATATATATATATATATATATATAGTATTTTCATATGAAATACAAATTAATGTTTTATTCATTATTTATTCTACAAATTTAATTAATTTGAAATAAAAAATAAATAAATAATACTGCACGAGCATCCATTTACCGACAATAAAGCGAACGCTTGCGGGGAAACTTTGAATTTGTTCGATAATCAAATAAATAGAAATGGAAATAGAAATAGAATAGAAGCAGCAGCAGCAGCAATAGTAATAGTAATAGTAGTAGTAGTATATAGTAGCGGATAGTATCGAGTAGTCAGTAACGCATTTCTGGCAAACGAGAGGACTTCAGTCGATAAATTTGCTTCCCAACGGACCGTGAGATTAATACTTTGCCGAGTTTCCTTATCGAACTTGTAATTCAACCTAAGAAGACCTTTCAAAGTCAACATAACTAACACACACACACACACACACACACACACATATATATATATATATATATATATATATATATATATATATATATATATATATATATATATATATGCATGTGTATCAAGTAAATTAAAATTTGAAAGTATAATGTCATTATTAGGTATTTGAAAGAAAAAAAAAGGTTCGTCTTATAGAGATGTTAGCAAAGACGGAAAACTTCATAGCACTACTGTTATTTTATAATAATTGGAATAAATTATTATATATAAAGTTTTTTTTTTAATATTTAATAAATACAGTTTATGATATTTATATATATATATATATAAATAAATTTGAATCATAAAATTATTTTAAAATTTAGTTTTAGATCTTTAATTTCAATCGTTTAATTCAAGAAAAATTGTTCATTATGATAAATTTTAATATTTTTTTAAACATGTTTTTGACATTTTTTATGAACGTTCAAGCAATCAAATCAGTTAAATCGTATATATTAAAATAAAATTTTATGATATATAGCTAAAGTTTAAACAATAAACCTGATCTTGCGCGACGCACATTCTTTATCGTCGAATTTTCTATTATTTTTTTTTCTCGTTTTTTTTTTTCGCCTCCATGAATATGATTGATTTCCAACAGAGTCGTTAGTCGTTTTTGCGGGGATTCCGTCGTTATAATTCGAGGACGTTCCCGGGACCTTGTCGCTAAACTTAATCCATAAATTTCGTTTTATATTCGTGAAATTTTCCCGCCGAACGGGAGAATTTTCCGCGCGCTCGGGGAAAATCGCGCTTTTAAGGTCGAAGCGTTGTCGACGGAAAAACTGGAACGAGCCAGTTCATTTGTTACCTAATCAGTATTCGATGGTCGTAGTGGCGAAAAGCTAAATGTTTCAACCATCCCCCCCTTTCACCCCCCCAATTTCCAAATTTTCCTTCGAATAAATATTTCAATGTTTTTAATGAATTTTTCCGGCAATTTCGTTTATCGATAATTGTTATTTACTTCTGTGATTTTTATTATACAATTCAAAATATACAGCTTTTACGATATTATATCATTAAAAATAATTAAAAGACGATTTTTATTTTATATATATTATATATGGATGTACGTTATAATGTGGACGAATAAGGGTTGAAAAGACATTTCGGAGCCTCCGGTGAATGATTTCGTTGTAATGTCACCTTTCTAAAGTGTCATGAGGCAATTTTACGACGCCGTGTCTCTGGATGTTGGTAATTGAAGAGGTACCAGCGTCTCATAAGTCCCTTCTTACATTCGCATTAAGGACACCATCCGCTATCTGATTAAGGACCTCGCGTAGGAAAATGAAGGAAAGGACACGAGCAAAGGCATAGAGAAGAAATGGGGTATACGTCTCAGTACAAAATACAAGATTGCTGAAAGAGTTCGTCAATATGGCAACATCAATTTTTAAAATTTTATTTAAAATCATCATTTTGTAGTAAATTCATATTAAATATTTGTACTCGATAGGTGCACTTTGGTCACCACTTGGATTAATATAAAAACTCTAACAACTTCAATTACTATTTATGTTAATTTTTTTGTAACTAATTTTTACACTTTTTCTATATAATATTATGAAGCTCAAAAAAGGCATTATTTTAAATAAAAAAAGGTTTTCTTATATCAAATGTATTCGGAAATACTTAATCACAAATATAACTGCATTTTCAGCATTTGGTTCAAACTTGACATTCTTGACAGGATTACTAAAATTAATTTTTTGAATCCTTATAAATACGGAATAATAAATAGATTGTGTAGAGTAGTATACCTCAAAATACTGTTTTTTAAGAAATTTCATGAAATAGTGGTAAAAACTATTTTTTTTAGGTTTATAAATTTGTTCAATAAATTTTTATATACTATATAAAATCACTAAATAGCAAAGATGTATAAAATGTTAAAATATAAATTAATTTATACGTATAATAATTTTATGTTAAAAGTAAAAAATTCGCCAAAAACATTGCGCAACACGTCAAATGCAAGAGGATTAATATTATTCAATGCAAAACTAAATCATATTATAAATATTAAAAATTAAAAAAAAATATTTTTTACTGTAATATATTAAAATATATAATAAATTTAATAATAATTAATATATTTTAATTTAATTATAGATTTTTTTTATTCATAGATACGTCCGCATTCACGGACTTTTAGAGTATTTATAGGAGGGTGGCTGAAGGGTAGAGGGTGGTTGAAATACCAACCGCCTAAAAGCGGTCAACCCCAAAGCACCTGGGCTAGAGACCGATCCCAAAGAGCCTTAATACTGGGAATATTCGGTGGTCTGCGGTTCTGGCTCGACTTAAAGCCCACCTTCAATACCACGATTGTGCAGGTCAAAATCTATGCCTAATATTGAAATATATATATATATATATATATATATATATATATATATATATATATATATATATATATATATATATTTCAATATTCAATAAGCCGTACTTTGTATTGAATAAATAAAATGAATATTAATTTTTATTTGTAGAATTCAACTCTATATATTAATATTTAATGCTTTTGTTCATATTTTAAAAGATTTGTTAAAATTTTATAATTAGACTAAATTGAAAATATCCGTTAAATACGACTTGTAGAAATTTAAATTTAAATTATAAATTTTATCAAAGATGAAATTATATAATATTAATTATTGAATCTATGAAAAGTATGTGTGTTGACCGTGAAACGATTTTCATTTATGAGCGTGTTTTTCTTGAAGTGTAAGGAAAATTTCATTATTAACGCGCGAACCTCTGTGAAATAGTTGAGCGAACATAATGATATTCCAATAAAACTCATTTTGTTTAAATACGAGAAATAATTGGATATTTGAAAAGCGATTATTATTCTGAAAATGTTGGAAAATATTAATACAACTATTTCAACGTGAAATGTATAGATATTTAACTAGTAATAATTACTGTTGATAGCTTGCATTTGATCCGATTAAATGCTATATAAAGCTTTCAAACGAATGTGGTCTCTAGTATATATATATATATATATATATATATATATATATATATATAACTCGTATGCGCCATTATCGACTATATAAAGGTCACAGAAATTTTTCGACCACATTCGAAGTAACCCTCGCGCGCACCGGTCCGTCGAATAAAATTCCAATTTGTGCGCGAAACTTTCGAATACGGTCAAAATTAACCTTAGCTTATGAAACTCCATTATTTACGACGGGTTTATAAGCGCAGGCGCCACTAAAAAGGTAAAGCGAAAACTTTTCAGGAATCCACGTTTTCCATCGGCGTAACAAGTTTTTACCATTATCCGTCGGCGATGACAAAGGTAAACGCCTAAATAATTTATTCAAATCGGAATTGCGGACGATGACGGGGTGCGCGGAAAGCGGGGGAGGGGCGGTGGGCGGGTATTTTATATCCCATTTTCGGCTGATGTTATATCCCGCGGGACAATCGGTCTCTCACCTGGAGGCACACTAATTAAATAACTCGGGGCAATCCTTTCGGCGGACATTTGTCGCCGATAGGGAAGTATGTTAAGCGCGTTCGCAATGAACGCTATTCTAATTATTCAAGTGCGAACATTAATTTGTTTCATACTGTACGCTATGCTATTCGACGATTCGTCTTCAATGTCCAGATTTGCATTTCGAAATAACTCACTTGGCAGATTTGGTTTAATTACACGGTTTAGGAGCGACGATTCATAGCGCTAAATATATTTTAAACCGATGATTATAATCTTGAATAACATATACATACATTAAAATTTATATATCAAAATATATTTGTTTTCATTTATCACAATCCTCTTCTATTTATATAAATCATCCTCTAAGCAATATATTTTCTTTTTAATAATCCGATGGGACAATGTGTGGTGAATATATTAGTTGTAATTAGTAATAATCCGATGGAAATATATAGAGGAGATAATATTGTTTCACATTCAAACTGCCATAATTTTCAAATTTCATTTTTATTACATATGATTATTAACTTTTATTATTAAAACTATAATCACCGTTTTCAGCAACCGCTGTCAGTATTTTACAAATTAAAATAACTTTTTCCCGCACTTTATGTGTTAATTGTTCATTATTTTCATTATATTGTTGATATTATATAATTTAAAATATAAAATATACGCTATTATCGCTTTTATTATAACTTGAAAAAATACAATAATATATTGTATATATATATATATATATATATATATATATAAATACAAAATTTGTATTAAGTATAAGAAAACATAAAAAATATAATGTAAAATATATTTTTTTAAATATAATGAAAACATAAAAAATAAATAATTTAATAATAATAATTCAATTGAAACATAATTGATATAGTTCATTTTATTATCACAAAATTTTTAATACACAATCGATATTTGTTTTAAAGTCATATCATCATTATATTGTACGTTACTTTATTAAGCAATACGTTATATAAATTTGCCATCGACAAAAACAATCATGTCACAAAATAAACAAACAATAATAGAAAATTTAATACGTTCAAAAATCGATTCACCACTAAATAATAACGCGGATTTTGCGGGAAAACAAACACGCGATGGGGGCTAAGGGGCGAGGGGTGAAGGGGGGCAAGGGGGGGGCGGCAAAGTGAAGAGCGCTTTATTTATTTCGCTCTCGACTGATATATTGGATTAACACGTCAAATGCGGTGACACCGGAGTTCACTGTTTACGAGCGCAATTTCGCTCGAAAATTAATTTTATTTCATGTCAAAAGCAAACTACAGTGTGCGCCAACGAAAGAATCAAATTTCGTACACACAAACACACACACACACACACATTTAAGATATTATAATAATGATATCGTTATTAATTACTCATACACGAATATTATTTTAATATGTAATTTTTATTTATAAGTAAAAATATAAAAGACACAATTATCGACGCTCTCTATTAATTTAGTGAACGCTTTATAAAATGCGCTTTATTTAACACTTTATATGAAACGTGTCGCGAATATTTCGCATTCTTATTAAGATGATATTTTTTTTCGTTTTTTTTTTTTTTTTTAGATCGAAAGGAGCTTTTTTTCTATATAGCCTCGGGTAATTTATCGTCATGCGAATTGTCAGCGAGTTGGTATCCATATCTATGTCATTCATTTTATGGCGAGACCTTAAGACCATACAACGATTTTATGTGCTGGAACCCATCGAAAGAGACCCTCGTCTCCAAGGATACGAAATTCGTTTGCGAAGACATCGAAAGACTTGGATAGAGAATAGAAGAGAAAAAAAAAAGTGAAAATAAAGTAATACACTTTTATAAGGCGATTCGAGTGTGAAGAGCTTATATGTACGAGTAAAATATTTGATATAAAAAAAATAACAAATATATATATTATACAATATATAAAATCATATATAATATATAATGAAAATTTTTTGAATTATATCATTTATATCGTTCATACTCTATTCGTTGGAAAAATATATGAGAACATGTTGGAAAAATGGGAAGATGGGAAAAGAAGTCTTGTCACTTTGTGACAAATCTTGTCACCGTTCAATAACATTGGCGAACCTATTTCTTCTGAAAGCGCGAGGGAATTGCATACAATATTGTACAATATGTGCAATATATATTATATATATAAATTTTAAAATAAGATCGTTCATTTTATATTGATTTCATTGTACAATATATAAACGTCATTTTTAAATAAAAATTTTATTACAATATGCAGTTGAAATGAAAAAATATTAATAATAAATATCAGTCTTTTTTTTTTATTCGTATTTTTCATTTATATTTTTCTAAAAGAAAAAAAAAACGTGGTAAGAATAAGAAATGAAACGAAGCGAATCGGTCGATTTGCATAAAAGCAATTACCTAGAAAACGCAGAAAGTGCACGGTTTGCTTCGCAGATTAGAAGCTTCGTCAGGCCACTAATGTAATTAGCGGAAAACAATATTTGGACTGAAAATCGCATTTCAGAACGTTCACCGTCTGAAAAAAAAACGTCTTCTTCTTTTATTGACGTTTTTCGTTTTATTTTATATTTATAAATACATCGGAAAAATATAAAACATATACAATATGATATATTGTCGAGTATTGAACGATTTTTGATACTGAAAACACTGAAATTTAATATACATAAAAAAATATTTTAAATTATGATATTTTAAAAAAATATTTTTTGTTTGTGTATCAACAATTTAGGCCAAAAAAATTAATATAAATATTTTGTTTCTAATAAATAGTTAATAGTTGTATAAAACTCAAGGCTAGTAAATCAAATTACACACACACACACACACACACACACATATATATATATATATATATATAATATTTAATATCGCACAAAATATTTTTCATATGTCCGGTGTCATCAATCATAAATTTTTATGTCAACATTATATAATATATTACATGTTTGATATTTTTTTTAAATATAAAATATAGATATAAAGAATTATATATAAATTGTGCTGAATTTTTTTTTGTTTTGAAGGATAAAATTCATGTATAATTATGAATTTAAAAGAAACGATTAAATATATATATATATATATATATATATATATATATATATATATATATATATATATATATATATATATATATATATATATATATATATATATATATATATATATATATATATATATATATATATATATATATATATATATATATATATATATATATATAATTTTAATATGAAACTAAAAAAAATGGGTTTGAAACATATTTAAATTTATTTATAATTTTAAATTTAGTATATTCTGATTTTTGAAGAATGTTTATTAAAATTGTTAAATTTTAATATTTAATATATACGAATTTTTAAACTGATTAAATATGTAGATTGGAATTTTGTAATATATTTTTGATTTGTAATATATTAATTTAAATATTTATATTTTTTCATATTTCTTTCAAAAGTATTTTATCAAATATTCAGAGTATTTGACAATACTTTATCGATATCATATTCAATATATAATATATTAATTTAACACTATTTATAACACTCGATCAAAGTGTCTGGTCTTAAAGTAATTATTTTTCTTTTAATTAAAGATAGATAATAGTTATTTTGTTGTTGAATGAATAAATTAAAAATAAAATAATGATTGTATACATAATTTAAATATCAAATTGATCAGTAGTGATAGATTTAGTATATTAATAAAAAAAAAGTATAAATGATGAATTTAATAAAATAAATATGTATTTTTTTTTTAAATAGAAATATTGTTTAACATAGAATATTCACTAATATATTTATTTGAAAAATATATAAATATGTATGCGATCGGGAAAAGCTCCGTTGTGCTTCTATGGGGTATATTTTTGCGTTTATTTGCGTTAAACTACGTCCAGGGTGAGTTATGTTTCCGTTTGACGCTCAACCGAGGGATTTAAAAACGCCTTTTAAAACAAAAACGCCCGAAAAGCATCGACCTTCTGGAATAAATTACCATAAAAAGGGGAACATCGAGAGAACTCCAGCAATAGCGTCGATTCCGAGAAAAAAATATATATATATATATATAAATAAATAGGAAAATGGAGGAAAAAAAGGGAGGAAAATGCTAGATGTCGGTTCCCATAGAATTCGACTTTTGAAACAATGAGACCGAAAAGGCTTACTCGGCATAGTAATCGTAATCCGTTACGAATACTCGAAATGCCTGTACTCGATTTATTTCCTGTAATATATACTTGTAAAACGAGCATATTTTTTTTCATCTATTTTCTATGAGAAAATTTAAATTCTAATATGAAACGGCACACTTTACTATGATTTTATATACTATATTTTATAAAAAAAAATAAATCATAAATAATTTTATTTTTTTTATATTATCATTCAAAAATTAAATGTATAATATATAATTAACTAATCAGTGATTTTTGTATTTCAAATTCATCCTTCTATCAAATCAATTAATTATTTTTTAAAACTAAATTTAACTTTCAAACAATTTGAATTGCTTTCATTTATAGTAATTAAGTATTTAGATTTATTCTAAATATTTTTATTTCAATTTATCAATAATTATTTTTTTAATGAAAAAACACTAAATAAATTAATAAATCGAAGCACAGATTCAGACGAATCAACAATAAATATATTATATTTTATATATCAACTTTTTAATTTAAATATTAATACTGATTTACATAAAAAGCTGATTTATCAACTAAAATAATTTTTTTTCACAATTGACGTTTAATTAGAACAAAAATATACGCGAGTCTTACAAAAATGGAATCGTTAAAGCTTTTCCTAATATATATATATATATATATATATATATATATATATTTTATTCACTACCGTCGGACAACCGGAAACGAATGCATGTTCGGAATTAATTTGTCGTCAAGAGCCGCAATTGCGGATGCTGAAACGGCGTTATAAAGAAAATGGGCAATTTTCGGGCGTTGAATGAATGTAAAGTTAAATGTCGTATGAAATTAAGTGTTCTGTTATCGTTCTAATGTATTAACGTTTCATTTTTATAAATGCTACAAATTTTTAGCTCTTTTCATTTATCTAAAAGGCACACAATATATATATATATATATATATATATATATATATATATATAAATTATTTTTTAATTTGATATCAATTATTAAAAAAATATGTAATAAAATTAATATTTCATTAGAGTTTTTAAATTTTCAAACGTGTATTTAGTTAGTTTGTATTTTGTATTTTATGAAAATTAAGTAAATTTATTATGACTTCCTTATATATATAATCTTGTTTGTTTTTTAATGTTCACACTATAAGTGAAAATTACGAGTATATTTTGTAAGTAAATATATATATATAAAACTACTCAAATATTGTAGATAAATTATAAAATATAAATTGAAAATATTTAGATTGAATCTGTATATAAATAAAAATATTCAATTTCAACCCTTATAAATTGCACGAAGCCATATATCAAAATTCAAAAAGTGAATCAAAATGCACGATAAGCTATCAAATACAGACCAATAAAAAAAATGAAACATATTTGGAACGATATGTAAGCTTATACATATAAATAAGCATTTTATTTTTTTTTTGGGGGGGAATGAATAGGTTTTTTATTGCGGTTTTGGTTTATTTGCCGTACCAATAAATCAATGTGAAACGATCAAACTCGAATCGGAGGCCAAAAAGCACCCCGTGGAAAATGTCGAAACGCACAGAGCGGGCGTTTTTCCGATTCCGATTTTCCGAAAACGTGCAAGGGAAGACGGGATAGCGGGGGGGGAGGGTTACATTCGCTCGCCGGCTTTTTGATCAACCACGTAAATAATTTATTCGGAAGCGTCGGCCGATTTTCCATCGCGGAAAAGCTACCCGACGACGACGACGTCGAATAAAAAAAAAATGACGAGGAAAAAACAACGCGCCCCGAACGACAGAACGGGAAAGAGTTCCGGAAGTGAAGTGCGAAGGGGGAGCGGAAGAAGGACTAACGCTTCGAGAAACTCTAATTAGTTTCACTTAAAAGTTGGCGAGTCGTTCTAATTGAGAGTCGAAACCAATTTCTCTTTTTGTTCGGTCTCTACCCGGACCCCCCTCTCCTCTCCAGCTTCCGAAAATCCGGGAAATCCCGGGAGAGACCCTCAACCTCGGTTCGAGGATGCCGGGGGTCGCAAATATAAAAACGATCCGAAACAGATTATACAAGTGCTTTTCGGTACTACCCTTCGCATCGTTTCTCTGGACATTATATATGTAAAGATATACACGAATCGAAAAGTTAAAAAGTTTCCGAATTTTTAATACTTTCATTATATATTTATATTTCGTCTTCTTTTAATTTTAATGTATTTGTTAATTTTTAATCCTATAACTTTGAATTATATCAATATTTTTTTCCTTTTTATATATTACAAATATATAGATATTTTGAATGATTATATATAAGATAATTACTTTATAGATATTTTAATTTAAATTTAGGATAATTAGTTGACACTAATTGATCGATTAATTAATAAATCTACTAATTGATTCGTATATTGTCATCAAAAATTTAACAAGTATACAAAATTTCAATTCAATTGAAAATTGGAAATTGATGGAAAAATCGATTAAAAAATTCTACTCCGATAAACCAAAAAACCAACAGTCTAATTAAATAAAAATATTATTTTTAATTTATAACTAAAATTTTATATTATAATTAGTAATATTATATAATAGAATATAGAATAATCATAACACATCATTACACCGATATCAATGCTTTCGATAATTTTCACAATATTCTATGTAAATAATAAATACATTACGTCGGTATAAGTTAATATAATATTTAACGAGAGCGAAACAAACTCCGGAAACTTTTTTCGCTGACCACGTATGCCCTTGTGTCCTATTTCTAAACGCGATCGGTTGTATAAAATTGATAGGATTAACGTTGCGAAACCATTTATTCGATCAATTATGTTCGACGCCAGGATATCGCGAAGGGACCCGATTATTGATCGCCAAAAGGCTTCATAAATTAATTACAAACCATCAAAAATTGAGGGCTGGAAAAACTGTTTATCGAGATCACGCCAAAGCCTCGAAATAATATAAATTATGACGCCGTTTAAATGAAAACGTTACAAAATATCCATCTTAATTTTTTATCCGATACACATAATTTACTATATATAGATATTTTTTAAATTTATCTCAATATTAAAATAATGACTCAATTTATTATATTTATGCAGTAAATTTTTATTTATCATTATAAAATCTAAATATTCCAATTCATTTTAAAATTTTTAAAAAGAAAATCCACTTCAATATATTTTTTAAAATGACATCAATAAAAGAATAAAAGCGATTTAAAATTTTCATATTGTTTTATATATCGAAATATATATATATATATATATATATATATATATATATATATATCGCAATATCCGATATATATAATATTGAATTGTAAATTTAAATTCGTCGGAAAAGCGCCGTAAATAATAAAACGCGGAAAACAAACGAAGATTTTTCCGCGTCGTCGTCGCACGAGCGCGAGTCCGCGGATTTTCAATTTTCCGAAGAGCAAAACAAGATGGAAAACGCGGGCGCGGACGCTTTTCCTTTTTTTTTTCTCCTCCGATCGGAAAACAATTGAAACCGTTCTCCGGAAAAACATAACTCGCCGGAGAAACAGTCCTTGAAAACCGGGGGTAAAGAATACGTTTTAAGGTTCCCAAATTGACCGTTTCGCAAATATATATATTTCATTGATATATATATATATATATATATATATATATATATCAATGAAATGGATTGAGTAGGAGTTTCGATTTCGATTCTTCCATTTTCTTCGGAAAACTTTGTCTTTTTCCCCGTTCCACCCTTCATAATATACGCACACGTGTTTATGAGAAAACTTCTACGAAATAAAATTTAATTTGTCGGTTTTATGTAATTTTATACTTTTATTTGACCTAATTTTATCAATATTACATTATATATAGTATTTCTTTTGTATAATAATATTAAATTAATATTATATGTATATAGAATACGAAATGTGCCATATATATTATTATTATTTATATCAAAAATTAAATTAAGTCATTCTATAAGTCCATAAAGAATTTTGTATTTGAATTTGATTTATATAAAACTAAAATAAATAATATTTTTCAAATAAAAGAATCATACTTTTATTTTGTTTTATTAATATTTGAAAATAATTAGAATTATTTTTTAATAAAAAAATAATTTATTACAAATTATATATTTTAATACTCTTACAATTATTAAGAAAAAATATTTTTTGTAAAATACTTTTTTTATATCAGTATTATATAATATAAAAATTGAAAATATCTCAAATAAAGATATAAAAAAAATATCCTGAATAATAAACGAAAAAAATGAGAGCATATAAAAATGTGAAAAATCATAAGAATTTTCTTATATACATAAGTAAAATCTCAAGATTCTTTGTAAATATAAACCTTTTAATAATAATTAATACTAGACTATAGTATTATATAATATTATAACATACTATAAGGTAGCACACGTTTCGCAGATACCCAAATATCAAAGGTAAATATCAAAGCTTTAGTGCTAGAGTTATACGCGTGCTGACAAACTAGTGCCGCAAGAACTAATTTCTAAATCTAGTTTATATACATACATATATATTTATATATATATATATATACACACACACATGTGTATAAATAGGTACGTGTTAACATATGTATGAATGTATTGTATGAAGGCAACTAACGATAGACTTAAATCGACATACGTATTACTAGGTTTTGCTAGTTAAAATCGCTCGTTTATTTGAACGTGTTAAACTTTATATGAAATCAATTTAAAATGTGACATTTTCTGGAAAACTTTAAACGATATATTGATATTATAATTTTGCGGTTTTCATCTATGAAAAATATTAATATATTTTATAATATTATATAAAATTAAAATAATCGCAAAACGCTTTATATTTTATATGCACGTCGCTTTCAGTGATATATTTCAGTTTTCATCCTGAACAAAAAATACATTCACTAATTTTACAATTCAAAAAAAAAAAAAAAAATCACACACAATAACATAGTAACGGGAATAAATTACGATCTGAAAATGAGGACTGCGCAGTTGCAGGTCTCACTTTGAGCCAAAAAATTTATTGTCAAAGCACTTGCATTCTTTTATGAAAATACAATTTTAAAGTAAATTTTTCCGAACAAAGCCACAATGTTTTACATACACACATATTATAATATAAAACCGCAAATACTAAAAATTTATATATATATATATAATATATATTATACATACAATACTTGTGTACATATTTATACTGCATATAACCAATTTCTTTAGCTTAGCAGAGCCGTCGTAAAATTTCTATTAAATTTCATACGAAACTCCATTTTTCGTTGTAAAATTTATACTGCGCATTGTTGTATCGTACGCTTGAAGTATTGAAGACGATGTTCTGCCATTGAAGAAATCCCGAAAGAATTTGACTGCTCCGTCATACGTTTCTTCTTTGTATAGAATCGCTAAATAAACGTTCTAATATTTCAATACAATATTTATTCTAAGTATAACATTAAATATTGAATATCACGTATAGAAAATATACTAAAAATTCATATTATATTCGTTTATTAAAAAAAAATTTTTTTTTCAATAAACGATTTAAATAGAAAAAAAAATGATAAAATTATCGATTAATAAAAATAATAAGAAAAATGTTTTATAATATATAAAATTCAATAATGAATAAATACTATGAAATATGTCTCGATCGTAAAATTTATATTGATTCTTTTATATAGAAAGTGCATGTTTGAGATTGAATCAAATTTTGGAATATGTGATGTACATAAAAATCTTGAAATCGAATAAAACATATTTTTATTCAGTTCGTCTTAAATAAGATATTTTATTGAATATAAAATATCCGTATTAATTTATTTATATGTGTAATTTTCATATATAAAAATTTAACCTATGTCTTATACGTAGTATTTTATATAATATAGAAATGTATGGCGGTTCATTTTATATTTTACTGTAGAAAATATTTATTGTTGCATATTTTCATTAAAATGAATACAAATTTATGTGATTTATATTATATTCTTTTTGATGTATTGAAGATAAAATTTATTTGTAAATATTAATGTGATATATAAACTACAAATATAGAATTAATTAAGATAAGTTAATACTTTTAAAAAAACATATTTTGATCTATATATTTAGAAACAAAAAATATATTGTAATATTTTATGATACTTTAAATTAAATAATATCTAAGAAAAATATGTCTCACGGTCGTATTATATTTTCTTATATTATTCAAATTTAATACAGGAAACAATGAAATATATATATTTCAAGAGTAGAATATTTAAAAAAAAAATCTGCGCCTGGAAATATATTTTTCTTGTAATATAATAAATTTACATATATTGAAAAATATAAATAAAATAAAAATTGTCACCATAAACGTTATATACGTCGGAAAAATCGAAGTTTTCCACGTAGCGTGCGATAGTATGGCGCACTGTTTTGCCCCTTGTATCGAAATTCACGAGTCAGTTTCGCTTCAGTGAACAAGAAAGGCTGTTTCTGCCGATTTAAAATGGATATCTTTTTCATATATGAGAAATTCTGGCGAAACCCATATAATCATATCACTTGTACAAGTTATTTTTCTTGGCAGAATCGCCGTGACATTTTGATAAAACAGACGCCACTTACAAAAGACCCGCTGGCTCGTAAAATAATCTATTATACATTATTTACTTTAATATATGTATCGTGTTTTGTGCGCGTTTTATAACTACAAACGTATTCGGATTTTTTTTTTCAAAATAAGTATTCAACTAGGTATGAATTTAAATATTAATATATTTTATTTATTACGAATAATAAATTTAAATTTATAAAACAAATACGCGTTTTATTATCGCGCTTATCTAAACGTGTATTCCGTTGAAACGCTTAAAGTTTGAAAATTCAATAGGCATACTCTCGTGAAAATTTTCATAAAGCTTTCAAATGGAAAAGGGAGTCGAACACTATAAAATCCATTCGAAAACGGAAAATATTCGAGTAGTTTCTTCAACTCGTTCACCAGACTAAAACTTTCTCATACGAAATTACCGTGAAATATTCCAGTATATTATAACCTTAGAGTGACTTCGGCATTTGGACGTTTGCCGACGCCATCGTCGGAAAATCGTTTCTTTTCTTCATATATAAATATATATATATATATATATATATATCAATAAAGCCTTTTTGCGTATATTTTCGCGCATGAGAATGATTGATGCGAACGTTGTTTTTAACTCAAAGTGCCATCGTTTGGTAATTAATTAAAAAAATATTTCATCATTTTTACGAAAGCGAGTTTTCGCGTGGAACATTCGAAATTTTCCGCGGTCGATTTCTCTTCACACACACACACACACACATATATATATATATATATATATATTCAGTTGTGTCGTTATCGAAAACACATTTTTCTTTTTTTGCGAACATACATACATACGTTCGATCAAGAAGAAAAAGGTAACAATGCAAACTATTCGTCAACTATTTTCTTGCTTTCGTAGCCAATGGCAGTCAAAGTGTACGTTATCTAGGGCGTTCGGATTTTTGCTTTTTCCGCGTGCTTTTCTCTAACAATTGTTTTGGCAAGAGCCTTCGCCAATATTCTACGTATCACATGCTCGAATGAACACGTGCGCATTACTTTTTGAAATGGAGTTTTCGTGTACATGTTAAATGTATATACGTTTATATTTATTTATATTTCATGCAAACGCACGAAAATGCATTTAAACGCATACGATTGAATTTTTTTTTTTGTATACTTGTTATGCTTGAAATTTTTTTTTTTTCACCCAAATTTTCCGTTGATATTTTCAAAAACAGCAATACAAATATATTCAACGTTATATTGAAATATAAATATTTATACATTAAAATAATGAATTCTAAAAAGAATATTGTTAATCATTTAAAAAAAAAAACAAAATTATATAACTTCATTATTGAATTAAAATTTATGGATAAAAAATTAAAAAAGTGTCTTTTTAGGTACATACAGAGTTTTAAAAAAAAGTTTTCATATATTTTTTGTTTTTCCTATGCCATATAGAATCATCCGTATGCACTAATAGAAAATATTAATGTAGGTGTATTATATTTTTAATACGATGTTACATTTTCATCAACACGATTCAAACTATAAAAGCAGATTTCTGATTTATACCATATAAATATTTTGTAATTATCATAATTGAAACATACATACAAAACTCTTATTAAACAAACTTGAAGCGTTATAAATCATAAACTAACGGAAATTCAGTTATAAAAATCACTTTAAAAACATGAGAGCAATCTTTGCTATTGAAGTAAATAAATATAATTTTGATCTAATTGCATATATCATCCATAAAAAAAACATTATTCCATATAGCATCAATAGTCAGAAAATGGTTAATCTAAAATTTTATTTATTGCATTCTGATCAATCAATAGATATTATAAAAAAAAAACACTTATTTAATTTTTAAAATTATAATAGAAAATTGAGAATATTATTAATGCGTATTTTTATAAATATATATGTCGTCAATAAAACAAAGAAATAATTCGAATTTGAATTCGCACGCATGTGAAAAATGCGATTTTTCTTCACGAGCACACAGCCTCAAGTATTTCTTTATTTATGTGACGTTCGCTAAAAATCCCATAAAATCGAAAACCCTCGTATAGATGACTGAACGAGATAGGCATGAAAGCGTTATAAGCGAAATCCTCCCCTGAAAAATACTGTCCATTTCTCGAATATGCCATGTTTTTTTTTCTTCTCATATACACTATATATATATATATATATATCTGTATATATTTGCTTTTTTTTCTTAGCACATTTTCAATATGTAACATATGTGTGCACGCACGTGCGAGAGAATGTGCGTGATCTTATGATAACGCTCGAATAAATCGCATGTTTTCATAATATTATTATTAATAGTGATTATCTTTTTTGTAACGATGTTACATTATGATTTTTACCATATAATTGTTGTATATATTATACATATTATGATATATATTTTTTTTATTATTCAACGATTTAAATTCATTTTATTAACACCGTATATAATAAAATAAACATACAAATAAATAATAAAAACGAAAACCGTCATAAGTAAAAAAAAAAAAAACGAAAATTCGACAAAACGACTGAATTATGTTTCAACTTGGCAAATAATCGAATAAATTTGAAAAATCAGTGTTCAGCGCTTTATCGCCGGAATTTTCCGCTTTTTTTTTCCCTTTTTCCACCCCCCTCCCCCTCACCCATTTCCTCCGTCTCTCTTCGAGCTTGTTCGATTTTCCGCGAGTTTGCTTTTTTTTTTATTACTCTCGGATTTTTTTCTTTCCTTCTTTTTTCGTTTTCATTTTTTTTCTCTTCACCCTTCTTGTCTGCCGTATTGAAGCTACTTTACTGCTTTCCATTGTTTCTTATTCGGAAAATCCACGAGTCAAGATGTCGACGTAGGATTCGCGAGAGCGTCTGTCATGCCTACCCAGATGAAATCTTGAAAAACACGTGAAATATATGAAGAAAAAAAAGATAAAATTCTTATGAAAATACCGATATAAACATGTATATTTAGAACAAACCATATATATACATGTATATATAAATTCATTCATTTTTTCAAAGAATATTTATTTATCTATTATATAAAATTATACATGTTATTTGAATAGTTTTCAGTAGTCTATAGATTATGTTATATAAAGAATAGAATTTCAAATCAAATATTTTATATTCAAAGTATAAGAAATATTTCTTAGGTTATATTATTGTAATTGGTATGATTTTGTACAAATAAATAAGATTAAAAAAATATCTATACATTTTAAATTATGTTGAATATTTAGTTTCTTATCAGATGTTAAAAAAAACAACACTATAATGATACCTCATCCTATATATTCGCCATATACGGCTCCTTGTGACTTTTTTCTATTTCTAATAATACAGAGAATCTTGAAAGGTCGTTGTTTTACAAGCTTAGATGAGATTGAAAATATATTTCAAAGATCGAGTTCTAAAATTGTTTTAGAAATTAGAAATAAAAATTAAAAATTCTCATTATATATTAAACATACCTCGTATATATTAATAACACGTTCAACAAAAATATTTGATTTCATTCGGTTATTTTCAGTTTATTTGCGATAAATCGTTTTGATGCGATTAAACAGTTAAAATCGCTGCATATTTTTACGGAATATAATTTTAAATTATGGCTTGAAAATGACAGATCAATTTTTTATTATTGCTGTTGTTTTTGTTGTTGTTTATCGTTTATGGTTCTAACGACGTATTAAAATTTTATGCTACTCGTCTTTTTATACATATTTGTTAAATTAATTTTTGATGCGTGTTCGTGTCACGCATTTCGATGAAATAATATCGTTAATATCGAATAAATGTTGCTGACAACTCATATATATGAATAAAATATTCGATTATCAATTGTCAAATTGTGATTTTCTGACATTTAAATATATTATTGCATATTGAAAAATATTTTTATTAAATTCGTATACAAAATCCGATCGTTAAAAATCATATATCAATTATTTTTTAGTATAGATTAGTTCAATATTCATTAAAATAAATTTGATGATCGGGCGATTATTTGCTTATTTAAATGTATTAAATTTGTCATATTGAATTTATATAAAAAAATCAATATTTTAATCAAAACTTTTAAAGTTGAATATAAAATTGGCGACGCAACTCGATTAAAAAATAAATAGACTTAAAAGAGATGCGAATTTTATAAAAGCTTTCATATGTAATATTTAACTTTTAAAAAAAAAGTTTGTTTGTATGAATTTTAAAAATCAATTTTTTATTTAAATTTCATATTTTTATTCGATTGATATATTTATAGGTATATAAATATCAATTGAATTATATTTAAAATTTATCAAAGATGAGTAGGAAGATTTTGAGTTATAAACTGTATTATTTTAAGATCCAAAATATATATATTATATTTGTCTTATAAGTATTACTCTTCGATACAAATAAAGCTCTCTAATATGTCAACTTTGACCCTCGATATTTGAACGTACGGATTTGTCTTGAATAAAAATCATCTAGCACACAATATATACAAACGAAAGCTTAATCATTATGAGGCTTTCGAAATATATATATAATATGTATATGTGTCGCACATATAACCGAGCATATGCCTATTAAGAGCTAAACAAAAGGAGATTTACTCTTTCAGCGACGAAATGAAAGCTCTATTTCTATTGAGTTTCCGTGAAAAGCCTAACGCGTGCCGGGAATGCAATAAACCAAGAGATTATTCTGTGAAAATTGATTTTTCTCCATAGAGTAACGCGCGCACGCGGTCTCGCACGCGCTTTTCCTCTGAACGCGACCATTGATCTTTTGCCTTAATGAGTAATATGCCTCGTAAACGAATGTCGAAACGAAATTAAGAAAATTCCTTTGAAACTTCAATGGAGAGGTTTTTCGCACACTGAACGCTCACGTTCCTAATTGAGTGTTTATGAGGTTTAAGTTTTGCTTTGAAATATATTTGTATATATATATATATATATATATATATATATATATATATATATATATATATATATATATATATATATATATATATATATATATATATATATATATATATATATATATATATGTGTGTGTGTTTGTTAAATTACAAATTATATACGCCGAGCGAAATATTTATTCGCGAGGTGTTCTGTGTTACTTTGTGCTCGAATTCATTGATTCTATGATGTGGTAAACGCGAAAGTCACATTCGTGTAAATTATAAACATTTACAAAACGTTTTCGTGCAATAGAAATAAATTTCATTATATAAAATTAACGAATTAAATATTTCTTTATACATAACGTATTATAAAATACAGCGTGATTTTATAGTATTTCAAGTAAAAAGAATCAAAGTACAAATTCATATGTGGCTATCAATTTTTTCATTCATATAAATTAAAAATTTATTCCAAAATATAGTTATAAAACAGAATTTATATTTTAGCAATTTTTTTTAATTAATATGATTTAAATTTGATATTTATTTTTTAAGTACTATCTGTACTAATTCTTTATCTACAGCAACACAATATATTAAAAAAAAAACCTATGAACAAATAATTAAATATGATATGTAAATATAATTATAAGACGGAAAATAAACAATTTAGATACTTAAATGTGTTTTCTTAATAAAGTCACTCTTCCTGAAGACTTTTCCTGGTCCACTTCTGGTATTTCGTGACTCACTGAACTGAAGACTTCCTTCTGATGAACTTTAACCAAACTCTCCTAAAGTCTTACCTTCAACACTTAATGGTTGACTTCTCATTTGAAGCTCTCCATTTGCTTACTTTGAAACAATATTGTTGAATTATCACACGATTTTGACCTTTTAAATGTCAGAATGCACAATTTTCTACACAATATACGCATTAAAATATTAGAATCATATACTTTGTGCGTGATTTTAAATTCGTCATTGTACAATTCCATGTATTATGACCGTCGCAATCTCAATTATTGCTACGTGCTTAATTACTAAATATTATATCGATAGCCAGAAGCTACAAATATGATATACGATTATTTTAAAATATGATATTTTACTTACTTTAAATGAATATTATTTGTGAATAAGTCCAGAACGAAGTGTTCTATCGTAAAACGCGACGAACATATTTCAGTTACAACAATCAAAGCTTACCTTAGTTAAACTGAAATATGTAAAGTTATGAATTTAGAATTGTCATTAAGTCTCAAAATTCCGAATTAACATCGCCGACTAGCATCCCCTAGAGAAACATACCCCGTTATTAAATAGTTATAATATATTTTCACTTCTATGCATAATAATTTGGTCCTCGGCTCGTACACAATGTCGATGCTACCCCGTTATATAATGGGGAAAATAAATGAAACTCATATTACAAAATGTAATTGGGCACTGACGAAATTTACATGTCCCAAAATATAGAATAATAAAGAAAATTTAATTTATATATTTATATGTTTTTTTTTTAATATTATTACATTATAATAAGTCAGTTCTTATAAAACATTTCGTTGCTAATAATCACAATTATACGAAAAGAGCTTTAATACAGAAACACGGTCGTTCTTTTTCTTAATAATAATAATGAGATTTTTTCCGGTCGGTTGCAAAAAAAATAAAATAAAATAAAATGCGTTGAAAAATATGTGAATTTTTGCGTGGCGAAAAAAAAAATCTAATTCGCTTCGAGTCAAGATTGGAAAATAATTTTCAATCTTCGCCCGGATTTTTCCGCAGATAAAGTTCAAGGGCGGCGCGTATAAAAAAAAGCGATGTTTGACCTTCGGGGGACTCGCCAATCTTATCTCACTAATAGAAACGAAAGAAACGTGTTGTGTCAATTCTGACGTTGAAAAATGATAAAAGAAAACGTACGATAGTTTTCCGATATGATTTTCACTGCAGTGAAATTGTTCTAAAATCGAGCTTTCAAACTTTTGACGGAAGATTTTTTCATTATGTATTTTTGTTTTAAATAGAAAAAAAAATATTTTGTATATATATAATTTATTCTTTTAAACGCTTAATATGCATTATTTTATTACGTTTCTTAATAAATTTACAACGAAAACTTGAACAGTGTTAAATACAAAATAACAACGATCAACATTTTCGGGGCAACTGACGGTTCTAAAGCTTCTCGGTCGGTTTAAAAGTTTACTTCTAAACTTGCGCTTGCACTTAGAAACGATTCGGTTGCATGTGCATTTTGAACAGTTGTAAAATAGAAATAAGGCACAAGTTTGCAGCAATACGACGAATTTACATATTTATTATTATCGTGTTGAAATTTTCAATTCATTCGAGCCGTATTCGTGTAAGAATATGCTATATATATATATATATATATATATATATATATATATATATAGTATATATTGCATGCATTGAATATTTAAAATAAAATCTGAATTTTATTTGAATTACGTGTAAATAAATAGCAACCGTGTTATATTATTATAGTAGTAAATCTTAACCGGAAGCGTTCGCCGTACAATAAATAAAGCTTAATTAATTCGATTTATAATCATTGATTATAGTTATCTAAATCAAATTAAGCCGTCGACTTGGTGGCCATCTTCGATGTTTGTCCTTTGTCTGATCCTTTAATCCATGATTCTCTCTTCCACGATAACTCTATCCCGCTTTCATTGTCTACCTTTCGCTTTCTCCCTATCTCGTTATTTATTTACCGATCCGATGAAAAATATTACGAGCGTAAGTGGTTCGACAAACACCCGCACACTAATCCGGTGGCTTACGACCCACCATGTATATACTATTTCAGTGCCAATATTGCCGAACATATAACGATGCCCATACAAAATTTATTAGCTTTTCCAACGTCGACCACCCACGGAAAACCACCCCCTAATAACGCACTAAGCGCACGGTTGCCTAAGCAGAGTGAAATTAATTATTTTTCCTCTTTTCCACGAAACATGTATTGCTTATATAGTAAATATACAATACAACTCACAATAGGGATGTAACGGCAGATACGGAAAGTTTTCCCGATAAAATGGACTGTGTATTTTCAACACAGAACCTAGTTTTTCCGTCTTAATACGCGTGTCTATACACACACACATATATATATATATATATATATATATATATATAATAAATTATTTTGTTACGCATTTAAGCGATAAAGATAATTTTTCGAGAATTTCGCACAATATAATAATTTCATATCATATCATATATATATATATATATATATATATATATATATATATATATATATATATATATATATATATATATATATATATATATATATATATATATATATATATATATATATATATATATATATATATATATATATATATATATATATACATATACAATAAATATATTTTAAATTAAAATTGATTTTTTGCATTGAAAAAAAAAACGTGTAGTTAATTAACGTATAATTCTCTGAAGATTAATATCTGTGCATTTTTAACGTTAACTTGACGGTTAAACTAACTGTGAACGAATCGTTTACGGTAATATAGTGACCCTTTTGCGACGTTTTGTCGGACGGTTATCTAAATTCGCACGACGACAAATGACCGTCATACTTCAACCCTATCCGTAGTCATCAGTTATGTTTTATCATGGCATAATTCAAAGCAAAACTATTGTATAATGCAGTGATACACGACCGTAGGTCTTCGTTGGAGATTGTAAAAAATAAAAATAAACAGAAAAATTACGCGACGTTGTTCCGTTGCATTCCGGCTTATTAAAAATATTTATTATGAACGGTTGTGTTTGTCGTTTTCATTTCGATATTTTTCTATTTAGTATTCTGCAGTTTCTTCTGTGAAAAAGTTAGTTTTTCATAGACGTCAACAAAAGGTGAATTTATAAAACAGACACGTTTGAATAACTTTTGGAAAATATCTAACGAACTTAACTAATAAATATGAATATTACATTGAATATTGAAATATTTCGATAGAATAACTATAAAAAAATTATATATATATATATATATATATATATATATATATATATTAAAATATTGATTATATGAGAAATATGCGCATAAATATTTAAATAAGTTTCACGAAAGAAATTATTAATTATAATTATGTAATAAACGGGATAAATCAAAGGTTTTTCCAAGTATGTTTGTGTCTAAAGAGGCGGACAAGGATTTTCTCAAGGCAAATATTTGTGTTCACATTCTCGAATATATATATATATATATATATATATATATATATATATATACATTATAGATTATATATTATACAAGGACTAGACGTTCCAGGATTAACGTCCTTCAATATATATTATTATTATGCACAAATTTCAGATTTGTCGAGCAATTAATAACGATATTAGTCCGATACGAGCCAAGGTCGATTCTATTGTATAAATGTTTACTTTTAACTGTTAGAATTTACACAGCGGCGATAATCCAGAATCCAGAGTTCTCTTTCGATAGTTTCGTTTTCGGTATCGCAAATTCTTGTATTATTATCGTCGGTGTTAAAGGTTTTTAGGAGGACGACGGGGGAGGGGGACCGTGTTTGCACAAATAAATTTAAATTTTCCCGGGTTCGCGGTCCCCCTTTGTCCCCCTCTGATCCTCCACTCCGCTCAATGTTTGCGTAGAATTTATACAGAAATCGCATAATTCACGACCGACATTGTAAGAAGTTTGCGCGGTCATTTGTCACGATTGTCCAAAATACAAAGGTCTAAATATATAAATATTCGCAAATGTTTCACCGATCAAATTTCGCTTAGGGCGCCGAATCAAAAATATATCCAAACCCCTTCCACCCCCCCCTCCCTATCCACGGTTTTAATTTTTGCGGATATTAATAAAGTTTTGAAATTAATTTTCTGATCGATGATGTAGTTATGAACGATATTTGTTTAGATATTAATAATACAATATTTATTTCACTATACACAGATTATATATAAAACTATTAAAATTCAGTTAAATAATGATGTATTGTATTATAATCTATTTATATATCAGATATTTGAGATACAGAATAATAAAAAATCCTTTAATATTTTTCTCATGAAAATCATATATTGATAAATTTTTTTAGTAATGAGGATTGATAACGACTTAATGATCCGAATCAAGATGCGTTATAAAAATAATATAAATTGTGACTTTTTTAATTTTACTGTAACTGTAAATAATAATAAAAAAAATAGTTGTTCAGCAAAAATCTTGTACAAAAATAAAATTACATATATCAATTTTAAAATAAATTAATAATTCGATTAATATTATATAATAAATTATTAATTTCACATAATTCCATCATTTATATATTATTTATAAATAAAGCCAAAAAAATCGATACAATATATATTATATATTAAAAAATGAAAATAAATAAATAATATCGAATAAAACGCGAACGGTTAATACAATTTCTCATTGTCGTCCTTGAAATGTTCGAAATGGAAGTTTCCTAGTGTTGTGTTTACCACTATAGACAAGTTATGGCTATCACAAACAGACAGACGTAAATCGTGTTCATTTATACATTTTACGAGATAGTGATAAATCTAAACGTTTCGACCCACCCTGTATACGATTAATGCACAACAATACGGATTACGTCGTAATTTCTAAATCGAATCGCTTCCTAAATTACGTTTCTACCGATAAATACACATCGATAAATATTATTTATATTATTCGACGTTTACGTTTTTAAAATTGTTCATAATTACTTTGTAAAAGACGATTTTTGTTCTAATTACTTAATTCTTAACTCTTGTCATATTTTAATATAGATCTCTTTTACTTATCTACGTGAAAAAAAAGCACTCTAATTTCAATACTAAAAATTTTGATTCATCTTAATCATTTGATCACTAATTTAATTTTATTTTTTTTAGATTCTTACATTTCATTTTATAATTTTTTTTATATAAATTAAAAATTAAAATTATGCGTAATATTAATACTGCGCATTCATATTCATAAACATCGAATAAATTAAGAAACATTTTGAATTTATTAAGATAACACAAGAGATCCTTGAATTCATTACTAAATATTATAAAAATGAATTTAGCACAAACACGTAATATATAAATGTGTAATTATATAGATATAGATATTTTAATTAATTAAAAAATAACAAAAAATATTAAGTATATGAATAAAAAAAAATTTGTATTTTATAATTTAATATGTGAAATATTATTAAATCTTAATATATTTAACAAAGGAAACAGGATTAAATATGTAATTACCATCAACAACAAAAATAAAAAATAAGTATTATATTATAAATATATATATATATATATATATATATATATATATATATATATATATAATACAATTTAGCGATAAGTCCTTCGGCTTATGAATTTGAAAATTTTGCGGGTTTTCCCGCGCTTATCAGCGTTCCGTTTTTTGGCCTATCGGTCCTGCTCGATCTAATTTGGCCGAAAGTCATCACATTATAACCTCCTTTTAAACCCTTTCGCTACATTTTATTATTGCGCGTTTTTGTGCGCTACGAAAACGAGAATTCGAATCCTGGACCTTCCGGATTATTATCGTATCACTCATTCCGTTTTCGAGCAATTGTGCTAAAGGATATCGCGATGAAAATCTGAACGCTTTTCACGCGTCGAACCGTGGAAATTCTTATCTGTGAAGCGATGATATTAATCTATTTTTTTTGTATATATATAAATATTGTAAATATTTAATCGACATTAAAAAAAATATTTAATTATACGAATATTTCATAAATAATTAGTATATTTAGCTGAAATATTCGCTTGAAAAACTACGACCTATTTCTGAAAGCTTTTCGTAATAAACGTTTCTAAAATCGCGAATTAATTTTGAATAATTCATGCTAAAACATTTATCCATTATTAATAAAGAGATTATCGAACCCCTTAATAATAATGTTTAATATTTGATAAGCTCGAATTTGTACCGTTTTTAAAATTTCGTAATATAAAAGTTGTTCCAACAACAACAAAGGATTTTATTGTACATATTATATATATATATATATATATATATATATATATATATATATATATATAAACACATAAAAATTCGCAAACTAATAAATTACTACAGTGAAAGCAATAAACCCAAGATCGATTAACAAGTGCTTAATGATTGGTTTTAAAGCGCCGTTAAACGGTAGTTAACGGCAAATCGCGAGGGCTTTGTTAGTCAACCCCTACAGTTGCAACCCTTACAAGGGATTAAAGACCAATCCCTTACAGCCTTCATCCACCTGAATCCAAAATTCGATTTAGCCAAAAAATAAAGTCGTTACTGCCGATACAATAAGCCATGAAAAAAAAAATGTGGGGAAGAGCCTTCGACAAAAAACGGCAGGTTCACACCTCGATAGTACTTCTGTTCAATCTTTTCCGATTCGAAAACGTTCGTTTCAACCCCATTTTGCCTCTTGTAAGGGTTCTAGTGGATGAGGGGAAAAAAAAGAAGACCTATTTTCCATTCGCCTCTTGATAGATGGAAATCTAACGGAATATATACACGTTAATATATTGTGAATTTCAATCGCAGATTATGGTTAAGGAACTCGTTAGAGCTGCCCCAAAGGTTCGCTTCTTAATAAATCAACCCCTAGAGATGAGATTCCATCGGTGTCTTTTTCTTTCATTTTAGCCGTGCGATTAATGGAAGTCTAGAAGAGGATAATCTCATTAAAAACTGATGGAATTTCATTATATAAGCGACATTGATTCTGCTTACAAAATTAAAATCGCTCGCTTTTAGAATATCGAAAATATTTTACAGATATCTGAACGACTACGCTTTATAAAATATTGTATTTTATATTTAATATATAAATAAGCTATCTTTAGATCATTTATGAATCAAAAATTCAAATCCACATATAGCTCTAGCGCTTCTATTGTATTATAATTAGATAATACATTGTCGATTTTCATTTGATATTAATAAGACATCGTGGTAAAAGATTAAGTTCTAATTAATCATGTCCAAAAATTATCTCTTTGATTATTACGTTTATACACATCAAGAGAAAATTCACGAGATTAACGAAGAAAGGCTGAAGAAATAATTCGATTAATCAATTGACGAATGTCGAAATACATTCGGTCAACAATTTATATATAATCAATCAAAAATAATAACAAAATTTCTTCTTTCAGAATTACGTATTATTATTATATTATGAAGAGATATAATATGAAAAAAAAATATGTTCGTTCTTATTTTTATATTATAAATGACATTTGAAAAATATCGTTATTTTTTCTTTTAGATTGGTAAATCATTAATCAAAATGTTATATGAAATATGTAGCATTTTCGATTGAAAATAACATATTATAGATAATATTTATAGAAATCTTCGATTGATTTAATTTTAAACTTTGACATTTAAACTTTATAAATAAAATTAATATTGAAGAATTTCAATTGTCGAATAATATATAAATCTATAACGAAAAATGATTACTAATTTTGATTGCCAATGAATATCTAGATTACCTGTATTAATTTCAATATCCATTGACCGCAATTTCTATATTCAAATAATATTTAGTAGCCGCAATTTATCCATATATAATATACAAAATTTATTTTGCTTTTAAATTTATTAATTTACTAGTGATATGATTTTAATTGAAATTATACATTCATAGATATATGTTAAAATTGCATTTTCAATCTATCTATATTATATCTATTTACATATTTAATATATTTTATAACACGACTTTTAAACTGGACATCGTCAGAATAAAAACTTTGTAATATGATACAATTTATATGCATAAAGTGTGTCAATATAATTTTCTCATATATATATAAATTTTTTTTCGACGAAACCGAACCCGCTTTTCGCCATATATCATGCCATAGGGGAAAAATAACAAAGAAAAATATCTGAAAATATTGCAGATCATACGAAAGGATCTACGGGGATAGAAGAGAGGGATGATATATTTCTGAAAAAAAAAAAAATATATATATATATATATAGTAGAAATGAACACAAATAAATAAATAAATAAAAAGAAAAAAAAATGTTCATATAGGCACAAGTGCGCGTGTGCACATACTATACTAGGATTCAAAGGAGCAAAATCGTAAGGTCTGCTCGTGACAGGAAAGGGTTCCCGAAAATCCGCAGTAGCACATGGCATGCAATTGACAGACAGACATACTCTTACTCCATTGAATCACATAACTTTGTACATGAAACCCTTAAATTATATATTTCGCACGCACGTGCGCTCATATTATCGGTGGGGTGGGTTTGTTCGAATCCATTGTCTCTACTGTTTAACTGTGCGTCCATAAAACGATTGTGGAGTATAAACAAAAATTTCGAAAACAAAAACTGCGGTCCGCGGTTACGTCTTATTATGACAATTCGCCGTTAAACGATTTATATGCATACGGTTTACGAAATTGCGGCTTCCTATGATTTAGTGGACGTAACACGCGTGTACAACATTTTCCATTATACTATCTCTTTAGAAAATAATTATAATATATATATATATATATATATATATATATATATATATATATATATATGAATTTTTAATTATATATTGATTAAAAAATACAACTCAGTAAAATATGTTAAGATTATCCATGAAAATATGGTGATTTTCCATATTGCAATACTATAAATGGCATTTGATATCTGAATTTTCAACATCATTTGATAATGAAAAAGCTGCTGTTTTGTTATAAATTTTTTAGAATTTTTTTTTAATTATAAAAGAGTTAAAAACATAAATTCTTTCCACTTTAATTATTTTATTATATTTAAATGTAAATCAATTTTTATGAATATAAGAAAGCATAATATTTTTGTATTATATAAGATCAAAATTAAATATAATATATAAATACAAAAGTAATAAGCATATTCAAATATTGAATTCATTTATTCATTTTTACGATATAAAAATTGATTCGATCTTCAAAAGAGAATAAACAATATAAATTTACATTTAATTTTAATATACAAACGTCGCAAAAAAATATAAAATATTAAAAATAATAATAATAATAATAATGAATTTAAATATTAAAAAAATATTCTTTTCGCGACAATACGTATTTTTTTTTTCTACGAACATTTTCAACAATATCAAATTTTCGATGCCCATTTATCGAACGATCGTTTCCCTTTTCGCATTTTTTCATTCCTTTACCTCGATCGCAATTTTCCTTTTCTTTTTCCATTACCTGGGCACTTCGATTTATTTGCGAATTTCAAAAATTTATTTCTCATAACTTTTGATTTATTCAAATCAATATTCGCGCCGATTTTTCTTTTTTTTTTTTCGTCTTCTTCTTCTCGCAAGCTACCCTCGGGTTCCGTTATTCAAATCTCGATTCGACGAAATGCTCATATTGCGTGAAATAATCGCTTTATCATTCCACCTTATATACGAATAATCTATTTTATTATAGGAATATTTCTCGGGCCATAAGCTCTTTCAACATTATGACTTCAGAAAAAATCGAAAAAAAAAATATATATATATAATATTTTATATAAAAACGATATAAGCGCTTACGGAAAATTAAACGATTATATACGGTCAAGCGAAATAATGTCGAGAAAAAAAAACAGCGAACGAAGCTAAAAGAAAACTCCTGTACAGGACAATGCGTATGGAAAATTTTTTATTGAAAATTAATAATTAAAAAAAGCCGGGAAAATTAATTATTATGAAAAAACGGTTTTCGTATAGTGTGTTAAAAAAATCGTTTTTTTTTAATCGGCACAATGACTCTTTTGTGCTAACAGAAATTTTCACATTATTGCTTTAGAACTTTAGAAAAAAGACAAAAAGGACAAAAGAGCCCAAAAAATATTTTTTTATATATAAATTCATCTATATTATATATATATATATGTGTGTGTGTGTGTATACGTCTTATATACAGGTATCATAGAGAAATATTATTAGTTTTAAAAGTTATATATATATATATATATATATATATATATATATATATATATATATTACTTTCAATAATAGTATAATCAGTTTCTAAGTATAAATGTAGCACAATAGAGGTTGGAAAACTCAAGCATTTACTACGTAATAAATAGAATGTAATACCTTATAAAAGTTTGTTACCTTTCTCTAGAAAGGGAATTTGTATTGCTTTGAAGTCGTTCCAAAAGAGAAATTGCAATATAACTGATTCTAGTAATTTGTAATGTAATATTATAAGCGGATTTTAAACATTTAATAATACAAAGTTTACGTTTTATTGGCTTTTAAAAATAACATATTTTAAATTATATATATACATATATTATTATAATCTATATGATATTTAAAAATTAAAATATATTATTATGTCATAGTTGTGTTCATAAAATATTTATCATCTATTTATAATAATATTTATACTTTTAATTTAATATGAAAAATAGTAATACACTAATTTTTATATCAAAAAAAAAATTACACAAGGCTAAACATTAGATTTTATACGAAATAAATATGTTAAAACACAAAAGTTTAAATGTTTTTCTATTATAATTTAATAATTATAAAATATGCTAAAATACAAATTAAAATTTTTGATTGCATTAATTGTTATTATCGTATGTATAATATTTAGATAGTAAATATATGAAATATTTAATATTTTAATAGATGAAAATATAATATAAAATTGAGTGGTATGATTAAGTTTCTTTGATTTATAACCTATATGCATATTGGCAATACAATTTTTTTGATATTAAATAAATAATATTATTTTAAAGAATGCTTATAGATGTTTTAAAAATATATTATTGAAAATTTAGCTCTATTAAAATTTATATCAATTTGAAGATTAGACGTTAGCAAATCGAAATTTATTTTTTTTAATAATATCAATATATGGTATATGCTTAACAAGATTTCAATTGTTTATATGTTGTAATAATAAACGTAATAAGTAAATTATGAAATTTAAACATCCTGTATAATGCATGGGAGTGTTTTAAGTTCTGCGCGGTGTCGGTCTCATTATTCGCTAACAAAACCGAGGCCGCAATCAAAAAGTTGGGACGACTCCAAACAAATCCGACACTCGACCTCTCGGTTTTTGAACCTCGCCGACAATGAAAAGAGAGCACAGAATTCGAAAACAACAACAACAAAAAAAAAACAACCGACAACAACAACAACAACAACAACACAACACAACGGAAAAAGAACGAGAATAAAAGTAAAAATACCGAAATGAACGGTTGAAAAATATAAATAAAAAATAAAAATAAAAGCTGGATCATCGATCGGATTTTTTTTACGCGAAAATTCAAACCCCCGATTAGTTTTTTTTTTCCTATTTTTATTTTTCATTTTTTTTTTTGCTCGGGGCCCGAACGAGAATCGTGCAGTATATAGCGGTATTGCGGTCGTCGAAACGATTACTTTCGTATCGATTTTATTTATTTATTTATTTTTTTTTTTTGGTCGATTTCGATATAAATTTTTAATGGTTAACGTTTTAAATTCGACGGTTGAAATAACGCTGAATTAAAAAAATATATATATATATATACTGAAAATATCGATTTTAATCAAAATTATTGTTCGTTTGATGCAAAAGTAAGCGAAAAATAATATTGTATATTAAACATAATCCATATATTATAATATGATATATTGTTTTAAGAATAATATATAGAAATGATTTATTTATATCTATAAAAATAATAATATATTCCAATATATATTTTGAAAATAAATTTTATATTTTTTTTACAAATGCCTAAAATCGAAAAATTTTCTATTATAAATCATAAAAATTAACACAATTTTTATTGAATTAAATTTAACAATTATTTATGAAAAATGCTTTATATCTAAATGTGCTTTGCTTTTTTTCATATAATATAAGAAAATTTTATGTCTTTTAAAACGACATGTATTAAGTAAGACACTTTAAACTTTTCTTATATTTATTTATATATAATATAATTATTTAATTCATTATAAGACTCATATATTATTATTTTTTTGACTAATTATTGGTATCTAATAATTTTTTAATATTATAATTTTTCACGATGTGTAAAAAATTTAATATAATATAAAAATTAAATATATAGTTTTTATATTTGAAATAATTAAAAATAATTATAAAATAGATTTAAATAAAAAAAAATGTGTCAACAATATTTCAAAACAATATTTTTGATTACATCGAATATGTTTATCATCAATTTATGTTTCAAATATTTAGTATAGAAATATTTATAATTAAAATGTATTGAATATTCTATAAATTAACATTTTTTTTTATCGGATATTCGGCAATATTGCAAAATATGTTGTTCGGTATTTTTATAGATTAAATATTTATTTGTACACGAACATTTGCTGTTATTGGAGTAGCGAAACGGTTGCTTCGGTGCTTATTGGAGTATCGACTTATGAACCCTCGTAAAACATGGCAATAATGAAGCGGGAGCACCCGCTGATTGACCTGGGGCCAAGACGTGAATCCGTAAACGCCGTATCTGAACTATAAATCTTCGATCCCACGAAAGGGGACGATGGGAAGGGGGACGATGGGAACGGGGACGTACGGAATTGAACATCCGCGAATCCTCCTCCCCGCCCTCGAGGTTCTGGCCTCACTTTCAATATCTAAAGAGGGAAGGGTCTCCGCGTCATTAATCGTGAAGGGTTCGATTCCTGGGGTGACGTGGCCGCAGGGGTGCGTGCTTATCTCGGCACGTGTCTGAAAAATCTTTGTCAGAACCGTGCGCCCCGAGGCGACCGCCTAAATTAATGGGCGAACTCAATATCTATATTTTTTAAAATGTATACGACTAGCTTATGCCGTTTTTAAATAGGCTAAATATTGTTAAAATATCAATTAAAAAAAAAAAATAACCCTTTACACTCGAGAAGTGCCGTTTGGTTACCACTTGGATTAATACGCGACATAGACTATCTATTTTATTTTATTTTTTTATCATAAAATACCGCACTCTTTCTGTATAATATTAAAAAGTGTAAAATGATATTCTTTTAAATTAAAATAAGATTTTCTTATTTTAAATTAGTCTGCAACCACTTAACCATAAACAAGACTGTATTTTCAGTATTGGAACTTTGAAACATTTTTTGGTTTAAACTTGACAATTCTGACAGTAGGATTACTAAAATTAAAATTTTTAATACCTATAAATATGAGACAATAAAACAATCGCGTGGATCATTATACCTCAATATATTGTTTTTTTAAAAAAAATCTAAAATGGTGTTGTAAACTGTTTTTTTTTTTTGGTTTTCAATAAATTCATATATTATATATAATACTACTAAACAGTAGAAATATATAAAATATTAAAATATAAAATAATTTGTATGTATTATAATTTTAAGTTTTGAATAATATTATCAAAAATGTAAAGAATTACTAAATTTTATACTTATTCAATATTTTTTTTTGTGCAAAAAAGTTTTAATATTAAATTTTTCACTTTAGCAAAGGAATCGATTCGTTCATTTCGACGTCGACATTTCGATATTTAGACGTCGACAATCTCTAAGTATTTTATTGCATCGACTTAACGACGGTCGTATATTTGCTCGCGAAACATTCCAAGTTGCGATAAAACGACCGAATCGAACGCAGCCAAAGGGTTAAATTTAAACGTTACCATTAAACCCTCTATAAATACATGCGAATATGTTTACAAATACGATGTGCATTTCGATTACGATTCACAGATTTATATATTTATAAACAAATGTTAATATGAAATATATATATATATATATATCTATATATATATATATATATATATATATATATATATATATATGTATATATATATATATATATAAATTTAATCTTAACAGTTATATTATTAAAGTGACCAACTGTTCTTCTTTTTGAAAAATGTCCTCCTTTTTGTCTTTCATTTTGAAATATGTCGTGTTGGGTAAATTTGGAATATTTAAACTCAAAACCCTCGTTTTTAAAGTCAATTGTAAAATAGAGGACCATTTTAGAGAGCCGACTTTAAGACTGATGATTTTTTTAAATTATCAAAATTTTGACGATCTTTTATTTGTAATATGAAAAAATTGTCAAAAAACGTGTCCCCCTTTTTACGGAACGATCTTTAACCGTGTCCTTTTTCAACGCAAAAAAGTTGGTCACCTTAATTGAAAACGAATTATCTCACGTTTGTCGAATTAAAGGTTAATTTATTTTAAAAATAATATATATATATATATATATATATATATATATATATATATATATATATTATAAAGTTATTTATAATTTTTATGTACAATAAATAACTTTATAATATTCATCAGACGTAATTAAGTTTTACACCAAATTTAATTTCATCGAGGTTATTTCATAGTGCTTCAGAAACCGTAATAATTAGACAATACATTAATTTTCACAGAGTTTAAACATAAATTAATAATATAATTTACATAACGTAATTTTTAAATAATTTTTTTGTGCTATACATTGAAAAAATTCATCCGTAACTTTGTAATTTTATTAACGAATTTGTACGTTTTCATTAAAAAAAAATACTGAAAATTTGTTAACTATTTTACTAAAGTAATACACATTTAAATTTATATTATAAATTTTGAAGAATATTTTTTTTTTATTATATAGTAATATCCAATTTTAATACGCGTATTGATTCAGGGTTTATTTATGTAAATGTCGGTAATCGAAACCGTTTCCACTTTTTTTATTCATCTTTTTTTTTTTGGCAATAAAATCGCACGTCGGCAAATTAAATTGATCCGTTAAATTGTTTATTTATGACGAAATGTAAACGTGAACATCCAATAATGCAATGAACCGGAATTAATTCCATGTTACATTTGTATGTAAACGGATTTAATTCGGTGAAAAACAAAAAAGAAAATACACGTTGTTTTTTTTTCCATGAAAAATGATCGAAAATAAGCAGAATAATATTTTTCGTTTGTATAATATTTTTTATTAGATGTTTACATTTATATATTGATTTTTTTTTTGTGTGTTATTAAATTGAAATAATAAAAATATTCAGTCAAAACAATGTTGTCAATTTAACGTTTAACCCTAAAAAACTGAACGTGGTAATGATTTTTTTTCTTTAATTAAAGTTCTTAATTATTTTTTTGCAGGATCGAGTCATCAGCTCCACATTAGAACTTGTTATTATTTTATCGAGTGTATGACACGCAATTATAGATTTATCTATATTTAAATATGCGGCAATATGACAGTTAAATGCAAGTGAAGTGAATTGAATTTAATAAATAATTTATATTAAACATTAAATTATTAAAGATTATAAATAAATATAGAATAGTTATATTTTTTACTTACATATAAAATATTATTAAATAAGTTAGTTTTGAACGTGAAAAGGGAGACAATTTCTAGTTAACAAAATTAAATTTATAATATAAAATTGTTAATAATTTCGGGACGCACGCCGCATGCGAACCGCTAATTAAACGAACCTGTTTTTAAACCTTCAAAATAGTTATTAAAATAATGTCGTGTACAGATTTTGAAAACGCAAAATTTTATGTTGACGAATCTGTGATCGAATATATTGTTTGAAACTGTCATTTTTAATTAAAAAAAAAAAAAAACTTTTTCGTATATCGTTCGTTATTAAATATATAGAAAAAATATAATTTATATTTCATATTATTTATTTATAATTATATATCGTTTTTAATTATATATAATCTGTGTTTTTGGATACTTATATACATTTTTTCTTATATTTATTCAATAGTTGATTGTTGAATGTAGTTTAAAAACCTTATATATATATATATATATATATATATATATATATATATATATATATATATATATATGGTATATATATATATATATATATATATATATATATATATATATGGTATATATATATATATATATATATATATATATATATATATGGTATATATATATATATATATATATATATATATATATATATATATAATAACGCGTTGTTGTCTTACCAAGTATATCAGGTGAGTCGACCGTCCCTTTAACCCTCCGATTCGGCCGGTCGTTCGAGGGTTAACCGTAAATAGTTGCAGCGGCGTCAGTAAGCCGGCATTATTCAAATTTGAACCGGGCTTCGAACTTTAGTCCGGGTTTATCGTTTACACTGTACTACTAAACCTGGTGGATCACCAATAAAATCTAGCACCGAAACGGAAAATCGCCGCTAAATTGGTCGTGCGACGGTTGAAGTGGATGCGTGAACCTATACAGCGGTCGTCAACCTTTTTGTCCTTTAATCGCGATACGAAAAATTATATCGAACATCTCACGATTAATTTTTACAATGAACAAATTCAGAAGTTTTACAATTATTTAAAAATATTTTATTATTTAATATGTATATTTTTATTATCAAATAAATATTGAAAATCATATACGAAATCTTGAAAGTATGTATATATATAATTTATTGTTTAAACTAAACTAATGATTCGACAGTCATTGAATTAGATATACTAATTTTATTATATTTTTAAATTCTGAATCAAACCAATAAAACTGTCATCAAATGTTAAATGTTGATTTAATTTTTTGTAATATTGACTTATCAGCTCTAGAACTTAATTATCAACATTGTTCTAAAGTAGTAAACTGAACAATAAAGCGAAAAATTCTACAAATTTTTAATATTTTATATAGAGAAATATGTATTAAAATTAAATATGAAAAATATGATACATTAAAATTATTATATATTTTATATAGAATTTAAAATATTGTAAATGAAACTGAATTTGAGCGCATGAAATGGAAAGACATTATTTACAATATATATTATATACATATATATATATATATATATATATATATATATATATATATACAATAGTTTTTCATGCAGTTTTCCAAGCACGTAAACCACGCGTTGAAAACCTATATTTTTCAAATGTAGCACACGGGAAAATGTGAAATAACGACACAGTTTCATATAAATTCGATTTTATTCCCCGTGCATTTATTTATTTATTTATTTATTTTCGTTTCGGTTTACTGTTGTTCGACACGACGAGAGAGAGAGTGAGAGAGAGAGAGGATTTTATAAACGGATTGCACGAAAAACGAGTAGCGTTTTCCATTTAATCGGTTTTATTTTTCATATTCGAAATGAAAACGCACGTCACAAAAAAAAAACACCTATTATTATGTATGATGACAAATTTTGTGCAAAACGCGATAAAAATATTTTCATGCTTTAAAAGCATACATTAATTATATAATAAATCGACGTGTTTTTGTACTCGATTTGAAAGTAATTAAGTTAATTTTCGTATTAGCGATCGAACGATGTTTCGTAGACTTTTACATTTAACGGATCAAAATATATTTTAATTTATAAAAAATCAATTATTTTTTTCAAGATTTTCAGTATTTGAAAACGAGATCAAAATCAAGTAAACCATTAGTAAATAATGACGTTAGGCGCTTTGAAGGTACGAGCTTGTTTACCTAGAACGACCTTGACTATTTGAAGCATAAAAGGGAAATATATATATATATATATATATATATATATATATATATATATATATATATATTATCGGCAATTCAAATGAGCCAGGGTTGAATTATTGAACAAGCCTTCGGGCGCCAGTTGTCGTGGACAACCCTGACGTAGTTCGTTGGCGTCTAACCCTTTAACCGCGGTTCTGCGGGGATTCGATGTGCACACATGCGTTACGCGGGCACAAATACACAATAAAATATCGCTCGCATATAACTAAAATATCACAAATCATTTTTAATAAATAAATAATATTATATAGTATATTTAATTAAAAAAAAATGTTATTTTTCTTTTATCTAAATGAGCGATATACGTAAATATTTATTATATATATATATATATATATATACCAATTTATATGTATAAATAAATATAAGGGCGTGCGTTTGTTTTGTAAAAGGCGCAGATGTTGCGTTTTTTGGTAAGCCCGCCGATAAAAAAGGTGGATTTTGGTTTTTGGATACAAATTTTGCCATGTAGGTGTATTGTTTAACGATTACCCCTGGGGATTTTGTTGTATCCAAAAATTTAATTTTAATTAAATAAATGGGTGGAAACATAATTGTGCTACATGAGGCGAAAATGATGATTAGTATAATTATCGATATTGCAACGAGAAATCCAATCAAAACATTTTACTTACTTTGCGTTCATAAAAAATAAAATTGTTCACATTTTATTCAAGTTTGAGAAACAATTTTTGGTGTATCAGCGAAAATATTGTACTATACATATATAGGATTATAATCGAAAACAAAAGTATAAGCGATAATTATTCCTCTCCGGTCAAAATTCTAAGAGCATCATCTCGTAGAGCGAAGTTTGAAAATCACTGGTACACGAATTGTACGCCTGTCAGATATGAATTAATGATAAAATATTCAACTCCACTTTGATAGGATGATGGATGAAGAGCGGTTAGTGAAGAATGAATTAATTGCGGGGCATTCATAAAATTCAAAAACAAACCATCCCGTCGCCGAAGAAAAGCGCGGATGCGAAAACGCTTTTTTATCCTTTATTTTTCCACGAAATTTTCCGGTCGAAATGCGGGGACCGCGGCCGCGTCGTTTAAACGAATTAGCCGAAGCGGCCAAATTGTAAATGACACTATAATAAGTGGTGGAATTATAAAATAATTTCTGGAGCGGCGTTCAAATGTTTACCGGGGACCTTAACCCTTTAACCGCGGGCAGATCCTGCGGGAGATTAAACGTGTGTGCACGTGGACTTAAATTTTACGCAATCCCGCTAGGGATAGATAAACCTCTGTGTAATTCTGTTAGTATCAAATATTAATTATATAAATGTCATTAATCGATTTACATGACCGTCTATGGTAGTAATATTAATATTATTAATATTTATCACGACCCTTGTTTACCGATAATCTCATACATTAAGACCTAAATTCTTAATTTAAATTGTTATTCACGTTGCGAAGACATTATAAAATATGTAAACATCAATATTGCACTTAAAATATATATATATATATATATATATATATTACATAATTAATGTGATCAATAGATAACATAGTAAAAAAGAAAAGTGTTCTTCTTACACATGTTTTCAAAGTTTATGTAAACGTACATCCTTACGATGCGTTTAAGGGTTATTAAAATAAATTATTCACCGGTCTCTCAGGGTCCGCTTTTCATTAAGATACCCTCGAGTGTTTTTCCTCAGTTACTGCGGGAGATCTTTTTGTACGTTTTTTTTCCTCCATTTACTTTTCGGAAAAACAATACTCGTATTTTCGTGGAAAGCGAAAGCATGCGTACCGAAAAATAAGCGCTTATATTTTTACAAGGATGAAAATTGAAGTTTATCTAATTAAAAATATATTTTTTTAAGATATGATTAAAAATTAAATATTTTTTTTATTTTTTTAAATATATCGGTAAAAAGTGCAATTCTAAGCATCGCTTATCACAACTATATATATACTATATATGATACGTATTCGTGTCAAAAGTTAAACGACGGTCATCGATCCGTTTAGACAGAAAAACTCACCCCCAAAATGTCGACATTCATGGAAAGGGATGTAAAAAAAATAAGCGCAGTCGACAGATTCGTCCGGAATTCGGAAAAGAAAAGGGCGAAAGCGAATAAAAAAAAGGTTGTCGATCGCTGTCACTGGAGGAAACGGGTCAGCAATGATTGGAGTCGGACTCCAGATCACCAATAGTCGACAGTGATTTATGTGAGGAGCAGACACCCGTCGATTTGGATGTGATTAATGCCGCACTGAAACCTTCTAGTAGCCGTGAATAAGCCGCGTTAATGAAATTTTACTGGAAAAACTCGTCGGAAAATGTATATAAGCTTTTCTTTTCCTTATATATATATATACGTATTTTTTTAAATAAAGAAATTAATGTTATACTGAGATTATTTTACTAATATATATATTTTGAAATCTAATATAAAAATTATATATTATATGTAAATCATAGCAATATATAATAGTATTATTAAAAACTGCACATATAAATTATTCAGCTAAAAATTGGTCGCATTCAAAGTATGTCCAAGTTTAACATTCTATCCGCAGTAATATAATAAAAATACATGATATATTATACACACACACACACACACACATATATATATATATATATATATATATATATATATATAGGTTCAGAATTTCCACGTCGAATCTTTATAACGAAGTTATACTTTGATCCCGAAGGACCTCGTCCTGGAGCAAGGTATTAAATCATGCTGAGGTGTTTTCGCTCGTGATCACTATGGCTGCTGCGTGGCAATCGATCATAAAATTTAGGGATTTTCCGACGTCCCTTTCGGTTTTTCGCGTGTGTTATATCTCGAAAAAGAGGGAAAAACCTTAGAGCGGTAGGAAAATATGAAGTCCCCGTGTCAAAGTTGGTACACTGTACAAATAGCCGAACCATAAAAGACCCTTCGTATAAATTTGACGGATAGTTTTGACGTTTTATAGCGGAATCCGAAAAAGCGTCCCCCTTTTACCATATGTATTATAGATGCGATATAATCGTGCGCGCGTAACAAAGTTACCGGTTCACTCTTTTATTAATATTTATGCAAATATAAGGGCAATTTGTTCGATATTCGATTCGGGATTCTTTGAAATGGAAATAAACGTTGTATAAATTAAATATTTACTCTCAAACTAGGTATATGTAGGTGGTTATTTTAACATTGAAATAACTTTGCGCGGAATAAATTTATATTATAACTTTTTCTCTGAGAAATATTCAATTTCGAGTAAAAAAAAAAAATAAAATATTGAACGTGATGGAATATGAAATTTTCGATTCGGGTCGTCAAAAACATTGATTGCCAATCGACCGATCTTTTTCAAATTATTTATTCAACAGGCGGAATATTATATTTTGAATTTTAAAATTTATTTGCATGATCCATCTAAATAGGCGATTTCTTAAGCGATATTATTGTCCCTTACGGGATGATATAAAATGTCAAAGGGAACATCGGTGACTTTTGAAGCAATCGAGAAGACCTAAATAGAAATCAGCGACCGACTAAAGATTCTATGAGATCTTATTTCGCACTTTTCGCAATATTCTCTCCAAATATTATAAATGACAAAATATTTCATATTGTAAATTTTCAATATATCATAAAATTTTCATAGATCTATATTCATTTTTAAAGCTTTAAAATACTGTTTATATATATTTTTAAATTTTATAAAATCGAGGATTCACATAATTTAAAATTCTCAGAGCTAACGTTTAATTTCAAGTTTCGCCTTCATCCGCGAATTACACGTATAATATTCGACAAATTCTCATTAAATATTCCATCGAGAACGTGTTTAATTAGATTATAGTGATTTAATAGTTACAAATATTACAAATATAAACGACTGAACTTTGTTGACTGCACACGAACAAAATTACATTATATATCTTATATCAGAATTTAACTATGTTTCTCGCAATATTTTCACAGTTCATATCATTTTATATAAGGAATTGTGTCGAATATATAATTTAACATATGTATATATATATATATATATATATATATATATATATATATATATATATATATAATATTGATTGGTAGCATTTCAACTCGATTTGTAATTTAAAATCTAATTTAGCCGAGAAAGAAAGTGCATTTTCCGCAGGATGAACGTTATTTGTTTGCTTTCATTAATTTTCCTACGCTGTTTCCACGGTGCAGACTTCGCTTTGGCTAATAACATATTCAACGTTGCTCTACCTTGTTATTAATTTAGTATTATATATATATATATATATATATATATATATATATATATATATATATATATTTCTTATTAATTATTTTCCGTGTGCATTGTTTTTCGTATGAAAATTTATGGAATTTTACTTTAAACCGTGCCCGTCGTAAATTTAAAAAGGAGAGCTTTTTTAATTGAAAAAATATTGCCGTAACACATTTTGCGCTAAAAACGTTCGCATAATGTGTATGCTCATTTATGATTAATTAAAATATTGTAAAAGTTGGCACTTAAATCGGGATAAAGTTTCATTAAAAATATTGAACTTTGATCTTTTAATAAATCAAAAAAAAAAAAAAAAAATATATATATATATATATATATATATATATATATATATATATATATATATTTATATTTTTATCATTATAGCTTATCGTAGAATTTTTATACATTATTTTTTTCAAATAATTTCACATTTAAAACTATAAAAACTTTCTCTTGAATAAAAAAACGTATAAAATCTTTTATACAAAAATATTTTATAATCGAATTCATTAAAATTTTAAATAATTATATTTTATTTTCGTCTGAAAATATGATGGAAGCAATAATTACTTTTATTTTATATCTTCTACCTTATTCTTCAATTGAAAAAATCTTTGAATTCTATGGTGACCAACTTTTTTACAATAAAAAAAGAACAAAAAGAAGACGGAAAATAGGACCAGGTCGTTTATTAAACAGAAGGACACAATAAAATCGATTAAACAGATTTTCAAATAGTAATTTTAGTATGGAAATACTTCTTCTAAAAACCTCTTCTCATTTTAAAATTGGTAAAAGTCATCAAATATCCAATGACTCCAAAACAAAAAAAAAAGAAAATTTTTATCTATTTGAAAATTATTAGAATCGATCAAATATAAAAGTTTTGAAAAAAAACAGAACCTTTAGGAGGACATAACTTAAAACGATTGGTCACTTTAATATTTTCAACTTAAAAATTAAATATGTTATTATAATAATTAATATATAATTATTCTCTTTAATATATAAATAGATTATTTTACATTGTAAAATTACACATAAATTTTATTATTAATATATGCAAAATATTTACAAATATTTTTCATTATAATATATATACATACAAACACAATATAAAAGCGCTAATATCAAAGATTCGATTTTCTCGATTTCGGTCGAATGACCAACATTTAATTTTACGACATTTCCACAAGAAAACACACACAACACAACATATAAACACACACATACACACATCATATATATATATATATATATATATGAAAACTTGGAAAGTAAATTAAATATTTGCCGAAAACGTGGAAAGGCGAACTCGCTAGCTCGAATATAACGTTTCAGTTTCCTACAAGGAGTTTACGTCCGTTTCTAAGGGGGCAACGGACGCGATTAATAACGTTTGATTTATATTTGTTTTTGTTCCGCATCCCCCTAGCGTCCCCCTCACAGAACTCGGTCTCAGTTTTCCACACATTTCGCTGCAACCGTTAAAAAAAAATAAGAATAAAACGCTATTTGCGGATCTTATCTAATATTGTTGCCGGAGAGCTTTATAATTTTTCCCGCGAGAATTTTCTTCTGTGTTTTCACTTTTTTTTTCATTATTATTATTATTATTATTATTATTATTTTCCTAACATATCCATAAAGTGAGAGCGTGTATTTTTATGGTTATTATAGTATTTATGGTTGTTGTAGTCCGTCTAATTACAACAACGTAAAAGTTGACATTTATTGTACGTATTATAAATGGTTTATAAATATATATCAAACGATTGAATGTCGTAAAATATAAATTGATTACTCCAAAGATCTTTAACTTTGGATTTTTTCGATAAATATTCATAAATTTAACATTTATTTATAAAATTTTATACAATACTATACTTATTATTATTTTTAAAAATCAGAATTTTTAAAATTCATAAAAACACGTCAATGTTTTTATAATATAGAATCACATTATAAAATCGTATTACGTATTATCACATTATATAATATTTAATATAATTAAAGAACACGATATCGTTTATTTTTAAAACCGTTTATCCAAAATATAAAAAATTAAATACGATAATACAATATATATATGTATATATATATATATATATATATATATATATATATATATATATATATATATATATATATATATATATATAATATTAATAATACGTATATATTTAAAGAGACGTAAACTATATTGAAACTTACGACAGTCGCTCGTCGGCGAAAGGCTTTTAAAACTATTTTCACTCAAAATAAACTTTCATAGTGTTCACATTTTAAGCGATACCGTTAAATATATACGCTCCTCCATCTGAAGCACTCAGAAGATTAAAAGTTAATTTTCCATCTTCGCTAGATTATAATTTGAAATTTCAACGGCAAACGCGTATTAAATTATCCTATTTGTACGCTTTTCATATATATATATATATATATATATATATATATATATATATATATATATATATATATATATATGTGTGTGTGTGTGTGTGTGTGTGTGTGTTTGTGTGTAATTCTACAATAGTTTCTTTTTCTGTTACAAGAAAAAAAAATAATGTAATAAAAAATGGTAGAAGCATTAAGATAGGATTATGGATTATTGTATCTAAATTATGGTATGAAAGATAACGGTAAGCCCTTATATATTCCACTGCCAAGAAATCGTATTCTATTTTATAAGGGATATATGATTGTGTGGTATGTTTTGTTATATACTTATGAAATGTTTCTCAAATATTTCATTACGATAAGTAACTATATATATGTTATTCGATTTCTGAGAAATTTATATGTAATATGATTAGTATTTTTACATTGATAAATTATAATAAATTTGTTAGATTATTAAAGTATATATACGTATATACAATATATATAATCGATAATATTTTTCTATATTTGAAAATTTAAATATGTACTCTGATTATAAAAAAAATATTAAGAGAGCTGATGATTCGATTTCATAGAAAAAAAAATCAATCAATTATCAATAAGGTGACCAACTGTCATACTTTAAATAATATTCTATTTCTTGTATATTTTCTTTATTGATCGATTCTAAAATTTTTCAGTATTATAAAAGGACCCTTTTTCTCGACTGAGTATTTCTTTACATTTTTTTTAATACCGAAATTATTTTAAATATTAGAAAACGCGTATTTAAAAAAAAAATTAACTAATTAATTAAAGCAACATTTCAACCGCATACATAATTGAATACAATTCACATTTTCAATTTACACGTAGCCACCGTCATAAAACATAAATAGTAATATAGTAAAATATTTAATACATAGTCGCTGTAGTAAAATAACGTCAGTTATCTGTCGCATTAGCACAAAAGACAGATTAAAGTTTTATTACGATGCATACATGTGCCTTAATGCATTAATTTAATTACAATTACTACAACTATATACCATTGTCGTGATTAAACAAATATTATTTTGTTCGCGTTTAAATATAATTTAAATTCAACGCGTACACTTATTTAGAAATTTCATATATATATTATAAAATATAATAAAGTGTGTCGGACATTGGTTTAATGTATGATTTAAATATATTATTCCCCAAAAGATCGCTGGATAAAGTCAATATAAGAACCGCAGACAGTTAAAAATCCTTTTTTTTTTTTAGGTTCAACCCCAAAATATCTCCATCGTGAGGGATTAATCTGTTCCGGAAAGAGATTTCCGGCATTCAATCACGCGAAAGGGTGAAAATACAAGATTAGACCAAACAACTACCTGCTTGAATATTCGATTACATTTTACCTAACTAACTTGTACGATTTAAACGATAGTTAAATACCTTGACTTATATATAATTTATCAATCAAACTACTTCTGTTAAAAAAAAAATATATATATATATATATATATATGTATGTATATAAATAATTTACGTACAATCAAACATGTTATTGAAATAAATCCGATTTTTATTTTCGTTCTGAATGTTATTTTTTTTATTATCGTATAATGCAAATAAATCTACTAAAAGATAAGTTTTCAGTTCAGTGGGCGTTTATAGATATTTTTCGAATTATCGACAATCATTTTCAAGCTAGTGTCATTGTTCAATTCGGTGACATTTCTAGGTTATCTAGATGTTCTCATTTTAATAGTTTTCGTATTTCTCTAAATTACACACGTCATTGATATAAATGGAACGAATTTATCAATAATAAAAAAAAATATATAAATTTTATTAAAAATGTATGAAATAATATTATATATATATTATATATATATATATATATATGTGTGTGTGTGTGTGTATGTGTGTGTGTGTGTATTTAAATTGTCACTTTTCAAAGTCATCCAATTACGGTACGCAATCCGAAACGGTCGCATAAATTGACAGGGATACTAAAGCGCGGTTCCCGGAAAAACTGTCCGGCAAAAACGAAACCGGCGTCCTGAGGTGAGAAAGAAAAGAAAAGCTCTGCGGAAAAGGGGCGTAATCCGGGATTAGACGATTTTTTATTCGGGATCCGTGACGCGAGACCGATCCGAATCCGGACCCTGGGTCCGCGGGATATTTACGGGACCCGCATCGAGATTTCGGGAATCTCTCCGAAGACAAAGGGGGATTATCAATTGTTTTTAGGTGTCAATCGTTCCCATTCTTCCCCCTGCTTCTGCTGCGAGATTCGAACCCAGATCTTTTTCGCTGATCAAATTGGTGCCGAAATTTAAGCTGCGGGATTACGCGGACGCGGACGTGTCCTCACTCCGAGAATCGGATAGGATTATCAACTTTTACTCACACTTACATCTAGACATTACTCAAATAATCTCGTCTCTTCTATTCTTTTTTCTTTTTTTTTTCTTTCTTTCTTTTTTTTCCTTATTCTCAATCAACTACTTAAGAAAACGTGCCTAGTTTTAGTCCTACGTTTCCGACGCTGATCGATTCAACTTCACAAATCACATAAATAAACCTATCTATGTTGAAAAATAAAATCGTTTACTCAAGACTATTCTTGCGTCCAAATATATAGTAAAGTGATAAATAACAATAACTTAAATATATAAATTATATGTTTATATTTATATATATAATCAATTCTTATTTATTTAACCAACTAAAATGATAATAATTAAAAATAAAAGCCAGTATATTATTTATGTATGAAATTTGACTTATGTCCGAAGTTGCGAAACCGAATCCAGTCGTAAGTCGAGAACTGACTGTATATATAGAAAAAAAAATACCCCTTTATAAAAGCAAACAGAACATTTCTATACGCATATACATGTTAAAAATGTCGGAAAGAAAAGTTTAACGAACCAAACAAAAAGTAGAAATGTCCCCCTATAAAAAAAAACAGTAAAAAATTGAAAAAACATCCCTTTGATAAAGGTTGAATAAATAGTGTCTCTTCCATACGCATATAAGCGGAAAAAGTCACCGGAAAAATATTTCTTATTCATCATCGTTTTTTTTTTCTATTTTCCTCTTTAACTATAAAAGCGTTCAACTTTGGCAAAAGTTGTCTGCATAATTATTTTTACGCACTTACATATTGACTTTCAAAAATATATGAAATTATAAATAAATATTATATAACTATTATATATATATATATATATATATATATATATATATATATATATATATATATATATATATAAGTTAATTAAAAAAGAGCAGAAGAGGCGTTAAAACGTCGAATATCTCGAATTTGGTCGCCTTAATAATTTTCATCCACTAAATCACAGCGCTTCTTCAACTTTGCGAATTATTTTATCGGCTATATAAACCGCGGCTGAAAGCGAAAGTGTTACGACTTTAGTCTATCAATTCTTACGACAATTACCCAGCGGAAAGCTTCCGTTGGATATTTTCGCTCATTTTTACTGTGTTTTCCGACGGCCGAATGAGGAAAAGCGGTCGGATAGAGTCGTTCATCGACCGGCGATTCAAGGGCGGTTTTTAAGGCGCACTAAAATTCGGTTTTAAAATATTCCGCGAAATGCGCCTTCGGGGCGAAATGAGCGTCTCGGGGGGACGGTTGGTCGTAAAACGCTCTGGAAAGGGGGAGGAAAATATAAATAATATAAACGATAAATTGCAGCGGTCGCCGTTCGCAATTAAAGCCTGTGATGAAAATCGCTATTAAAAAAGTATTATTGTTTATAACTCGAATACTGTTTTGTGTATAATGATGATCGTAAATTAAGTTTCTTATGGATTAATTATGATTTTTTTTATTTAATTTTATTATTCAAATATTCATTTACATATATATATATTGTTATATAGAAATAAAAATACATCAATATCGTTTCAACTGTTCAGATTCTTTGATAATTATTTTTATTGAAAATAAATATATATAATATAATTATTTTTAAATTAATAATTAAATAAAAATATTCACTGAAGAGATAAAGTCGACGAACTAAAATTATATATATATATAAATTACATATCAGATTTATCAGTTATTTTTGCATATTATTTCTCATTAAAAAATCGTTAAATTGTTAAATTTTATATATTGTATTTTAGAACAAAATTTAAAATGAATATTTTATTAAAAATTATAACTTTATTTCTGATTAAATTATAAAAAAATATTTATAAACTGATCCCAATTTTCTCGTGTCAATGTTAATTTCCTTTTATAATATATTAATATTTTGTTGAAAAAAAACATAATTAATTAAATAATGTATAAAAAATATTTTAAATTATACACATTAAAAAAAAATATCTACAAAGTTAAGTGTGTCGTAATATTTATAGGTGTTATTTTAAAGCGATGTAAAATTTTCCTTTGATATATTCAAGTAACATCTCATTAAAACGCTCACACTTGTTGTTGGCAAAGACAATTTTTTTTTTTTTTTTGTTGTTTAAAACTCAAACTTTTCGCGGACGACAATATTCTTTAAAAGTCATGAATAATAAGTGAAGACAATAAATCTAAATGTATATTCCGACGCTAACTCGCGCAATATGGTGCCCTGCCCCGCGTCCCGCCTCGCCCCGCCCCTCCTCCTAGGAAAGATTTGTGTTGTAATATCTTGACCCAATTCCGACACTGTTTTTGTCAGCGAAAAGCCTTAAGAGAAGGAAAAAGAAAAAGAAGAAGAGAAAAAAAAATGGTGAAAGAGGTAGGTGGTTATTACAACTCGTATACGCGAGCATTATTATCTTTGCTATAAATTAATTTTATTGCCGAATTTTACTGCACCAAATTGGCCAATAGGCAGTTACGAGTTAACCGAGATACGCTTACGTAACGTGGACCAGATTGAATTTGATCCCTTAAAATATTTTGTTTTTCTCCATATTTTCTCCACTCAAGCCGCTCCCCCCGTCACCCCCTTTGCTCCCCTACCATTATAATTAGGGAAAATGTAAAAATAAATTTATTTTATTGAACGCTCTCTCACCCTACGCCCATGTAAATTTTCTTATATGTATATTTTATCATATTTTATATTTATGTTGACTGTGCCCGTTGTTATACATTATCTTTATATATGTTTTCGGTTTTATCTTTATATTAATGCATTAATATTACATGCCATATTTATGTATCATCCAGAGTTTAACATTTTTATATAAAATATTCTTAATCTGTTATATATATATATATATATATATATATATATATATATACATATATATCGTATTTTAATCAAAATTAATGCATCAAATTATTTTCCAAATGACAAATTAGAATGTAAATTTATTAGGAAAATCTATCTAAAGACATAAAATTCTAAATAAGTGTAAAATTAAATTACTAATTAAATAAAAAAAAATGTCCTGTATATGGTAGTCTAAAACTTAATAAATAAAACATTTTCTAGACTCAAAATAATTACTGTATATTAAGACAAAGATTTTGTATAGAAAACACAGAGACTGTACGTCAAAAATTGTATTTGGCAGACTAAAGCTTAAAAACAATTATCAAAAGTTTTATTTTGGAAAATATATTTCAATATTATATGAATAGGACTGAATTAAAGACGACCACTCGTATTTATATTTATAAAAAAAGGCATCGCAAAACATCAAAAAGATTTCGAATTCATACGCCGCACATATTTATTATATGCGATTAATTAAACTTCCATTAACTTTTCATCGGGTAAATCCGCACCGTCGACCCAAACAAAAGCGTCGCGATTTTCCGAGCTTTCCGCGCGAGTGGAAAAACTCTAGCGCCGCTTCGCACAATGGCCGACGAAAAACCCACCCGACACGTTTAAAGCCTTCGCCGCATTTCGCTTTCATGCATATTTAACGATATATTATTAAGGCGAAGTCGCACGTGAAACGGCTACGACGTTTTTCAGACTCGCGCGCAAAGGAGCTTTCGCAGATTTGTGTTTGCATACAAATTCGTCGCACGCTCGACACAAATTTTCGTCGCCGTCGCATTTAAACGGGCGTGGGGTGGAGGGCGGAGTGCGCGGGAGGGGAAGTCGAATGAAAACAACGGAATCTGTTAATGATGTTAATTGAAATTCAAATTAGTTCACTTTGTTTTCACGAAGAAATTTTTCACAAAGTGTCACGGACGAGAAGATTCCAAGACGCGAGACCTATCCGTCGTACAAGTTCGTTACCACTTGTTTTATAACTCATTTACTCGTATTTTATTATTATCATTATTATTATTGTTATTACTCATTCATATATTTATATTTCAGTGGTTTGATGCAAAATGTTGAAATTATAACCATATTAATAAAAAAAAATTAAAGATTGTACATATAATAATAAATGAAATTTTAATTTTATTATGTATTAAAATATATTATTACAAAAAAAACATAAATTTTTTATCATAAAAATTATAAATATTATAATAAAGCAATCAACCGTCTTTCTATTGTAAGTCATGTCCTCCTATGAAAGCGTCCTCCTAAATGTCTTTCATTTTGATAATTATCCTTTTTTTTAATTTTCATTTTTGATTGGATCATTAGTATGTGGAATTATTAAAAACGATAATGTTTACTTTTTGTTTTGACCGCTATCATCAAAATGTTATCACTTTATATTATATTGTTCGAATTGATAAAATGATTCAGTAATAAAACTTTAAAAATCACAATAAATAGACGTAAACTGATTTATATTAATACGTCGACTTTGCATATATGACTGTACTGTATATACTCAAAACCATGTTATTTCGTATCTGGTAGACTAAAGGTTAATATATCAAAAAACGTTTGTCTTGAAAAAAACCAATTGATACTTTAAATTCCGCCTAGATTTTAAATAAACAATATATTAATTGAACGAACGAAATTCTATTATATAAAATTATTTCAAACAAACCTTCGTTTCATTATTTAAACAAACACAATTTGAATATTTTTTTCTTCTTTTGCAAAAATATTATTCAATTAACGAGTACAAAATATTAAAAAGAATAACAAAGAATGAAATAACTCGGCGAAAACAAATACAAATGAAAGGTTTTTACAAAGTAGCATTGAATATTTAAACAATGTTCTCACTTAAGAGAATCAGTTTAAAACCACTTTGCGGAATTGAAAAGCCCTCTAAACGTATTAACTTGGACTCGGAAAAAGCGTTTTTATAATGGAGTCCATTTATAAATGTGCATTTTTCGATTGTGTTATGTTATTTTTAATATTTTTCGTTTGCATTGTGTTTCGTTTCAATTGAGAAAATGTTAAAACTACTTTCAGATTTTTCTCTATAAATTTTTCGATGACCTTTTATTTAATTCATTGTATATAAAAGGATTCAAATTATTTTTTTAAGCAATCACGAACTTGAGTAGTCTTTTAAAATTATTTACAAATATTTTTATGTACATTTGATATAAAATTTTAATTTAACTAATAAAACTTAGATCAAAAAGAAAATATAATAATACACTCGATACTTATTATAATTAAAATTCTTATGAAATTTATCATTGAAATTAATTAAATATTTTTTTTAATTTCCACTGAAAAATCAACGCAAAATTATGCGAGTTGCCGCTGAAAATTCAATAAAAGTTTTATTAAAAATTCTGAAGTGTTTTTAAACTATCGTTTTCTATTAATACAGTTAAAATTTAATAACTTCAATTACGTTATATTCCAGTCATTTTACGTCGCATAGTTTTTATCGCAACTTTGCGGCTTTTCTTCTCAATATCATTCGTTTTAATAACTATCGTCTGAAAATTTTCAATAGAACCTCACAATTACCGATCATCCACATCGGAGTTTTTTCTTTAATTTTTCCGTAGAAATAACGCTGTGTATGAAAATCGAATGATTGGATTTTATTACGCGATTGATTTATGCGAGAATTTTTCTTTTATATCACGTCAGTGAAAGGTTTTATTGCGTACATACTGGAATATAATATACATATATATTCCATTATCGAAAGAATGAAACCACATTTCGGTTGCTCAATATTTTCTTTCAGAGGCCAAAACGATTGATTCAATAATCTGAGAATTATTTGTTCCGTATAGTTTTTGGCCGAGGAAATATCTACTTTAATAAAAGCAATACTTACATTGTTAAGAGTGATGTACACATAAATTCGTTTTGAAAGGATAGAAAAGCGGCGGCCGGAGACCGAAATATACGTACATATATACAAGAAAGACTGGGGATGAAGCCGAATGAGGGTATGAAAAATATATATATATATATATAAAACAGGAAAAAAGTTATAAGAAAAGAACACGGCAAAAGAAATGTTTCGCCGAAGTCCATTTCTAATTTTGCGAAAAAAAATATATATAAATATATATATATATATAGAAAAGTAGAAAAAAAATTCAATTTGGACACTCAGTTTCAATTACGTTAGACAATGGAGAACTTTTCGTTTCGAAGTCGCTGAAAATATAAGATCGAAACAAGAAATAACGAAAGAAAAAAAAAAAGACATCGTCAAACGGGATTCGATTCTCTTTGCTTCGCTTCGAATCGATTTAAAAAATCTTTAAAAACTAATGGCGCTCTCGGATTCGTCGTAAATGAAATGCATACAATTTTTAATTTTAGATAGCGAAAGAGAAGAAAAAAATTGAATTTTATATTGAACAAATATAATTATTTCCGTAATTCGTGCGATATATGCATGAAAATTCACGGTAACATTGTATAAAATCAAATATGTTCGTATACAAGTTATTTATATTGCATACAGGTGGATATCTGGCACGATGTGCATATTAAAACTTTATAGATCAACCAAGGACATAGTGTTCGGAGATCAGTTCTACAGGAAAATTAAACTACTTACACAGGACAATCCGGAAAACGATATCGGAGGCTAACGCTGACAAAGTTTGAACGTTGTATTACTGCTGAAAAGCTAAGGGTGACCCTCGGAATATATATTGAGTTCGGGGAATTCAACCGGTAGAACAAAAGTTAACTATCCGTTCTGAATTCAAATCCCCTGTTTATACTGTTGCACTATGAAATTTCCGCGACGTAATTCTTTCAGAACAGTTTACTATCCATATACGACGTCGTGCTGAAAGACTATGAAAATCTTTCAGGCTATTATTCAAATTTTCCTTATGGGACGTTGTTAAGCCGTCCGGTAATCTGCATTTCACTTAATTTAACCCGTTCAATACTATATCTCAATATATCTATTATTATAAAAAAAAATATTTTCATATAATACAATATCCTAGAAATCGTCATATGGAAATGACCATTTTTCAAACAAATTTTAAATCAATTAGTATAAATCATAAAAAAAACAAATTTCAATTAAAACATCGTATGTAAGTAAAAATATAGAAATCCATTCATATTTATACTAATGTTAAAATAGTGAAATATCTTGAAAAATATTTTTATAATATGAAATAATATTTATAAAATGAATTTCAGCTGTGAAAATTCTGCAATGTGAATGCATTGAAAATTAAAAATGGAAATTAAAGCACTGTAAAACGGTGTAAAAACAGAATGTTTCGAAACTTCAACGAACCGTTAAATAATTCAACCCTTTGAGTGGCGAACGTTAAAAAATTTTCCTAATCAAAAATCCATTATCCGCTGGAAAGTCGATGCTGAACGAAAAAACGAAAAAAAAACAAGAAACATTTCTGGTTATTTACGACTCAAAAAATATTTTATAAGCTTAACAAACGAAAAAGTCGAGAAAAAAAATCGGAATTAATAATGAACCGAAGACGTCTGCCCAACGATGAATAATTCTTTCGATGACACGAAAGAGACGATAGAAAAAAAAAAGAAAAGAAAATAAATAAAGAAACTGTAAGTTCATGCTAATTACTTCGCGGACTCATTTGCTAAATATAACAAAAGTTGCGAATAGCAAATAAGTTCACTCGGAAAAAGTTCGAAGTCGGAAATAAAAAAAAAAGAAAATGAAAAAAAAAAACAGAATTCCAGTCTCTTTTTATACTAGAATTGCTTGTAAGTACGAATAGCATTTTCTTCTTGTAATTTCGTTACGATTTTATTCCTGAATCTTTAAAAAGCGCCCCCCGTCTCGAGCCTTCCCTCGAAAAGAAAATTCAGAGATTTGGATACGTAAGAAAAGCGTGTTCCATCCCCCGTTTAGATTTGTTTGTACGAAGAGGGCGTCTATAATGTGTATATATATATATATATATATATATATATATATGTTTTTTTTTATTTTTGGAAAAAAGGACTCTAAGGGGATGAAACGGTCGCGCGGTGGTTCCTAGGGGTCACCCCGAAATTAAATTCTACGTTTGCGACGATAAATCAAACCTTTGTGTATTGTTAGCGAGTATTTGCGTTTCGGTCCAACTTTTCCCAAAAAAAAAAAATAGAAAAAAAACGGGGACAATTTAAATTTTCCTCCTTTTGTTAGTTTTTCCGAACGGTAGGTAGCGAATGCGTTTTTCCGCGATTTAATAAGAAACGGCACGTGCACGTTTATACAGTACGGATTTTTAATTCGTATAATTGTGAACGATTTCATTATAATATATACAATTTTTATATTGAAAATTATAATATTATATATTAATTATTACATTGTAAAATTTAATTATTTATGATAAAAATATCGACATGCCCATATATTTTTATGACACTGGGGTGTTATTCATATGATTACATGTTCACTTATTCATATATATATATATATATATATATATATATATATATATATATATATATGATAAGAAGCTTTATGGCAAATTATACGAGTATCTACCACAATTCTCAGAAGTGTTGTTAATAGTGTTAACGGTAGACATACATTGAATAATACACGATAAAATACCGTAATTAAGTCAAATATAAATGAAGAAGCGGTTTTCTCGAGTCGTTATAAAGACTCGTCTGACAAAGTCGTTTTATTTATTTAGTAGAGATTAGTGGCGAAAATGTTACGGGCGATTTCTTGAAATTTATAAAAGCCTTTATTTTTTATTTATTATTATGTATCATATGAATAAATATAACCATTTTGAACGGTAATTAATTGTACTTCAAGTACATTCAATAAATAAAGATAACTTGTCTTGAGCGATAAAGAATATTGTTTGCTTATATATAAAGTTTTGAAATTAATAAATCTGTTATTATATTTAAGGAAAAAGTCAAACTTTAAATTTTAAGGAAAGAAATCAATCACTAGAGAAATGAATCAAAAAGAAATCAAACATTCGAAGTAATCGATTGAAATTGTTATATCTTATATATGGTATATATAAGTTTCAGTAGTTCTCTAATTAAACGATAATTCATTTTTTTTAATTTTATTTTAAAAGCTCGAATAGAAATCGTCGCATTTTAATTCATTCGTTATTTTTTTATATATTTATATATACATATATATATATATATATATATATATATATATATATATAAATTTCGAGCGAATCCATCTAATTATTCATGCTTGAAATCGATTCACGATACACAGATAGAAAATCTCGCGGAAAATTTGAAAGACAAAAAAAAAAGAAAAAGTGGACGGAAACGAAATGAAATATTAAATTTGCATTCGGATGCATTGTGAGGGCATCGCGGAAAATGGAATTTTCAAATCGTCGCCATTTGAATATCGACATTTTAATCAACGTCCCAATTATTGGCGAACCTTCGACTCCCTTCGCAATGAAAAAAAATTGTGAACGCTTTTCTTTTTGTGTTTGGTTTGCCTACGTTTTTCCTATATACATATATATATATATATATATATACATATATATATATATATATATATATATATATATATATATATATATATATATATATATATTATTTTTGAGGTATTTTTCATTTTAGCATCTAAAGTACTGCCCTGCTTTCTTTTTCATCCAGCTTTTTCTTTTTCTTTTTTTTTTCTTTTACCCCTCCGCCCTCTCGAGCTTTTGCAGACTTCGATAATCTAATAGGAAATTCAACGCGCGTTTGCCGCCTACCCCAGAATTAAGTGGATGGCCACAGAGCACTGCTACACGGTTTCTGTTTTAAGAACAGATCTAATTTGGACCTCTTTGCCCCGAGTCTTGAGTTGCCTATCTTTTTTTCTGCCACTTTTCCCGCACCCCTCCCTCCCTCTTTATTCAGTTTTTCGCGGGGTCGTAGAGAAAAAAAAATGAAAAAGTGCGAATATATTATTATGCGAGTTTCCGGAAATCTGTTAACAGGAAAATTCCATAATCGTGAAAAATTCGGCGCCACGATGCCATATAAATTTCCAGTGACCTATATATTTTTTTTCTTCAAATCGTGATAGATTTAATAAAAATATATATATTTACATTTTGTATATGAATATCTTTATATCTATTCAAGAAAATATAATTTTATATAAAAAGTTATATTGAAATGCTATAGCTATTCATTTGCATTACAGTAAATAGCACAAATTAATTGGATACACATTCACAAATTTATCACTGTTAATAATTATGTTAAATGATTGAACAAAATTATTCCAGAAATGAATAATTAAAGCGTAAATTCGTCTACTATATGAATAAATATACACATTTAAATATACTCAACATTTTATTAATTTAAATGATATATGAAAATTTTATTATTACATAAATTCAAGTGAATATCATAAAATTTATGCATAAAAATAATTTTATTTTAATCCATTTTATTAGTATATATATATATATGAGATATTTTAATCAACTTTTAGTGAATTATTTTATCGTTAATTAATTAGTGTGCAAATATTTATTAACCTTTACACTGACAGATATAAGATAAAAATTAAATCAGTATCGTAATCTATTTTTAGAGAATCAAATTGTTGACTTATTTTATTACTGAATCGAGTCACCAGCTCTACGTTCAATCATCAATATATATTATCACATTTTTGCGTTAATTATTAAAAAAAAATTCTTAATATCGTAATTGCGTATTTAAAATATATATAAAAAAAAATTAAAATTATATAAATTGCATGGCACGTGCGCGAGTTGTAAATTCGTATATATTTTAAAGTACAAAAGCGCGAAAAACGCAAAAATTCAGGGGCGTTCGCGCAATGGCGCGCATTAATCTCGCATTTGTCCGGCGGGTGATATATTTTTTCGCATTTTTCAGGGGCGATACGAAAAACGCCGAAAATAAAATAAAATAAAAATAAATTAAAACGCGCCCAAAAAAAAAACAGAAAATCGTAAAAAAATAAAACAAAAATACCCGCGACCGCGATCCACCTCTGGGGAATCGACGAATGTTTTAATTTAAACCTCCGATTGTTGTTCCCCAAAAAATACACAAAGTGGAACAAAGCGAATATATATATATATATATATATATATATATATATATATATATATATATAAAGTCAAAGTTGAAAAGTTTGCCGTTTTCGATGTGAGTATATTTTTTTCAGATGTCTGAAAAATTGTGTCTTATTGGATTTTTTCATATATACTATATATATATATATATATATATATATATATATATATATATATATATATATATATATATATATAAAAGCAAATACTCTTCTACATATGAAATTTTTTCGTCGTTTCTTTTGCAATTCATGAGCTCTAAAATTTGACCATTATCTAGAATTTTCCAACCAGAAAAATTTCGTTCTTCCGATTTTATGATTTTTCCCTCTATTTTTGCTCATTAAAATATGAAAAACTTTTTGTGTTTTTATAATGTAATGCAAATATCTTTTGTTATATTTTCAGAATTTTTAATATTATTTTTATTTTATATATAGTAAATATTATATATTAACATATTATTTTTCAACTATATAAAACACAATAAATTCTATTAATTCTACAAATAATTGTTTTACAATATATTAAATGTTTCAAAAATTGAAATAATATATATTAATTTGAATGTAATAATAACATTACTAAATATTAAATTTATTTTCAATTATTAATGAAAACAGATTTTATAAATTATTATTAATGTATAATATAAATTAATATTCATATAACGATTTTACAAAGATTAACTATTTTACATTATATAACTGAAATATATCCTTCGGAATATGTATATATGTTATATAATTAAGAGATATAAATCTATGATATTTTTCCGGTTTTATAATAAGAATGAAGGTTTGATGCCATCGTTTCGATTCATTCGCCATTTTCACGATGGGCGGACTATGGAATGAGGGCGGCCGCCTTTTGAAAGGGTGCTTATTAATCCGATTGCGTTCTATGAGAAGAAAACCGTAGGCGGGCCAATGAAGAAAACCCAATTTGTTCGAAAACGGCTCTAATAACGTTCTCCCTTATATATTCAAGTCATACTGTAAAAGGAAAATGGAGCCTTCGTTATAACTTAAGCGATCCTGATTGCCTCTGACCGATTCAATATGTTATTTCTCGATCGTTGCATTTGTGTATAGAAATTTTCTTTATATATATACAGATATAAAGCTCGATTTCATATAACTAAATATATATTTTGTTCTACACATACATACACACACTCACACACACACACACACACACACACACACACACACACACACACACACACACACACACACACACACACACACACACACACACACACACACACACACACACACACACACACACACACACACACACATATATATATATATATATATATATATATTCCTCTTAATTAATAATAATTCCCTTTTTTCAAAATCATAACCAAAAGCCCGTATTTATATATAACTCATTGAAATATTATATATCAAATAAAGATAACACGTTTCGTATACAAATATTTCATTTGTATAATAATATTAATTAATTAAATTTTAGGCGTATTATCAACTCGTCAATAGAATCATAATATATGATTTATAATTAAAGGTATATATATATATATATATATATATATATATATATATATATATATATATTAAAAAAATATATGTAATTTTATCATTTTTATTATATATAATTTTTTATATTGTTAAAATTTTAATTAAAAAATATATATTTTATACAGATTACTTCAAACATGGATGATTTTCAGAAAGATGTCTCATTATTTTACCGAGTAAAGTAATGAGAAAATCTTTAGGGAAAATAAAGTAAGGGTGTTCAATAGAGAAAGGGTTAGTGCAATGACCCAATATCATAAAGTCACGAATATCTTCTCTAAGATTATATATATGTGTGTGCTTGTGTATGTGTGAATAAAAAATATATTATTTTATAATTAATTCTGGTTGAAAAAATTTCCAATAGAAAGACGAAATAATATTTTTATTTCAATTAATAATTATTTAACACTCTTAATGATTAAAAAAAAACATTGAATAAAACAAAATTCGTTAAATAGAATCCCTTAAAATACTTTTTAATTTCGAGAGCTTTTCATTATGCTGAAAAAAAAATAATATTCAATCGTAATTATAATAGATTAAAATTATTACTTTTTAAATATTCTACACCGATTTTAAATAACTTTCTCTCATCGAACAGCAACAACAACATTAATAATAATAATAAAGCGAGTATTTTTTTCGATCAATTTTAATTTAATTTTAATTAAGGAATTCTTTCTCGCGAAATGAATGATGATTAAAAAAAAACGCGAAAACAAAACGGCGCAATAATTAAAACTTAGAAGCGCTACGGGGATAAATAATTAAAAATTTCGTAGACCGTTTATATTTATTACGCCATTTTAAATATATATATATATATATATATATATATATATATATATATATATATATATATATATATATATATATATATATATATATATATATATATATATATATATATATATATATATATATATATATATATATATATATATATATATATATATATATATATATATATATATATATATATATATATATATTATTTTTAATAAAGCGACGAGAATTAATAATAAAATAAATCATTTAACTGGAAATTGCGGCTTTTTAATACTAATATATTTTATACGACGAATAAATCAACGGAAAAATTGTCAATTTTGCACCCTATTTTTAAATATTTGTTTTGTACTACAAATATGTATTAATATGATATTTTTACATTTTTCGTATATAATAAATATCTTAGAATATATAATAAAAATATTGTTTTTTTTACAATTCAATATTTTTCATATTAAAGACGAATTTTTTTAGCTTTAGATGTTTTATATAAATTATATATAAAGCGTGGTAATCCTGATTTTTTTATATATATATATTCATATATGGAATATAATCTAATCTAATATAGCGTATTTGCGATACAATCAGTGTTGGCGAATCAAAAACACGTATTTTTCCATCGATTCGAAATTTTCATCGAGGAAAAAAAAAATCGGAAAATACGAAATTTACATGCCGCAATCGCATTTCAGCTCACTGAACACCACACGCTTTGCGAATACGATCCAGTTTGGCTTTAGTGAAAAAAAAATCACTAAAAATAAATAAATAAATAAATAAATACAAAATGAAACGAGCGTAGAAAATATCTACAAAATTCTAGGTGTACGTTGAACGAAAAAAAAAATGTTTATTACTGTTTTTGACACATTAGTATAATTTTTTTATATGTTCGAATTATTCACTATACTGTTATATTATTATACGGTAAGCTTTGCGAACTAAACGCGTTTATAAAGTATGAATATTGTCGATAATAAAAATGAAATGAAACCGAAAATATGTATGTTTTGTAAACTTGTTTTTTTTTTCCTTCAATAGACGAACTAATTTTGTAAATAAAAATACGATCGATAATATAATATGTATTTTGATATCGGACAAAAGTTTGAAATTCTAACAGGAAACCGACAAAAAATAAAAAACATTATGGAAATTCTCGTATAGTTTTCTTCTATGAGGATTTTCTAATATGAAATGTCGCTTCAGCGGCGACATTTCTATACATTCGACAAAATCAACAACTTCCATTTTATACGTAAATATACGTATAAATATGACATTTTACACATGTGACATACAACATATATAAAATGTAATATTATATATATTTCAGCAATCTCCGTTTTCATGATCTGTATTTGTCGCCTTTCGAATATTCTCTCTATATTTCTATTTTTCAAAAATATTTTCTAAAATATATACAAAAAATTGTGATATAAAAGATATAAAACTAATACATTATCAGTAACACATATATATATATAAACAAATTCATGATTTTTTTTTATTTAATATTAAATTTCTCATAAAATTGATAGAACAATCTAAATTCAACTCTATATATGTATTATTTTATAAATTATTATATATATTTTTTATAAGAAATCAAAATGTAATAATTTATACTATTATAATAATTTTTATATATTTCTACTAACGTTTAATTCTTTTCCATTTTCAAAAATATACATTCTTCAAGTATTTTTACGAGAAAAAATAAAGTATATTCGACGTGTCGAACACAAATGCGCACTCGTAGAACTTTCAATTTTTTTATTCTTATTTCTAGAATCGAACTCGAGACCACATGTATGATGATGTGTAACTTTCGAGTTTAAACTGGGGCAACAAGTGCGAACGAAAGTCGACTTTTATACAACTTTTATATGAAAGGTGCACGTCTATAAACTTAACGCTGAAAATAACTACTTAACGCTTCGAAAGCTCTGTAATTCTTATAAAATGAGCGACGTCTGTTAGTAAGTTTGAAACATTTATTTTTATTTATGAATAAAAATTCAATATTTTATTCGTTTATATAATATATAAACGATTTTTTTTTAACGTGTTCAATATGCAAGGGGGATGAATTTTCGCGTTGTTTGACAAAAGAAAATTTTCACAGTGAAATCGTCGCCATATTGAAGCATTGTCTCGGCCATCTTGAACGTTATAATGCTGGATTAACACCTTCGTGGAACAAAAACCGTCCCTTGTCGTCGTTACTTCTTCTTCTTCATCATCATCATCTCTTCGAGGGGTTGCATTAGGACAACCTCATCAGACCGAAGGCTTTTGTTCTCCTTTCTTGCTTCGTTGATTCGCCGCCAACGATTCTAGTGTTTGTATAATGTAAATTTAAATTGGGGAATAATTCAAGGGTGGTTCGAAAATTCGCATCCCCCGTTGTCGAAATTTTTGACGCATCCCCCGTCTAAAAGCTGAAAGACGATGAACATTCGATTTAAATCCTTTCATATACCGTTTTCGAACCCTCATCATGACAATTCAATTATAATAATGTCATATAAATATTACATTGACTTATTTGTTGACATTTTAATTCGTCATGGTTCAAATATTCATTGAAAATTTTCACTTTTTATGTCATTATTATATATTTACACTGTTATTATGATTCTTTCAAATTTATATATCATACTGTTAATTTAATTCTTTATTCAAATAAATTGATGTTTTATAACAGTTTTAAAACTGTAGATTAATCTATTTTTATTATATAATTCCAAATAGAACAAACTTTATTTTTTGAAAATTTTCCGAATTAAATAAAAACTTACAAATAAAATGGAAGCGATTCATTTTCGGTCGAATTTCATGTTGTATTAAATGACACGGAAACCGCAATTTGTAATTGCCTTTTCTATAGAAATTACAATTAAAATGTTTCTATAAAAAAATAAAATTTTATTTAAAACTAATAAATACTGCTATTTTATATATGATTTTAAAATATTAGATTTTTTTATTCTATTGAAACAATTGATTTTATGCAGTTTTTATTATTTTTATATATATTTTTTTTATGATAGTACTTAGAAAATAAAATTTATGGTTATCAGTGACAAACATGAACAACATAAAACGCTTTTAAAACATTGTTATGTAAATTTCGTAACGAGCGGACGAGATGCAAAATCGATACGAAATTGACGAAATATAGCCTGAAACTTTTCTTTTTTGTTCAAACACTCGACCAACTTCGGTCACGTCGAAACGAAACTTTTCCACAAGAAAACACTCTCCGTTCCCGTCTTTTCGAAAACGACCCCCCCAAAAAAAAAAAAAAAATATGCGAAAGTCGAAGTTACAGAAGAATGAGTAACGTACAAAAAAAATTCAGTAAGATTGTAATGAAAGCACGATGAAAAAAAAAAGAGGAAATAAGTAAGTAAGTAAGTAAGTAAAGAAAAAAGAAGAAGAATAGAAGAAAAAAAAAGACAAAAGAGATCACTTTAAAAATATGGAAGGCGATCCAGAGAAGACCGATCGTTTGTTATTCAAAAGACTTTTGTTTCCATTGTGTAGAATGCAATTTGTCGCAGTCATAGTGAGCGGTTTTAGTGAACGTATCGGTCCTCTACTTTCGTCATATGGAAATATTTGTCATTTCTTTGTGTTTCAAATGTGACGATTCGTCGCATATCTCATATATATTCGAAAACATAGTTCAATGTGAGTCATATTATTTCACATGAATATATATAATCTAGCGGTTCTTTATTGTCTTTCATATCGCAGTATTAATAACTGGTATGATGAATTTTTGATATGAAAGTTTTCAGCATTTGCTCGAAGAAGTTATTGCTTTAATTAAAATTTTTTTAATAACGATTCATATTTGAAGATTGCAAATAAACTTGATGGCTTGATAAATGAAATCAACTTTCATCCATTACAGGAATGGTGAATCTAAATAATTTTATAGGTAAGACCACAAATTCCTATATTAGATTTAGATTCATTATAGATATTTTTATGAAGTGAAAAAATTAAACAAGAGTTCGCAGAATATAATTTAATTATTCTGCAGACTTATATATAAGATTAAAAATATCTGTCATATTCACATAAATATTATTCGAAAATAAAAGTTAGTTTTTTCATAGTTTCAACAGTTAATCTTCTATATATACTAAATATATGCATGTACAAATAATATACTTTTTAATATATTGATTTTTACTATTTTGTTTATTGTAAAATGAATACATTATATTTTGTAAAAAATATGATGAATCTCGCGAGCTGGAAAAGTATTCAAATATTTTTCTTTACTTATTTAAAATGAAGGACATCTATATTAATTATTTAAAAAATATGGAAATATTATTAAAATTAGATATTGAAACGCTTTCATAAGTAATTAATAAAAATTATCTATTTAATCATCAAATCATATTCGATTTGAATATATAATTTTGTAATATTCATTACAAAAATCTATATTATTTATGTATTATATTTTCATTTTTAATTTACAAATAAAATCAAGAAATGAAAAACATGTAAAGAGTTTATTTCTTTATTATTTTTTTTTTGACTTATATATTTTTGCTCGAATTGAGATTATGGATATCGAATACTGGTCGTATGCGTTGATACGAGCGTGTTTGTGCGATTTTCGAGGTCCGTTGACCCTTCGAATCGACCTTAAGGTCTGAAAGATTGAAGCGAGGGTTTCCTCTTCAGCAAAATAAAGCGATGAATGTCGGGTCCACTGAAGGAATTTCATCAGAGGATGCACACATATAGATAAACACACACACACACACACATATATATATATATAATATATATACATACATACGAGCAAATTTCGTTCATATCGCTGACGTTGTTTTCATGACCGAATTTTCCCGGAACCGACGCCCACTCGGTCGGAAAACTCACGGCGCACTTTTCCTTCGATTTTCCAACGTCTACATAGTGTACGTATACGCAAATATAAAATGCAAAAGGAAAACAATCGAAATGCTATATTTTTATATGTGTATATAAGAATATTTGTGCGTGCTCGTATACAAAGGGATGGCAGTGCGTAATATATAGAACTCGAGGACTCGTATCTATGGTTTCATATCGCATTTCGGGTGTTTCTTTAAGGGAAAAAAAATGTGACCGAATGGAAAACGACCCGGAACATAACTTTGGGTATCGTTTTGTGATATTTCTGTACGACGAGTTCGACGAAAAATCAATTTCACTCCATCGCATGAGAATTGTTGCATATTTTATTCGTATTTATATTTATAAATAACATTTATTAAAATATAATTTAGTTGTTATAATTAATTAAACGTGAAAAGAGAGGCCTTATATAAGTGCACTCTTAACTCGAATGTTTGCCTTATACGGATGACCTTTTAAAATATCCGGTTAATTCGAAAAAATCATATATCATCGGATGCGTATTGATAAGACAAATTATTTAGCCAAAATGTATACGAAAATAATTAAAAGTGTGTCTTATAGGTGTTAACTTTTGAAATATTCGTCTATTTAGTAAAGATTTCATATCAAGTTAAACATTGTCGGATATTTTTCTACAAGATGAATAATTTGTTAAAAGCCGATTTCAAATTGTAGTTTTTTTAAACAAAAGTTATTAGCGATAATATAAAGTGAAATTTGTATGAAAATGTATGAAGTGAACCTTAGATAATATCTGGTTAATTTACGGATAATTTATACAAAGTTACAACGTTGTTTTTGATTATATAAATAATAAAAAAGTTTTTATTAAACAATTACTGAAGAAATTTAATACTCATCAAGAATTTATTGCTTATAATAATTAAATATATTATAAATAAGATATGAAATCGTTCAATATCAATTCATCGAATAAGAACAATATTTTCAATTTGAAATCAAAATTAATATACATAATATAATAAATAGTACAACATATTTTTAACTATCAAATATCATTTTATATTCATCTATGTCATCATAATACATTTCATTGATTCTCACATACATAATAAATCATATTCAAATATTAAATATCATATTCGCATATTTTGTATAGAATTTTTGTTATTTTTTTTTTTTGACTATGTAAATATGATATCACGTTAAATTGTGTAAGCGATTGACGTGATGTTGAATAAATACATTTTTATATATATACATATAATGAAATACGACATTCAATTGCATAAAATTTTTGCTTAGGTTGATCTTTTTGTGTACTATATAATATGATACATCCATTGCTTTGCTAAATTCATATAATGGATACGATTATATCTCAGAAATTAGCTTGAATAACAGATAATAAATATTACGGAATATAATCTAACAGAAATCTGGTTTAAAATATATTAATATAGATAATTTAAATTATAAATATAAAAAATATCTAAAGGTTAAGTATCTAGTTAACGTATGAACTTTGAAAAATTATATGAGATATAAACTACGCATTTCATAATAATAGAGATCTTCGTGTACAATAAAAATAATATAAAATGTCATTTTAATATTTACATATTGAAAAAAATATTATTCATATTCAATATTTGATGTATAATAAATAAATAAAATTTATATATTATTATATATTCTTGAATTATAATTTAATTTAATACAAAATTTCTAACCGTTCTAACGTTAAAATTGAATCGTGAACTGAATAATTCATATAGCGTTTTTCCATACAAAAATTCTATAGACGTTTATTTTTTTTCAATTTTTTTATTTTTAACGCACGCTGTATTATTTTATATAAATATATATTTGAGAAACGCGGCTCGAAGCTGAAAGTGAGCAAACACACTATATAAAAATAAATCTTTTAACTAGGTTAAGAACGGGCGCGTTTAAACTTTTCAACGATTTTCAAACGTGGACAATGCGAACTATTTTTTTATATATATATTTTTCGAAGCTGACGAATGAAAGTCTTCCCGGATGTAGTGTCGACGGCCAATCTGGATTATTCGTACTGCGTCTTCATCTAATAGGTTTAACGAACCGATATCGGGAAAACTATCCCGAAACCCCTTAACTCCTTCGCCATCCAGAGAATATAGTAAACTATCGTTGGTTTTATCCACTGTCAAGTCGATGGTTTCAATGTTGCCATTGGTGCTCTTTTTCTTGTCGTTCATTTACAGTATCTGAGATATTTAAACTTTATCAAATATATATATTCTTTTTTTTAATAATTATATTCATATATATATATATAGTCAACTCTCGACTTGTAATCATTCATAATTTTCATCACATATATATCTAATATGATCGTTCACGATTGCTCAAATAATAATCAACCACACTCTAAACCTATATATTATTATTTATGTGTGTAGTTATTTAATTAACCAAATAAAAATTAAAAATTAAATGTAAAATTATTATATTTATATTATTTTTGTATGAAATTTGACTTAAATCCAATATAGTATATAGTTTTTTTTTTTAATAAAATTTCAATATTTTTCAAATTTATTCCAATCATAAATGACGAAAACGATTAAAACAATATAAACGTGATCCACTTTATATATTTTTATATGAAAAAAATAATTAATTCTACATACTTTTATATAAGTTGACCAATTTTTTTTTGTTAAAAAGATTGTTTATTGAAAAGGAGGACGCTTTGAGATTGGTTAGACAAATTTTCGAATTGTAAAAAAAGGTCATCATATTATAATGACTCGAAAAAAAAGTAAACGATCTTAAGATCTGTTCTCATAAAAAATCCTTAGCCTTAGTATTGACTCCAAATATCTCTTAAAATCTATCTATTACAAAAATGTATAAGAAATGACTTATTTCAAAAAGGAGGATATTTGACACGACTTAAAAACGGAGTATCATTGATCGCTTTATTTTAACTTGAAAAAAAAAACGGATATTACAGTTTGTGAAACATTGATATATAGAATGTGTACATGCGAGTGTACTTTCAATAAACGAGTACGCTCCATTCAACCACTTTCAGTGAACTATTTTAGTATAGATATTTTATCGATAATGGAAACTTCACGTTGAGGGAATATAAAAAAAAAATCGTTAAAAACGCTCCCTGATAAATTTAAATTCGAACTCGCTTAATTAACTCTCAATATTCGAACGAAATAGTTAAAAACAGACGATCTAACATAACAATATAGCTTTCCGTTTTTATAAAAACAGATTAAAGTTGTCTATTTTTATTTCGAGCAATCTTTCACAGTGAAAATTGTATGCGTGTATTTGAAAGTAATATTCAACTTTTATTATTGAAAAAAAAAATTATCAATTTAATATAGATTGAATCTGTTGATCCATGTCTTATATATTTTTCATCCGTCGTCTTCCTTTGAAGCATTTTTTTTTTCCTTATTTCAACTTTTTCTCTACGTCTTAAAACCTTAAGGTAAGTATCCGAAAAACATCAAAGCCGAAGTATCCCATTGAAGCTTTTGCTTAACGTTGTTTTCCACAACAACAACAACAACAACAACAACAACACCAACAACAACACCAACGCAACGACATGAAAAAAGTTACATTTACACTAAGTAAAAATGCTTTTCTTCAGACTCGGTTACAAACTTATAGATAATTTCCGGCGTTACTCTCTTTTTATACAATTATCGATGTGACCGGACATTTTTTCGCAAATATTTTTCATAACATACAATCAATACGTCAAGAATACGAAATACGTGGCAAATTATTTATGCACCCCCAGCTAGACATGTATATATTTTCAATATCCAAAGTTTACCCTAGACGATACATTTCAATATTTCGACTTCATTTGAGTTCTGTTTGTTCAGAACAACATATTCGATGTGTGGCAAAGGTTTTAAATATTGACTGCATTTCGCCTTTGACAAAACGAGAAATAGAATAAACAGAAGATACATATTCACAAATCTGAAACGACGTATGTCTCATGTTTATATAATATAAACTGAAAATATTTGTACTCGTATATACGCATATATATTACAAAATTCTTTCTAAATCAGACTTTCTTTTGACTGCTATTTAAATCACTCAATCATCAATTTTTATAATATAAATAAATTATATCAATTTTTGTAGAATAAGACGATCATTATTATAATAATATATATATTAAAAAAATATTTTTATATTACACATAATTGAAATTTTTGCTCTCTCTCTCTCTCTATCTCTCGTATACAATGAAATAAAGTTACCCCTATGTACGCAAAAACCCCCAAAACAGCTTTGAATATTTATTCTAATAATAATATACCGTATACTCGTTTTACTAAAAGGCACAAGGGAACAATTTCGAGTATATTTACTAATTTATACACTTCAAAAACCTTTTATCTATCCACGCTAAAGAACTCTCGTATTACATTGAATTTGCATGTTTTATAAATGTCGTATTTACCATATATACCATAATAATAATTAGTATTATATAGATTATACAATTTCTTACATTATTACGTTAAAAACTATTAATATATTATATATTTAAATATAAATAAATTATTGAGAGTTTATTTTTATATAATATTTAATTATATAAATGAAAATTGATAATAGATTTGACAATCTGGTGATACTAAAAAATTTTTCTAAAAAATATAAAAAATTTTGTAACGGATATTAAATGTTTATTTTTATTAAAAAAATAATGTTATAATGTGAATATTTTAGCATCATTTTTTTAAATCCATATAAATAAAGTTTTTATAAATTTGTTAAAATTAAATCTAATATTACATTGAATTTTCATTTTATTATAATAATAGTAATACATGAATTATTTTTTGTACGTAGAATTTAAGTGTCTTAAATTATTTTTTTTATTATATTAAAATAATTAATATATATTTAAATACAAATAAATTAATGATAGTTTTTCTATATAATAATATATTATATATTATATATATATAATCAATGAAGATTGATCACAGACTTAAAGACTAAAAAAACTATACTTAAAATATCGAATTTACATAATTATTTTTATTATGACGTCCAACGTTTTTACAATAAAAAAGATGACACAATAAAAAAATCTTTTATCAAAAAGGATGACACGATGAAATTGTAAATAAAAGACCATCAAAATTCCGACGACTCAACAAAAATGTCCTTATCTTTAAATTGACTCTTGAAAAAAAAAATATCATCGACATGAATTTACAAAAAAGAAGACAAATTTTAAACGTCGCTTAAAAATTGAGGACGGTTATATCAACTTATTTTTATATGTAAAATTAATATGCATTTATGAATATTTTAACAACATTTAAAAAAATATATTGTGATCAAAATTTTTGAGAAATTTATTTGAAATCAATTGTCGATTATTATATAAGATAGAAATCATTTATATATATATATATATATATATATATATATATATATATAATATTATTTATTTGAATGTTGAATTCGGTGGTCGGTAGTCACAAACCTTGTTTGCGACCGCATCATTAGTGGACATAAGGATTTCTGCACGTGGCTGAAGTCTCCATTATAAACGCTCCTTACACCTGACCGGACAATGCCCGACTCGTGTCCTGCGGGTATTTCAAAAACCCATCTCCCCACAGCCAGAAGATCCGTTATTCAGCATGGTACATAAATCTTATAACCCGAACGTCTGAAACTAACTGGTGACGATGTCTGTTCATCCTTTTGAATGCTGTTAAACTTGTCGTCGCCTATTCGTGTTTATCGCGTGTATATTTCGAGCGAAAAATTATCGTATTTAATTATATATATATATATATATATATATATATATATATATATATATATATATATATGTATGTGTGTGTGTGTGTGTGTGTAAAGGCGGCGAATGTTTGTGCGGAAAATTGTGTTAATTTCATATATTATACGGTTGAAGGATTATTTTAAATCGTATTCATGATTGCAATAATATATTTATTATATATATAATTATATAACGTAGACTTTGGTGTTTTGTTGGTCTGAATCCTACATACGAATTTTGCTGTGATAATTATATTTTTTTACAATATCAAAGAGTCAGCCAAATATCATATTAGTTTAATTGAATATTTTTTCATCATATAATATTTATATAATCGTAATATTTTAGAAAAAAAAAATAATTTACCGTATAAAAAAAAAGAATAAAATAAAGTAGTGTGTATTTTTTTTTTGTATTTTTTATTGTCGTATCGACCGCTTAATTGGACCAATATCGCTGGTTCCATCAACTGGTTTTTATTATACATTGTTTATGACTATATAAAATTATAAAGAAAGAGTGACTAATTTTATTCACTCATAGATGATGATGAAAAAAAAACTGTAATCTCTTCTAATTAAATTTATTTACACAACAATGTATTGTTAATTATTATGTACATGTTTATTATAATATACAGAGAAAACACAATACATACTTAATTTATATTAAAAATAAATAAATATTCACATACTATATACAATGTAACGATATAATATTTAAAATACAACACACAAATAACCCATATATATATATATATATATATATATATATATATAATACAATATATAAAACATAAGCGGAGCATACTTAAATTTTCCTAAGTAAAATATACGACGGGGCATTAAAGCGTTAACCCGTTTATTATTTGCTTAATTAGGATTTATTTTGTGAACGAAATTAATTTCGTGCATAACAAACACGTAAACGTGAAATACTACGTATAATAATAATGCACATACGGCGTAGAATAAATTGGGTATAATTGGTATAGCCGATCCGAAAACTCATCCCATTTACGGAAAACCCTACGCGGAACTTACGGTCATTATTCATTTTAACTGAAATTCAACCGGGAGGGCGGGGAGGGATTTTCAATTTTAATTTATAGACCATTTTAAAATTTTCATACCCCCCTATTCTTACTGAGAAAAATTCGCGTTTATATTGTATCGTTTGTACAATTTAAAAATTATTTAATTTGCTAAATTTAAGGGAAATATTTGAGAATGGTCGATTTGAAAATTTTGACGGATGAAAAGTGTGCAATTAGGGGTTTTAAACACTCGACGCATTTTATTTTTCGATTGGTTTCGAATAAATTCGCACAATAAAAATGATTGTGCACAATAAAGTTTGCGTTTCGAGTGCTATTAAATGATTTACGTTGTTCGACGATTCGTTACGGCCCGAGTGTGACTCGGGGAGTGCGCTATTAAAAGGCTAAACGTTATTCTTTTGCAATATTAAATATATATATTTATATATTGATATATTAATAAGATGACTAATCGTTTTCCTTTTAAAAAGGACAATTTTTATTTTTCTTTGTCGTGTCATTCTTTGAAAAATGTCTATTGAATATTTTAATTTATAACATTTTAGAAGAATAATAAAATTGGGCATATTTTACGTAATATAGAAACATATTTTTTATATATATATATCGAATTAAACTATAACCGAGTCATCTCTTGAAAATTAAATATTTTAAGAGGCGGCTACCCATTAACACCATTAGTCACAATCCCATTGAATTTTTTGCGCTTAACTCAAACAAAAGAGCGTCGGAAAAGTAAGAAACGAGAGAAAGTGAGAGAGAAATGGAGGAAAGTGAGGAAAAAAAGGTAACTCGGGAACAATGTATTATAAATTATTCAGGACTTAAGAGGAACCGCAACGGCACTCTTCGAAGTCGTGAGGATTTTTTTTTCTATACTAGAATTACATTATTTTCACACTAACACATACAAAAAATAAGTACAAGATTTAATAAAAATAAATATATATTTTTTTAATATAATATAACTCTGTGAACAAAAAGTAAGGTGAATTTGTTTAATGTAGAATAATATATAAATTATAAAACGATAATGTTTTTAATTATTAAAATTTTATATTTATTACTCAGAATTTTAATAAATAGATCGTTAAAATATCATAAATCTAATAAAAATGTAAATAATAAAAAGAGTTCAATTTACAAAGAAATCGTTTTAATTAATTCTTTACAATTGAATACAATAAAGAAATGATTTTTTCTTTAATACGAATGAGTAATTTCAAGAAAAAAATTGATAAAATTTTCTATAATAGATAACTCAAATTCACATGAAATTATCGATTAAAATTATGTACACATTATTTATATTATATATAACGTTGTGATCAAAAAGTATAGTGAATTTATTTATAAAATGTTAATTCTTTATTTATTCTTCCAAATTAATTTCATTCCCTTCAAAGTAATTCCAGTCCTATAAAAGGCACTTTTGGCACAACAAAACGGCGTTCTCGCATTGGCTTTTTGAGTTTGCTGAATAGCCAAAAGTCGCACGGAGTCAAATCAGGCGAATACGGTGGTTGCGAAACGATATGAGACGAGTTTTTTGCCAAAAAATCGCGAAGAACCAATGCAGTATGACATGGTGTATTATAAGAGTTGTAAAAATACGTATAACTCGGAGATAATTAAACCTTTTGACAAACAGACGCTTGACAAATATTATGGACAGTCTTACCAATCTAGGAAAAAAATATAATTTACTCGCCTTTCTAATGCCCGGGAATTTTAAATAATACCTTACTTTTTGATCACAGTAGTATATCGAATCATATTATTGAGTTAAATTTGCTTTCAATTAATACACTGTCAACTTTAATCGATTGTGAATAAAGTGACAGAATTCGTGAAATTCTATTAAGCATTATTAATATCCAAAATTGTCATATGATTCAATAATTTGATCATTAATTTAGAATTTGATGTATCGTCTTGATTATAACCAGATATATATACATTGATAAGATAAGCAGTGATTTATCGCACGACTTCCGCTTTACATTATATATAATATAATACAAAATGATATCGTTCAAATGTAAATAAATATTATAAACATAATTTCATGTATAAATAGTCGATTATTTAGATATTTTATCGATATATATATGTACATGCAAAAGGAGGGAAAAGCGACGAACAAATATTTTTCCGGTACAATAGAGTTGGTCCACGTATACAAAACATCTTTTCACAATTAATGTCACGGCTTCGCAAAATATAAGCAGTTTTTCATTATTTATTGTGCCGTTGCGAGGAAAAAAAAAATAATAATAACTTTAACACGCGCGAGAAAAGCGGAAGTGGCCGACGGGGGAGGAATGGGGGAACGGCGGGGGAAAAGCGGCGGCGGTAGGTGACTCGAGGAAAATTGTGAACGAAGGAGGCGAAGGAAAAAGTTCACTTAATTTATTTTCCGTCAGGAAAAATAGCAAGAATAGGTTTGGAAATTGCGAAAGAAAATGATGAGGCAAGAGATGTAAGTAAATTAAAATTAAATGAGCATTTCTGCCGTTTCTACGTATTATTATTTCATTTTATTTTTTTCTTCTTCTTATTCACTTCGTCTCGTTTTTAGAGTGTTTTTATTTTCATCTTTTTCAATTCTGCGAAAAAATAATACGATGAATTTATATATATATATATATATATATATATATATATATATATATATATATATATATATATATATATATATATATATATAATACATATATATAAATAAATATATTTCATATATAATATGGTTGTTTTTATTAAGGTCAGGTTTATTCGGAATAAAATATGATTCAACTTTGTCAACAGCTTTCCTAAATAATAATACTGTGCTAAAGTCAAAACCGCCAACATAACTTTCATTCAAGATACTCTGTTGCGATTAACATTTGCATTATATATTTGCAGTCTCATTTTATATATAACATATATGACCAAACTGTGGTTCGCGTGTCGCATGTGACACTTTGAACTATTAAAACGTTATTTGCAAGCATTTGTCATATTTTTTACATATATATGGTATATATATATATAAAATCATAGTCTAGAATTCATTAAAAATAATTTTTGATTCACAAATATCCATTATAATATAAATATTATTTACAATTTTGATTAATTCAAAAATGTATTTTGATTTCAGTTTATTTATATTTTTTAGCACGAAAAACACGTTAAATCTTATCGAGTTTCGAGTTTTAATTTAATGGTCGATTGACTCTTGAGGAATTCACATATTAAAGTGAAGCAAATCACGTTTCGACGTTGTGATTTCTTATTCATTGTTTAAATACTGTTAAAATAAAATGAAAAATGCTCTTCACATTTCATTTAACTCCAATGTTTCGCGTTTTAAACGTGACTTTAAAATATAAATTGTAGAATACTATATAATAATAAATAATATATTATATAGAAATATTTCACAATTTTTATATATATTACAATGCATAAATTTCTCGAATGCTAAGTTTAGTTTCATCTACAGTATGATATGAATTATTAAAAATTATATTTATCAATATTAAAAATATTTATTTATATGATAAAATTGTAAAATTATCAATTTGTGGTCAGTTACAAATATATATCATATTTTTTTAAAATATAATCATAAACAACCACAAAAAAATTTTGATAATGATATCATATTATTTTGATAATAGTCAGTATATAAGTGATGTAATAGAAAATTTTTTTTCATTGTTTAAATTTTACACGGTTTGTATTTTTACATTCAAGTTATTTTTTTAACAAAAATGGACACCGTTAATAAAATCGTAATCGATTGTAAAGATTTTGCATTCGGAAATTTACAAAGAATATACGAATTTATGCAGAGAAAAAATCATTGCGATGTCATAATCGAGATCGAAAACGAAAGGTATTAAACGCCATTGTTTATTTATTTATTTTTATTTGTATAATTGAAGATGTAATACATTAATTTTAATAGTATTCCGGTACATAAGATTATTATGATTGCCGCTAGTGAATATTTTAAAAATCACGATTGGGACTCGTATTCGAGTCATCAGACGCCAAAGATACGAATGGATGAATTTAAATCGACGACTGTACAATGGATTATATCTTTTTGTTATAAAGGATATATCGGTATATTATTTTATATATATATTATAATAATTTTGGTTTTAATTTATATAATAATCGTTTTTTTTTTTTTTTTTTTTGAGAATTTACTAAATCAACCGTTGTCGATATAATATCAGCGGCGAGTTTTTTACAAATCGATGAATTGGTCAAAATTGGTTTTGATTATTGTTCAAAAAATATTGATTTATTAAATTGTTTAGAAATCGCTCAATTGGCAAAACTTCATAATAATATGTCTTTGTGGGAAATTGCCTTTAATACTATATGTGAAAATTTTTTAGAGGTCTTTTTTTTTTAATCATTATTATATTGCATTGATTATTTATATTAAAATGCAATATCTACATTAACATTAATAATTTGCAGGTCATTAAAACGAATCAATTTGTTCAAATTGAATGCGATTTATTAACTGATATATTAAAATCTGACGATATAATAATATCTAATGAAGATGAAGTATTCGATGCTTTAAAAATTTGGGTTTCTCACGATCAAAATCAAAGATCAAAACATATTTTATCCCTTTTAAATCTGATAAAATTGGATCAATTGAGTGATAACGTATTTATATATTAATATTATTATATATTTTATTAAAAATGTGTTTATAAATATTTTGTTAAAAAATTGTAGTATCTTTTAACCAATGTTCAACAATTTTGTTCTTCGTTTATTCAATGTTCTAAACTTATTGTCGATGCTATGGTAAAAAGAAAGACAAATAGCGATTCAGATTCTGAAATTTCAAATTCTAGATCTTCAACTTTGAGAGCTTTGATTGTCGGCGGAAGGAAAAAAGAAGTACGTATGAAATGTTAATAATATTAATATATATTTTGAAGTCACCTAGATTTTTTTTTATTATAGTATTCGTCCACTATTGAAATTTACAATCCATTTACAAATACTTGGAAAACACACTTTGACATGAATCTCGGTGTTACGTTAATAGAATTTTCAGCTGTTATCAACAACGATCAGTTGATTATAATCGGTGGATACGACGATATTTCTGTTAATACGGTAAATTATTTATAATATAAGCGAAATAATAATAAGATATACGTTATATTGTGACGAATTATTATTTAAAAGGTTTATTCGGTTGATCTGAAATCTAATTATGTTCGAAATATGCCATCTATGTTAACGAAAAGGAGTGAAGCTCGAGTTATAATTTTGAACGGATATTTGTATGTTGTTGGTGGATTTGATGGAAAAACACAATTGGATAGTGTTGAAAGGTGATTATTTACGATGTTTAATAATATATAAATATATATGTGATGTATGATAAATATTATTTTAGATTGAATATTAAAAAAAATAATTGGAACTATATAGCTTCGTTAAGAATAAAAAGAGCTGCATTCGGAATCGCAAAAATTAATGATAGAATTTATATAGCCGGAGGACATAACGATAATTATATTATTGATAGTTTAGAAATGTATAATCCGGAGACTGATAAATGGACTCTATTGAAATCGATGAATAAAAAAAGAAATTACGTTGAAGTAAATAAAAATGCAATATTCTTAAATTTTTTCATATATATATATAATTAATATTTTTTAAATTTATATTTTATATATAGTTGGTGGCTTGTAAAGGATTTTTATACGCTATCGGTGGAACTGATAGTAGATTAAATTTTGAAAATATAATTTATGATGATATTGAAAGATTTGATCCTTCGTCAGGCACGTGGACGACAATAATAGCTAAATTTTCATATCCTAGATGTGCCGTTGGAGCTTGTTGCATAGGTCATAAAATAATAATATACGGTAAATTAATCAATAATTTAAAAAAAAATCAATATTTGAAAATTGAGCGTAAAATTAATATTTTAACTTTATTATATATTAATTTATATAATTTTAGGCGGCAGAAATGCACGTGGTTCAATTCATGACATATATATATACGATGTTAAAAATGGAAAATTAGAACTTGGCTTTCACACTGCAAGATTGCATCCTCTCGTTTTAGTCGTACAAAATAATTTATTATTATAAAATATTTTGTGTAAAAATATTCAATGAAATATTTTAAATATAAATAATATTTTTTTTAAAATTAATAATAAATAAAAATATATACGTCTTATCAAAATTTATTCGATGGTTACGCGTTTAAATCGATAGTTTCATGATTTGTACCGATCGTAATCGGTTTAATCGAGCGATTAACGACGTCGTTAACATTTAGATATTAATTAGGAATCAAACGCCGGACCCTTAGTAGATTTTGTCCTTATTTCTACTGCTAAATATCATTCATTTTATAGCCATCAATCGACTGCAGGTCATTGTTGAACATAAAACGGATTTAGTACCGAATTGCGGCATATTCGACACAATTTGACTCGAATTCATTGCATAATACGGTATAAAATATGTTTTTATATCACGAAATATATATATATATATATATATATATATATATATATATATATATATATATATATATATATATATATATATATATATATATATATATATATATATATATTGATTGATATTTTTATGAGTTTCAACCTATATTTTCTTTATTGCGTCTTATAGTTGATTTTGCGTTCAATGATCTCAATAATTTTTTTTAATTAAATTTATTCAATTAATATTTTACTTTTAATGTGGAATAAATACATTTTAATCTTCGTCGTCTTCTTGAATTGATATATATATATATATATATATATATAAGGAAAATTTAAACACAAAGTCCACACTGGGTATCGTAAAGTGAAATTGTAAAATAACATTGTATTTGACCTTAATTTTATTAAGTAGTTAATTCGAAAGCACTAAAACGATAACAAACATTGAAACGCGATATATCAAAAAAGAAAAAAAAACTTTACATTTAAGTTTATCTGAATTCGTAATAAGAAAGTATATAAATTTTGGTTTAAGGTGCTCATAATCTATTCTGGATTATAGTGTTGTAGATAAGGATGAACTACTGTTATTACTCTATAATTTTAGTAGTTCAAAACAACTGCCTTAGTGTATTCGCAATATTCGTTATATAATACATAATTTTATATATAAGAATAATATAATTTGAAAAATATATTCCTATATATATATATAATTGGTTTGAAATCGTTCTTTACATTGAGAAGATCACAATATTTTTGAACGTTTTCAATAAACGACAAATTTTTGCGTAGTCATATTTTTGAAATGGAGTTATCAAACATTATATATATATATATATATATATATATATATATATATATATATATATATATATATGTGTGTGTGTGTGTTATATACATGTCGGAAAATTCGATTTTCCACTACGGAATGTATATGTATATACGTATATATAGTATATACGCGTTTTATTTTGTGGCCCCCGCTTTTGGCCTTTTTCTCTATTTTTCTTATCCAATTTCTACAAAGTCCGAATACAACGTTAATGGAGTTTCCTTTGTGTCCAATCAGAGTTGAAATATCCACGGATTCACAGACAGACAGACAGACAGACAAGGCAATACTGTCTGTCAATCAACATTGTAACAGTGACTGCAGTCAATATATATATATATATATATATATATATATATATATATATATATATACATGATAGTGCTAGTTGATTTAATTTGGTATAACGTGAACGGTCGTCTAGATATTTCAGGCACTTTGTATAATGTTATTATACTTCTGTTTTTTATGAATGTTCAATATCGAAAAAAATAAATAATCTCAGAATATTATGTTACATAATTTATTTTCAATCATTGTAATTGATTTATTGATTAAACAAGATCACAAAGTTGAACATAAATCTAGATACTTAAATAACAATTATTTTCTTAAACTGATTTTGAAAACAATATTCAAATCAAATTTTTAGTTTAGATCTCAAAAGAATTATTAGTGTCTTATTATAAGATGATAAACTTTTTTATGTAGATCGTTTCATGAAAAGGAGGACACGTTGAGATTGTTTTAATAAATTGTATATAAAAGGTGGTCAAAATTTTAATGACTCCAAAAGAATATTTTTTTAATTGAAAAGCTCTCAAAATTTTCAAGAAAAAGAACTGCCCTTCTAAATGGAAGACAATTGGTCAACAATAAAAGAAATATGTCGGACGTATTAAATTTTATATCAAAAAGCATTTTATATAATATTAAAGAAAATATTTTATAGATAATTCTTTAAAAAAAATATATGTATATTAAAATTATAAATTACATTGATTCAATTCATTTCTTTGAAATATCGTTTGAACTTAAAATAAAATAGAAAAAGAAAAAAACGAAAATATTTCACTCATTCCTTTTGTTTTTAGCTCGACAAATATTCCGCAAATATTATTATTAAGAGGAAAAAAATTTGCAGGGGTCGAGCGACCAAAAAAAAAAAACGATAAAACGACAAAATTGGTCGTTCAAAGCCTATCGAATTCTTAAGTGGCATTATTTCATATCTGGAAAATGGGAAAGAGGAGGAAAAAAAATATATATAGAAGATTCAAACACGCGAAACCCTTCTAAAATGGGATACCTGATCACATAAATAGTTGAGAGCGTGCAGGCGGAAAACGGCCGGACTTTTCCGGTTTTTTCCGAAATATTTCTTGTCGTCGTCGTTTTTTTATTTTATTTATATATATATATAATAAGTATATATAGTCCAATCTTACATTTTTCATGGACACAATACGCTTTTATATCATTATAAAAGTAGACATTTCACAAAAAAAAAAGAGAAAAATAATTGATGAACAATTACATAAAATTTTATGTATCATTATGAATATTTATGATAAATACTATATAACCAATTAAATATAAATGTGTATAAAATGACATTTTTTTTTTATAAAGATTCCTATTATAATACTGAAAATTTTGAATATCGCTGATATTAAATGGATTGATAATACAACATAAAGGCATAACATAATGGAATTCTTGCTTTGTGAGATATTTCGCTCATTAAAAGCAAGTTTTTAAACCCTTTTAGCCTGCGTTAACCTTCGATGTGCGCGTCAAAAGATCTATATAGTTCAAAACGTAAGTATGAGAATTTTCAACGAATAGTTTACGATCAAAAGATTCGTCTAACTTTATATATATATATATATATATATATATATATATATATATATAACATCAACAACTATTACATACAACATATGGAAAGAATATATTTCTGGTCGACTTGTCATAGCTTTGTATGATATTAATGGTCTACTGGACACATCTCGTTCAAACCTAGTGCACAAAAGAAACGAAAGGGGAAAGAAAATAACAGCAGATTTCCCGATTGATAGAAAAGTCGAGACACAGTGGACATACTATTGTGCAAAATTTCTTCCGATTGCAACTCAATACGTATCACATAAACAGTGTAGTGATTTTGAACAAATATCTTTAAGCTATTTTTGAAATGGATATATATATATATATATATATATATATATATATATATATATATATATATATATATATATATATATATATTGTGACGTATTTACTTAAATCTTGATCCTGTATATCGCATTGTGTTTATATAGAAAATTTCTGTATCTTTTTTTTTGGAAGACACTGTTTATAAACGATATCTTTTTTTAAATAAAATATATATTAAATTCGGTTTATGAAAATAATGTAATAAAAATTTAATCATATTTTACAGATATTGTTCATTAAAATAAATTTGTATTATATCAGTACTGTAAGTGTAAGTGTCATTTTAATTACAAACAATATACCTTTCTTTTTGTTGAAATTATCGAAAACTAACAACTGAAAATTGTAATATTTTTTTAATATTATTTTATTTATTTTTAATTTTTTTGAAAAAATATATATATTATATATTAGATAAAGTAATTGGCGCTTAGCCTGTTTTAATAATTATATTAAGTGAATTCATTTGCTTCTGTTTGTTTGTTTTGCTTAGAGATGAGGGGTGCGAACGGACAGGGTGGCACTTCTTCCGTTAAAAGTTAACGTCAATCGCGGAAAATTCGCGGAAAGCTGACAAAGACTTTTCCTCGTCGACGTGCACGTCATTCGTCCGCGAACAAAAACGGCTTTTGTAAAACGAAACGAATCCGATATTAAATTTTCGACTTATGTATATATATATATATATATATATATATATATATATATATATACAACGCGTCGAGTTTTCTGGAAAACTTAAACTTTTCCGAACGGCGAACGGAAAAATTTTTCACGTTTCAACGATTCGAATCTCAATTATTATTATTGAAACTGAACGCCGCCCCGTCGCGGCTATAAAGAAGAATAGGGGATGAAAAAATATTATAGAATGAAACATTTCAAAGGGGGTGAAAAAAAATTGAAATGTGTCCTCTGACCCGATTTATCTGTGGCGCGGGGTTTGACAACCTTTTTTATACTCGAAAATATTTAAAATATCATGATATATAATCTATAATATACTATTTTTAATATAATATTAAAAATTTTATCAGAATAAATATTTTGTCAATAAAATTCAATTGATTTTATTTAATTTCATTTGTAAAAAAAATTAATATAACTGTTTTATAAATTTAATTTATATAAAGACTCATAGATTAGTATATATATATATATATATATATATATATATATATATGTATATATATATATATATATATATATATATATATATATATATATATATATATATATATATATATATATATATATATATATATATATAATAGTAAATAAAAAATGTTGATTAATATAGAAGAATATTTCATATAATTTAAAAAAAACAATTTTGACTTTTATGTATGATTATAATATTAAAAAAATGTATTATTTTATATTATATTAAATAAATTGAACGTCAATATTGCGTCAGCTTTATATAAAATTTTTGTTGCATTAAATAATAAGCCGGCTAAATTTCGCGTCGTATTTTCACGAAAAAAAAAAATAATATAAATTTTAATATATTTTTACAAAGCAAATAACATTGATAATGAAAAGGATATATCCTGAAAACGTAGCGCAAAACCTCAGAAATGATCCCGATAAAGAAAAAAAAAACGAAGCGGAAGGAAATGTTTTTCCGCCGTATTTTCGTTTAGTTTTTTTCGCAGACGGAACGGAACGCGTTTTTCCGACGAAATTTTCGCACAGTCGAAACGAAACGATGATTTTTCTTTTTACCACCGTTTACACAGCGTAATGAAAATGTGGAAAAGGAGACTTAATCGCGAAGGGAAACCTTTGTAATATCCATATTGATGCTGTGTAAACGTCGACGATGGGATGGGCCTTTATAAATTTTTAATATTCCCTATGATATCGACAGAAAAAAAAAAGAAAAAGAAAAAGAAGAAAACCAACCGAACCCAAATCAATAATACGATGTAAAAATCGCATCATACTTAGAATTCCAAAGGCTTTTTTAATATAGAAATATCTCGTAGAAATGATTATAATAAAAAAAAAGACAGAGAATATATACTTTTTTTTCATATCTTAAAATTAAAAATATATTTAAATTATAATATTTATGCATTTTTATATACATAAATAATATTTGTACATATATATTTTTTTTGATTCAGTCACATGTAAGTCTAAAGATATGTTGAGAGAAAATGTATCAATTTCCCAAAGGATAAGATAATTCGTCCAGCTTTATATCGGTTCTAACTGTTTCAATTTCCCCAAAGATATGAAATCAATAAACTCTGTTCGATCAATGAAACTTAGTTATTTCGTTTTTTTTTCTGTTACCAAGTAGTTTTTTTTTATAGTACAATCTTCATTTACCCTTAAAACGCACAATTTTCTCTATATATATTTTTTCTCTTATATTTTATAAAGTTATTGATTTTTTCAACATATTTTAAATATATATATTTTTTTACACAATTTCATTAATGATGTCGTATTATTTTATTTTTATAATTTTAGTTTTGATTTTTAGGAATTAAATATTTTATAAGAATTTCCGGTTATATAATTAATTGATAAATAAAAAAATTCTTTGTTAATAATTTATAAATTTAATTAACAATTCTGTTATAAATAATTATAGTCATTCATAAGATATTTTTCTAAATACAGATTTTAAGATGATCTAAAAGCTGATATTATAAATATATATAGAAATATATGTATATTTTCAATTGATTTTTATCTATTATTTCATTGAATAATATGATATATTAATTACAATTTTATAAATGTCCTTCAAATATTATGTACATCCTTAATATTTATAATTTGATTAAATAAAATATTTACTTCTGTTTTGAATCGATGCATGAAAATGGCAATTGAAATTCTTTTAATCCGAGTCGGCAGCTCGTGATTGTATTTTTCAAAATCGCTCATTGTTAAGTTAACAACGATAAGACACAGCCACATAAAATGCGAATAAATATAAATTAAAGAAAAAAAAATAGTATGAACTTATTTTTTTTTAATATGTACTATATGTAATATATACCGGAATAAAACGATTCTTTTTTATTTTTTTATTTTTTGCTTATTTTTGCACCGTTATAATATTCGAGCATAGTGCGTAGTGAAAAGCGGAAACGGAAACGACACTCGAGCGGAAAATTGCTATGCAAATTTGACCCGGTTTAAACGATTCGGACGTTATATTCGCGAGGCGAAATAACCTCTTTTCTAACCCCCTTTCGATAGTGATAGTTACGGTAATGGCTAAGGTGGTGTTTTTATCATCCCCTTTTTTCCATTTTTTTTAAATTTTTTTTTCTTTACAATGAAACTACAAAAAGACACGTAGCTTTTATACGATCGGGGAGGTTGCGAAACGTTCGCGAACGGTGGTAACGGACATCGTCTGATCGAAGTCGCGACACGTTGACCGTATAAACTTCTAAACGAAATCATACATATAAAACAATACTATGTATTATAATATAAATACGATTTTAATATATTTTATAGATTTATCTAATATAGTGTAAAAAAATAATATTTAATTCATATATACTATTGTGATAAAAAAAATAAAGGTGAAATTGTCATTCAAAACCTATTCCTAGGTTGATAGGACTGTCTATAACATTTGCCAAGCGTCTGTTTGTTACACGTGTTTTTACAACTCTTGGTTTCTTCATAACGATAATGCAATATAGTGCATTAGTTTTTCGCAACTTTTTTTGCCAAAAATCGACTTGTATCGTTCCGCAACCACCGTATTCACCTGATTTGGCTCCGTGCGACTTCTGTCTTGAAGGTTATATAGCTATACCGGAAAAAGACTATTCTGACTGTTTCGAGAGATTACTTTAAACGGGATGAAATTGATTTGGAAGAATAAATAAAGAAATTTACATTTTATAAATAAATTCACTATACTTTTTGATCACAACGTTATATATAATATAAATAATGTGTACATAATTTTAATCGATAATTTCATGTGAATTTGAGTTATCTATTATAGAAAATTTTATCAATTTTTTTCTTGAAATTACTCACTCGTATTAAAGAAAAAATCATTTCTTTATTGTATTCAATTGTAAAGAATTAATTAAAACGATTTCTTTGTAAATTGAACTCTTTTTATTATTTACATTTTTATTGGATTTATGATATTTTAACGATCTATTTATTAAAATTCTGAGTAATAAATATAAAATTTTAAAACAGTGTTTAGTTATAAGATTAAAAACATTATCGATTTATGATTTATATATTATTCTACATTTCCAATATATAATTTAAATAACGTTTTGTTTAAATTGTCACACATGATGATAAGATTATATTTTTAAAAATTTCAATATTAATATGTGTGGTCTGGAATATTACGAGGAAAAATATTATCTACATAATATATTTGCTGATAATGAATATAATAAATATTGTCATATTTTATATCGCAAAGTTTGTTTTTTATTTAATGACGATTCTTAGAAATTATTTATTTTGCAAACGCAGTTTATTAAAAAAGTATTATTTTAATAATACAAATATATATATATATATATATATATATATATATATATATATATATATATATAAATAATGCAAACAAAGCGAAATAAAATATAATGATGAATACAATATATGTATGCACATGTTTATATAAGCAAATATTATCCATTGTTCTCAAATATTTTAAAGATATAAATTATGCATATATAATTATATACATATATCATTAAAATATTCAATATATATATATATATATATATATATATATATATATATATATATATATATATATATATAGTATATAATATATTGGATTGTATATAATATATTAAAAATAAAGAGTTTTGAACCAGGAAGAAAATACGAAATGGTCACGTTTCACGGTAATTTATGATCTAGTGAATAATAACGCTCGATTGAAAGCGGGAACAGAGTAGTACGTGGTGAATAATCCACACAAAAATAAAATAACATTACGACTATATATATATATATATATATATATATATATATACGTACGTGCTCAAAAGAAAATTATCAAGTTAAATTCCAAGAAAAGTACAACAATGGAAAGAAATTCTTAGTCATAAGTGATTTTTAAACGTGTATGGGGTTAATTATATAAAATTACTGTGTTTAAAATTTTATTTTGATATTTTTTTTATGTTGCTCTATGAATTGAATATATATATATATATATATACAGGTTGGAACTCAAGATGTTTAATTCGATATTTTGTTAATTGTAGTTAAAATGAATAAAAAAAAAATAATTTAATTTCAAATATACCGACATAAATAAAATGGCAAATTGATCAATTGTAATATAAATATGAGTCAATCATTGGTATGCCTAATCGACATTCTAGTTTATAATTTAATGACTACCGCACAAATGTTACTCACTAACATTTATAATAATAACAATTTAATAATTACACACGCTGTCAAAAGTTATTTACAAACAAATATGTACACGTGACGACAGTTGAAGCAAAGCATCATGCTACCACCCGGATCCCTGGGTTGCGGATAAGGGAAAATCTGCCACAGATAACTGACTTTGTGACATGTCAGTGTCGGACAAGAAGCGCTAAGCCTCGAGTGGCGATGGTTTAATCATTGGCAAGATTGAACTTATAAAATGTCGCATAATACGAAAGAGTGCTTAGGTCAGTGGCGAGAATAGCCGCCACTTTAAAATAAGCTTAGCCTAGGTGATGAAAACTCCGAAAATAAATCTCCGACAGTGAAGGGCAGCAGCTTCACCGAGGATCACTATCTGCGGTGTAGAAAGGAAACGGAGCTCCTACTACACTATTTACCTCCAAAAAATTTGCATGGCTGACGATGTCAAAGGTTTCTTCGGCCGTGTGGATCGACAACCTTCTTTAAGGAGACGGCGTAAGGAAGAAGAGGATGAATTGAATTAAAAATAAATACGGAATATAATGAAATAATTATGATACACTCAATTTGCACATTTATATATGATTAAATAATAAAATAACATTTTTTTTTTTTTTATAATATTAAACTATAGGGATCATCTTAAATTAATTTTTATTTAATTTAAAATATTAGAGATTTATAATTCGCCTTTAATATTTTTTCTATACTATATTTAATCAAAAAAAAATAATCGAATTAAAAAAAAAACTGTTGAGCCATCGATATATCTACATAAAAAATATTAATATAGTAAGTCAATGTGGCGCGTAACACCGATTGAGAACCGCTCGTAATCAGAATATATATAAATACGTCTTGAAAATGTTGATGCAGAAGTCATCGAGCGCTCAGTGCTAACGTAACACATTTTTTTTTCTAATCGTACTACACGATTGAAAAATGTGTAAAAGTTATATAATTGGTTTATTTATTTATCTTAATTTCCTGTGAAATCGGAAATATTTAGATATTTTCTAATCCCGTATTTTCATCTGATCTATTCGTGATACTCTAATATACATCAACATATATTTAAGGTAATTATTATATATTATATGAATATTTTTATTGTATTAACTTTTTATTATGCATACATATACTATATATAAAATCTTCAGATTTAATTTAAATCGAATTATTTGATTCGAATTCATTTCTTTGATTCAATCAATTGTAGTTTAATTTTATGGTTTATATAAAATATGTGTGTATATTTAAAGAAATTTCATTTACAATATATAATCAATCACAAATATTTTAATCGATGATTATTTTTAATTTATATTATTCGATAATGTACTTTTTTATATATGTAAAATAAAAATCGTAAATATTTGTGATCGGTGTTTTATATCAATGTTATTTTTTTTTTGTATATATAATTGAGTAAGTATTATAATTATATATGCATTATTTTTATTTATTTTAAAAATGTAAATATGTACTTAAAATATTGGACAAATCTTTTTTTTTTAATTTATATTTATTAATTATCGGATATAATTATTTGTGCGTCGCGTGAAATCGTGAAAAAAATAAGAACATTTCAAAAGCTCGCACGCTAGAGAGCGCTTTTATCAAAAGTAAAAATTTCATTTTTGCATGCATAATTGCCTTATTTTCGAAAAATGAAAGCAATAATGCAATTTGTCACGGCGTAATCTTTCGGCGCACGCGACACACGATTCTGCGCGCGTGACATAACATTATCACGTGTCGCGCTTAACTTTAGTTTTGTGTACGAAATAATTTAGCGAAAGCTCACATTCGGGAAGGGAAGAGAGATGGAGCCGGGAGGCGGTTAGCTCTTTTCGCCGAAAGCTCATAAAGTGACAGTGGGAAAAATTAAATAAGCTCTCCGCGTAATGGAAGCTGCATGATTTATGTTTGTCTCGCGTAATTGCGTTTAAGAGCTTCCGGCTGGAGAAATAATTACGCGTGTGCCGCTTATTTGAAACTATTTACTTTTCAGCGTTTGTACGTTGTTTATTTATTACGTGTAATTTTGTGATTTATGCGTTTTTAATTTTCATTTTCTATTGAATTGAATCCGAGATCTCTTATCTATTCGCTTCTATGGATTCTCTCTTAAAATAAATCTCTGATATCTTATATTTTTATAGATCGCAATTATTTTTATCTAATATTTGAATATTGTATTAAAATATTCTTACAAATATATTTTTAATATCTCAGATGTATGAACATTATAAATAGAAATCTAAAATATATAAAAATATTGCGGAGACGATTTTATTATAGACGTTACCTTGAACATTACTAAATATCATAGCTCTTATTTATATAAAATTTAATTATAATACATAGAAATTATTTAATAACATTTTGTTTTAATATAAAATTAATTTTAAAATATGAAATTTTTAATTTTGATTTTTTTATACATCAGCGATTTTAAAACTATATATATATATATATATAAATGAGAATTTCAAAATATTTAATGAAAAAAGTTGTTTTTTGATCCATATTTACTTTATCCATTTACGCTTTTTAATGTACATATTTTGCGATTAAATTTTAGGAAAAATGGGAAATAAATATCGCGAATATATACGTCTCCAAGATCAAACAGTTTTAATAAATCCTAGTTTAAATATATATGTTTTAAAATGACGTAAAACAATTTTATAATATTTTTAATGCATTCTATTAATCGCGTTTTACATTTTTTCACAGACGTCGCTTTTTTCGAAATTTACAAATTATTATTAAAATATTTTACAACGAACGAATTCATTATATTATATATAATACGTATATTTTTATTTAAAAGCAGATTAATAATGCGCTTTTCGCAGCATTTAAATAAGAGCGTTCCACTTTTTACTATGTAAAAGTGTATGTAAATTCAAAAAAATTTAATATTTCATCTAATATGCATGTCGTGAATGAAATATATGTATATATATATATATATATAAAAGGACAAAAATTAATTCAGCATATATGCGAACGTAATTATTTAAAATTTTTGCGCAATAGTTTTGAACAAAAAAAAGGGGAGGGGGAGGGATGCAATTCACCATCCCCTTGAACAAAGATAATTATTGTAACCGACGACCTTTTGTTGCATTCGGCATAATTAAATCGTGGAAAATACGAATGTTTCTAATTTTAGTCGACTTTCCTTTCTGAATGCGATGCAGACGAGCTCTTTGATATTAATTAATAAAGCATATATTAAAAAAATATATATATAATATATTATCATTTCAATATGATTTTTTTTCCATACAAGATTGACAACGATTTTATCAAAGTAAAGCATATAAAATTCGTACGAAAACAAATTCGAAATTCCACAAAGAAAATGTTTAAATTCACAAATATAAAACCAATGAAAAATGGATATTCTAAGAAGTGCGAGCATATATGTATATATATATATATATATATGTGTGTGTGTGTGTGTGTGTTTGGAAAAACAAGAAGCGCGGTAGTCAAAGGGTTTATGTACACACGTACGTACATTCGTCCACACCTACAAAGCAACTCGCAATAAAAGCTGTTGAATTATTCATTATGCGGTCGCACACCGTCGGGTTGATACAGGCCATCTCGAAAATAACGCACACCACACCACTCCCCCTCCCCGCCTAAACCCCGTTCCCCTGCTCTGTTTTCACCCTTAGCTCCGAGCTTCGGTTTTTTCTTTTCATCGTTCAAAAAAAAAAAAAAAAATATATATATATATATATATATATATATATATATATATATATATATAAAGAAGTCTTTGTACGACAAAAGGACAGTTCGTGCTGCAAAAGCTTCATTTTGAAACTATTCTGTCTTCTAATGGTCAGCGATAATCATCATGAAATATACGAGGGTTTGTTTATTATACGCGTTTGTTTGTTATTTACCCCATCATAATGAAAAAGTTAATAATAAAATACCACGTTTATTATTTAAATTTTTATATTATGATTTAATAAAATAGTATATTATTTTTTTATAATTAAAATTCAGCCATCAAATATTTATTCATATTAATGAATTGATGATTAATTTATGATTATTATAATTTTCCAATATATAATTATTTTAGTTTTATGCTCCATAATATTTATTAATTAATTTAAAAATTGCATAGTCAACATTCAAGACGTTTTATATTTCAAATCATCTGTGTATTTGACAATTCTAATGTTCGACATTCAAAGCAATGATCGTTAAAAAAAAAGTATGCGAACATTTTATACTTCTATTAAGGCTTTCTTTTGTTCTTCGGCGGCCGAGTTTATCAACTTTATCCTCTTTCTTTCTTTTTCTTTTCGGATATTTCTGTTCTTTTTCACGGTTAAAGTGAAAAATAAGGACTCGCAGCTTTCGAAAGTGTGCGTACATCGTCGCGGCACATGTGTGTTAACAGAATGGTGAAACGTGGGGCGGTAAAAGGGGAGTGGAAAAAAAAAATGGAAAAACTTAGACAATTTTCACACGGGATATGCTAAAATTTTGCGCGTTTATACGGCGTAATTTATGCACTAGGAAAATATATGGCGAAACAATTCCGAGCGTGCAAAAGCTCGGATCCCAGACGCCTTTCTCTTTTTCTTTCCACTTTTCCGCGACATATTTTCGCAAAAGTGTATACGAAAGCTGTATAAAATGAAGGCTTTGGTCGGGCGCTATTTTTTTTTTGGTCGGGCGCTATTTTTTTGTCTCTATCCCATTTAAAATTACAATTTATCGCTTATTTTGTAAATCAGCGATAAGCTTTTTTATACGTCGCATAATATAATGGTATATTTTATAATAATAAATAAATATTTTTATTAATATTTATGAACAATTAAATATCTAATTAATTTTTACTATATTTTAATATAAATCTAATAAGATTATATCTAGATTAAAAATATATACGTTATGATTTTTTTTTATGTTAGTTAGTACGAATAAGAACCGAAAACATGGTGAAAAATTTTCAGACATTTTAAATAGCGAGAAAGCCTCTTTAAATCCACGAAGCCACCGAGGAAAGCCTCACAATCAAAAGGCACAGTATGATATCCGCATCTCTTCTCGACAGAGCATTAAAATTTCCATTACCACGAACCGAGTCCTTATATTATATACATAGAATTTTCGTGCGGCAGATAAGAGGTTAACAGCCTTTTTTTAATATACGAAACACGTTTTTATTAAAAATTTATTAAATCTATTTTAATTTTATCGCATGATTCAATTATGTATATATATATAATATTTTATATAATTAATTGTATTTTTTATAAGTAATGTATATTTAAAAATAATATATATTTTACAGTTTTTTTTTTCATTTTCATCTTTTTCACGTATGTATATATATATATATATATATATATATAAGAGTAGAATCTCATCCCTTCATTATTTCTTTTTTTTTAAACATCATCCACAATGCGAGAAAATTGCGCGCACGCTTCTGTTCATTTTCGGAAAAGCGGAGTTATTTCGCATCAAATTATACGTTTTCGCAAATTTTTTGATATTTCTTTTTATCGCCACGCTTTTCCGTCTAAGAGAAAATTTCTCGACAGATGCAATTGTGGCGGATTTCATTTTGACGATTTTATTTCTCGGAAGCTTTCTTTTTCTTTTTCTTTTCTTCATCCCGAATTATTATCGTTATTATCGCGTTCATACGAAACAAAATATATATATATATATATATATATATATATATATATAAATATACAAAAAAATGCTATTTTTTCCGTCACGAATATTTCGCTTATTTTATATATATATATATATATATATATATATATATATATATATATATATATATATATATATATATAATGAAAATTCGTTATTTATGATTTAAAACTATTAAAAATTTAATATGATAATAAAATTATTTTGTTACAGTGTTGGATATCAAACAATTGACCGGTACATCGGTTTCTGGACAACGGAATCACCCTGTATATTCATATTATGAGCGCGTACATAATTTTATCATCCGCTTTAAGATTGCGCGCCGTACGAGAGGGATGAAGATTCGCGACGGCTAGACTAGCGAGTTTTTCCCGGAAAAACTTCCTCCTCAATACATAAACAGCGTATTAAGCGGAAAAATGAAAGTTTTAAATATGTATACGGATCCGGATGTGAATCTTTTGTCATGTGAGTCGAACTGTTTATACGCCAACCCTTTGATGGATGGGGTTAAAACCGCCCTCATTTCTTGCGTTTTTGATTACACAGCATTGTCATTCGATATATTTCTCTTATTTAATATATTTTTCATTTTTTTTCCTTTAAATTAATTTCAAAACATATATATATGTTATGAAGTAAACTATAAAATACACTTATATTCATAATTTGACAATATAATATAACAATATAGTTTGTTAAAACTTTTGGAAATAATTATTAACTATTTCTCGTTAGAAACTTTTCTATAAACAACGTATGTATTCTTTGTTTTTTAAAATAAATGTCTAGCATTTTGTTAATAGGGCCAATTTTTTTCCTATAAATTATAAATTGTTCTTTAAAAGTCTCGTTTTATGATGGTATCAAAAATCTCATTGTCGATTTTTTAATTCTGTCACCTGATGTTTTCCGCGATGTATTTACATCTGAAATTTTTTTCAGAGATATTTTTATTATTAAAATTTGATTCTCTGATTTTAGGCGACAAATTATGAAATTTGTTTTTGTCTTTTATGTCGTGAACTCATTTAGGTTGTTGTATAATTAATATACATAGTGTTGGATACACATTTTGTTTTAGAATTGTTATTGTTCTTTACAATGTGATTCTTTTTGTTGTTCGCTATTTTTTTTTTTGTTTCGTCGTCGTTTGTTTCTACTATCTGATTTTATCATAAATATTAAGTAGTACAATTTTGAATTGTTTTTTTTCGATACGCATCCGCATACGTATGCGTTTTCAGCAAATTTTCGTTAGAAATTAAAAAAAAAATCGAATTCGTTTTTTCCGCCGTTCCACTCTACATATCGAATTGCTAAAAACTGGACTTAATATATATATATATATATATATATATATATATATATATAGAAACGAAAAAAAAATCGTGGAGAGCCGTCTTTATTGTTGGACGACACCGCGAAGTCGTTCCTCACTCGAGTACAATTCAGAACGATTCGGAAGGGCAATAAGCAATAAAAATGCAGCTGTAAATTTCGAACCCTCCCGTGAGAGTACAGTGAAAGTGTTGAAAAAAAAATAAAATAAAAAAATAACAGAGGTCCGAAACTTTTCGATCCCCTCGGATTCTGTCCTTTTTTTATATACATATATATATATATATATACATATATTTTTTTCCAATTCTCAACTCGCTTTTCTTTGTAGAATTGGGTTTTCTCTTATAAATTTCGACGTTTTCGCAATTGTTCACGCGCTGACGATTCGCGTTCACAATTTAACCAAAAATTTTATTTATATATATATATATATATATATATATATATAAATAATTTTAAAATGTCCGTGGCTCGTTTGTTTTCGATACCAAAGAGTCACCGTTTTTCAGACCCGAACGAGAAATGGCTTCGACAATTTTCAGCGAAATTGTAACATTACCAAATAAATCTTTTAATTATTTTTTCTCTGAAGGGTCGATTTGTCAGTACTGACATAATTTTTTTTCTCTAATTCGCATTTAAAAAATAGATAAAATTATTGCCATAATATATATAATTTATTATTATGGTAATCATTATTTCACGTAAATTGTTTTATTATCAAAATATTGTGATCGATGACGTTATCATTTATTTTTAACAATATAATAAATATTTCTAAAAAAAAAATATGTCACATATTATTGTTAGAACAACAATTATTCCATACAACGTGTTTCGTTATTGAAAACGAATTTATTATGGATTCCATTTTGTGTTATTCAAGATGATTAAATTAATTTTACACAAATTAATATCCATAAATTTGACATTTATAAGTTTTATTTTATTTAGTTTCATTTCACATTTATTTCCATAAGTGTCAAATTTCTGAATGCAATATTTGAAAACTCTTATTTGATTTATTTTAATCTACAATTATAGTTATTGAGAGTGAATCGAATTTCCGAAACAGGTCTTTAAATTAAAAAAAATTCTCAAATACATCTATAAAGATATTTATTATTATTAACATTTTTATCTTTGTTGTTTATTGCGACGAGATTATTTAATTTATGATATTTTTTCGTTTTTCATTTTTCTTTTTTATTATATGTATAATAAATATCGACGGTTACTAATGTCGATTTAAATTATGTATCGTCGTATCGATATAATCATTTCATAAATATGATTATATCGATTCGACGTATCGATATTTTGATTAGATTTTGATGAAAAAAAAATCAAATAGTTATAAAATATTTTTACTTGTATTTTGATTCTCGATCTTATCGAACGTTCCTCTTAAACCGGTTCGAATAAGGCAATTGAAGCAGAAACAAACGGGGAAATTCGCGAACCCTATGGAGTCAATTTGGGAATCCTTCAGGATTTAATTACATATTATACGCATTGTACTTAGGTCTTCAGTCCCTTCAACGACAGAAATTGACTTTTACACGAACCTAAGACACCCACTATGCGAAGGTCTTAAAGCCCTAAAAGGACCAAACCAGTATATATATATATATATATATATATATATATAATATGTATATTAGTTTAAATATACATGTTGACTATATAAAATTTAATTAATAGTGTTGCGTCTCCTCATTGTTTTTTTTTTACCAATATGTGAAAAAAACACGTTTTCATAATCATTTTTAATAGTGATGTATGAAAATATTATTTGTGCTTCAAACTAAGTAAATATACCATTTTTGATACACTCAATTCTTTATTCAAAGATAAAATGTCTCATATTTATGGAATTTTAATTGAAAAATTGAAGATCAGCTTTATCAAATAAGTATTATTAAATTTAGTTATAATTTGTCCATATGTGTTATGTATGTGCTTATTTATGTACTTGGATTTATATTCAATTTTTCTTCTCATTATTAATTCATAAAAAAAGTCCATCCCCTTCGGCGCCTCTTTACTGTTGTTGTTTCGTCTTTATTCTACGGAAAAATGGGTGCTCAAATTGTGGCGGTGTGGTTTGCGGTGAATATGGAGGATACAATTGAGACCTTCAAGTGTCGTAGAATTTGTACGACTATTTTCCTTTTAAAAAAGACGTGTTCATCAACCATTCGTTGAAATCGTAAGTTGACAAATATACTTTTAATTTTCCCACCGATGATATGGAGTGAAGGGGGAGTGAGAGGTGGGTGATACTAAAGCCGTGTTCCTCGATTTTCGATTCTTGTACATTTCTCATAGTAGTGAAACTTTGCTAATTAGTCCAACGGGATTTTTAAATAATACAATAATAAATATACTATGAAAATGATTTATTTGATTCGTAATAATTTACGTATTCACGTAAAAGAAATATTACTAAATATTCATTTTCTTTATAAATACATAATTTTATTATCAATCAATGCGTTTTCTTCTATTTCATGGACGTTGCTGTTATTACGCATAAAATTATCTTTCATGGACGTTACTCTTATTACGCATAAAAAAAATGCAATATGAAAATATTGCATTTTTTTTTTCTCTAAATTGACTTAAAATTTTTCTTTTGATTTTGGTTCACAAGCGATTGGTTTCTAAAATGCTTTGTCGTTCCTAAAAAAAAAAAAGACTCGCAATTGTGTCATCTTATTTTACAAAATGCGTTAATTTTCATTTAAAATTTCTTTATCGTTGCAATCGTGTCTATCGATAAAATTAACGTAATTATTAAGTTTTGAACTGAAATTCAATTTCTTAAAAAAAAAAAAAAAAATTATCGACCATTGAGTTGGTTAGCAATTGGTCAAAATTCGGATTCAGATTTTGTTCTTTTTTTTTGTTATCGTTTTTATCGGTCGCCCGAAACGCGCAATATTTTACTAAATATACAGCGTTATCTCATTAAGGTCATCCCTCGGCGTTCGGAGCCCTTTGTGATATGACCTAATCTTCGAAACAATGAAAACCACTTAAATTAATCTTTTATTTTGTAAGCGTGGATGGATTGATGATGTGATTTTCTTAGTAGTCGATAATATCCTTTGGTCGCAAACCTTTTTTATTTTTAATTCGATACTTATAAATTACACACACACACACATATATGTGTATATATTCGGTCCAATTATGGCGTATGAAGGATTATTTTAATTTTTGCACACTATTCACCCAACAAATTAAAAAAAAAATTTTTTTCTCAAGAGTTAATAAAATATCAAAACGTTATTTTGTATCTTGCTTTTATTTCCACTTTATAAAAAAAAAGAGAAATTAAATTTTTCTTTTTTATAAATTAAATTTGGATCCAAGAATGCTTTAATGCATGTCTATTTTTGATTTGTGTACATCGTTCTGTATGAAGAGTTACTCATATTTTAAATTATATTCATTATCGTAATTCAAATCGTATGAGTAATATCATCAATATTTCATTTTTTCTGATGCATCCTCTTTTTGAAATTTCAAACGTAGGAATTTATTATTGTTAATGAGGTACCTCGTCATTATTCCATTGTGCTGTTTGAAATACAAAAAAAATCATTATTTGGATGTGAATTGCACTTTATTTGTTTTCCGTTTCTTTCGGCATGAATATTCAAACAAGTCTACGAATATTTCTACTTTTTGAGGTTGTCAGATTGTTCGATACATGTATGATATGGATATATATGGTCGTTCTTTCATATTTTTGGTTCATCAAAATCATCATGAATGAAAAAAAATCGCATTCTGAAAAGTTGAGCAACAACACTCAGGCCACCACCAAAAAGATCGGTTAATGTCGTCATGTGACTTTTTCGCGATGTCATCGTATTATTTCTGACGTAAATTTGTTATTTCTTCTAATGTTTCTATTTTTAATTATATGGAAATATGTAAATTTCTAGTTTCAGATTCGAAATATTATATATTCGTTTGCAATATGAAATGTAATAATAAATGGGATTTCAATTCCTCGAACTCGAATATTTTTAATTTATGGTACAATTTATAAACATTAATGTAGAAATAACGGAACTTTCGAAATCGGTGTAATACAAATTTTAAATAATATTTGTGTTTCATCTTTTCTTATGATTATTTTAATATATGTATATTAAAATATTTTTAATTTGAATGTTTTTTCGCTGCAAATGCAATGAATAAAGTAATTATTAATTTCAGATGTTATTTATCAGATATCTAAAAAGTTACGATCACTTTCGAATTACGTCTTTCAAATATTTAGATCGTTAATTAAATGACGATGCTTATCTGTTTAAGAATTATTTAACATTCTAATCTTTTGAACGTTTGGTATGTTTGTCAATATTTAACAACGACCGATATAACCGTTAATGTCGCTTTGTTAAAATACGAATATTTATGTAAATGATGATTTACATAAAATATTGATGATTCTTTAATCCGTTTGAAAAATTGTCGGATCATTGTAATTCTACTTTGATCTCGTATTGTCTTTCACTTTCTTTATATTATTTTTGTAATCTCTACAAATATCCATTGATTGTGAAACCAAATTTCGTGTATTAGATGATACATCTTCAATCCGAGTGCTGCTCGCAGGTTTCAAATTGGTCTGAAATTGATATAATTGTCTTTTTTATAATATGAAATAAAAACCTGATTTTTAAATTACATTTTGGCAAAGAAATCCGAGCGTGAAATGGTGGTTATGATGATGGATCAAATATTACCATTAAATTTGAGGATATATTTTAATGTATTTATTTAATACACGAAAGTTTTATTTTGTCGGAGCTTGAAATATTTCCTATTGGTTATTTTTTCTTAACTAATAGATTTCGAATAGGATGAATGTCGTTAGGATTCTGAAATCTTTTTCATATTTCAAATATATATTGATTTTAGGGGTTAATTTGTTTCCAATTAACTCATTTATGACTACATATAAATAAATGTAAATCACAGTATTTATATAATTATTTAAATAATGAAATTAATTACGATAATTTTGTAACGTAATAAATTTCACATTTAAAAATAATATTATAACAGTTTCTGAAGAATATTACAAATTTCTTAATGTTCAAAAAAAAATATGCTTTGAAAATAAAATGATTTTTTTAAAAGCTAAAAATATGTTAAAAAAATTTTTAAGGTTTACCTTAGAATTTTTATTATTTTAAATATAAAAATATATTGTAAACGTTTATTTGAATACAATATTGATATAAATCTACAAACGATGTATGGTTATTGTAAAAAAACATTTTTTTTGTTTATTAAATATTGATTTTACTTTTTTAAAACCTTTGTTTTTATTTGATAACATTTTTTTACAGGTAACATTTATATTATATTGACAATACAAACATAAAAACTGAACTAAAATTGTCGACGGTGCGACTTTATTAAATTATTTTATTAAGTCAAAATATGTGTAAAATTATAATAGAAAGAAACGCTGACTATATTATATTGAACCTAGACAGACGCTTTTCATCATATAAACAAGAAGCTATTTTCCCCCGTTCCATTTTCCTAGTCTTTTTTAATATTGAAATAATTTATTCGTCCTTTTTTTCCAACAAAAACGAAAACGCCGTTCTTTCGCGTCCTCCGTTGCTAACCGAAAAAAAAATGACCAAGACCAAAAAAAAATAAAAAAAATAATAATTTTGCGGGGTCAGATTCCTTATCGCAGTGTTGAAACGCGAATCGCTAAATTATTACACTAACCGCGCGAAAATTGTGCGTGCTCTGCGAATTTTCTCATTTTCAGTCGAAACAGGATCGCGTTAATGGCGTGTAAATAAAATTTTTCCTATTTTCCCCCGCCGCCGGTTTTCCTTTTTTTTTTCATCCCTCACCACGGTCGCCTAATGGACGTGCGACCCTCAAAGGACACGGCGAAATCCAAGATATCCATAATTTTCAACCCCCTCGGAAAAGCGGACGGTGAATTTACGAGGCCAGAGCTCCGATTTCAAATAATACAAATGCGGACGGCGTATTTTTGCACTATCAATGCTTCTAATGCATCGTAAAATAAGTCGGTTATACATTCTAAAGATAAAAATACTATAAAACGACATTGAAATATTATTAAAGAAAAAAAGTCATAGTATTCATATATTTTATGGTAAGTAAATAAAATATTAAGGTGACCAACCGTCGTTCATAAAAAAGATAGTACTTGAGTTGTTCTCTTTTTCGAAATTTGTCCCCTCTTTTTAAATGTTTGTATTTGATCGATTCTAAAATTTTTCAAATTGATAGAAAGATCGTTTCTTTAAGTTTGATTTCATTATGTACTTCTTTTCAATTATAAAAATGTTGATCACCTTATTCTTAGTTTTTTCTAATAATTTGTCGAATCGTCAGCTTTACAATACTTTCAATATAAATTTTAAAACACTTTAACCCTTTATTATAATGCACAATACGGTGATAATTGTAAATCGACATTGAATATTTATATATTTTATAACACAATTTGGAGTAATTATTTAGTCGTAGTCAATCATTAGAGCTCAAACAGATTAATCGTACTGAATTATTAGAATAACTTATTATTCATTGATCATTAGTCATTGATCGTTATTTTTAATAATAGCTTATATTTATTATATCATTACATAGATTTGGATTAGTTATTTAGATATAATCTAAGATTACATATGTCAAAGATATTGATATATAAAAAATGAAATCGATATACTTAGTCACACATCCAATATCTGCTATATACTAAACAAATATATTTTCAATTAAACTATTATCGATTTCGTTGCTATTATATAATATATGGTATATTATTGACACAGACTTTTTACGATTAAAAAAGAAGAGTACGTTAAGATTGATTGGATAGATTTTCGGATTATTAATAAAAAAAAAACATCACGTCTGTGACTTCGAAACAGAAAAGTCATCCGTTTTGAAGTCGACTCTCAAAAAAGTTCCTCTGTTTTTTAGGATCGATTTCGAAACAAAAAACCTTTTGTCAGTTTAAAAACTCAGAACTTATTATTCAGTATGAAAATTTACAAAAAAAAAAAAAAAACATATTTCAATAAGGAGGACGCGACTTAAAAAAGATGGGGGACGGTCGGTCAAAAGGAGGACGTTTGATCACTGTTTTTCTATTAAAATTTTCATTTTGAATACGATTTAAATTAGATTTATAGCAACCGTAGGTATTGGATTTTTATTTCTTTTAGTATATAAATAGCACTTATATCTTTTGGCCTCGGATTGCCCCGGTTTTTTTTTTCGTTCACCCTCCGAAGAAGAAGGTCGTTCGGAAACCATGACCGGCTCAAAGGAGAAGCAATTTCAATGATGCAACGGGGTTACGTTTTTAGCATTCGTCCGTCGTATCTATATCCGATTTTTATTTACAAAATCAAACCGATTTCAATTTCTTTTATCGGTTCCGATATCGATTCCGATGAATTTACGATTCGAATGTTCTACATGTGCTTGCGAATATAAACCGGTTTTCGTAGAGAAAAAAAAATAATTCCGCACATTGAAATAATCTGTTTTTTAAGCATTATTCTCTAAAACAAATATATAATATTCATGAAGCTAGAGATTCTCATATGAGTCATGAGTTCTAAGTCTAATTCTATTATAGATATAATTTATCAAAAATATATATTATATTATTTTTAAATAAAATAATAAGGTGAACTATCCTCTCATTTGAGAGGACATTTCTGCATTTTTAAGTGAAATCTTCCTTTGAAAAATGTCCACTTTTTTTATAAATTTTTGTATTTGATTGATTCTGAGAAATTTCAAGACTTAAAATTTGTTTGTTTGGTTTTATTCTTTTTTTTCCATTATTTTCCACTCTTTTCTTTTTATTTTAAGAAAGTAAATTGCAATGATTAAGAATTTTTAATTGGATTATACTGTGTTGATTATTTATATTTTTTAATGTTTAAAAAAGGTAATGGATTCCTTATGATATTAAATGTTATATATATACAGAAATTTAGAATATTACTATTTTTATTAAATTATACAAGATTTGTATAATATATAAAGTTAGTAACGCTAATAAAGTATGTACACGGTATTCTCGTACATTTATACGCGGAAATTAAACGCTTTTTGCGATATGATAATATTTAATGGTACGGTATTATCTTTAAAATCTATCTTCTACAGTGTCTCACAAAAGGAAAATGATGAAAAAAAAAAAGAAAAAATAGCATATATAGTGCCTTCGCGGATATAAATATTGCTTCTTTGTGTGTCAGCGGGAACGAGTGCATTTGACAAGACGATACATTAGCGAAAAACTCTCTCGTATTTTATGAAACGTGAAATGCGGAAATGGTGCGCCCCCCCCCCCGGAAAGAAAGGGTTTTCTTTCGTTTGGAAAAGACCCCGCGATATTTTCGAGAAAACCCTTTTCCGCGCGTCGGAAAAATAAAACGAATATGTTGAAACAAACGTCGACATTTGACGTGTCACGTATGCATTTGCTCGATAATTATTTATTTTCTCCAATTGCTTAATGTTTAATATTTTTGCCTATTGCTTAATAATTTTTTTTTTTCAACCGATGCGAATAAATAATTACGGTACAAGTTTTGTTTTCGCTAATTAGTGTCAGAATACGAGATTTCATCCGGCATTGTTATCTATTGTTGTTGATGACAATTTATTTTCGAAATTCACCAACAGATACAATAAATATCGCACAATAAATATTTTATATTGGAAATTCGTATTATGTATAAATGTTTCAAATTAATTATTAATTTAAATATATATTTATGTTCATAAAGATTTTATTCACAATTATTATTATAATAGATAATTGTAAAATAAACTAAATATATTTGAATATATTAAAAACAAAAATCATAATAAAAATAGTTGAAATTTTTATGAATATAAAATTATTTTTTAATTAATAAAATCATAACATAATAGAACATTGTTCGTATGAAAACTGGCAAAAATATAATATTATATCATCATTAGCGGCAATTTATATCTCTTAATGTGCAATAAATATTTCGTTTCGGTTCGTTAAAAGCGCATCATATTTAAAAAGAGTTTAATAATGCATTATGCATCGCTCTAGACTACATATATATAGGGGGGGATGAAAGTTATTGTGATGCAAAATATCCACTAGATGAGTTGAATATGTTCCCGATGTACTTACACAAAGGATTTATATGCATTATTTGTATGCAGATGCACTCGGAATTGTGCCCTCGGGTTGCATTCAATAAAATCCGCACTTAATTCCTTTTGTTTTACAGCTCCTTTCCCCTCCTCATCCCCCCTTTCCCCGCCGTCGCTTTCGGCTCGGAAAATCTCTTTTCGCACGATGAAAATGCATTTTTATCCGACGTTCCATTCGTAATAATATTTTTTGTTCGATACTATTTAATTATGTAATAAATCAGACGATATTTCTATTCAATGCAAAGAGAAAATGTGTAAAATATATTGTTTTTTAATTTGTATTTTATCATATATTTTATTATTAAAAAAAAAAGTAATACAAAATATTTTTTTAATATTATTTATTTTGTATTTCATTACTGTTACATATATAAAATAATAAAATATGATTATATATACATATACCATATATATAATATAAAGTTTAAATTGTACCAAAAGATCTACATATTTTTAAATAAATATATTGCAGTGACGTTAGATTTTTTTTTCTGAAAAATGTTTCTTCCTAGTTCTATTCGACTGATTATATATTTGTTTGCCGAGTCGCTAATTCAATATTCAACATTTTAAAATTATTTCTACATTTTTTAATAATATTTTGTTGAATCAAGTAGAATAAGTATAATTTTTAGTTTTTTTTTATTTTTATTATAAATTAGATTTGAACAAAAAAAATAACTGTCATTATTATAAACGAATATTTTTAATTTATGAGATTATGTTATTTTGTGTTGTGGACATGGTCGATGTTTCATGTTTTTAGTTCGCTCTAAAAACGCTCTTTTGACCTTGGGACTAACGGCAATGCGCGTCGTCATCATTAGTATTGACATATACTTCATGAATCACCAAATATATTATTGGGGTTACTGGATAGAAAAAGATAGATTTGATTAAATAAATAAATATTTCACACACACACACACACACACACACACACACACACACACATATATATATATATATATATATATATATATATATATATATATATATTTCGAAAGAATATTCTCATAATTTTTCTGATTCGCCAGGGTTATACTAATATGTAATTCAAATCACGGTCGCCTCTTGTTGTTTTCAGGACTGCCGCCGAGGTATTACGGGGTGTAAAAGTTTTCCAACCCTTCCCGTGTCCAACGCTCCGTGTCCAACTCCAGCCGAAGGCTTACACGTATAGCCTTAATACTTTGAGAAAGCCATAAATAAAATATCGCCGCGGGAAAAGGCTACAAAACCCCGCGATCGAGAAGAGAGAGTTTTCCTCTTTTCACTCGGCGAAAGCTCGACGACGTTAATTCGAATTGCTCTCGATTTTTTTTTCTCTTTTCTTACAAAATTTTCTTTCTATTTTTTTTTTTTTTTTGATGTCGTTCCCCTGTTTTTCCTCGTTTATTTTTACTCTCTCCATCTCTGGCACTTTTCCGAAACTACTTGAACTCATTCATTTTAAAAAATGGAAATAATAAAAAAAAAATAGAAAGAAAGAAAGCTACACCGACACAATTTTCCGGAGTTTACTAGGTTTTCTTCGATGTTCATTTTTTTATAGATGTGCTGATATTGTATATGAAATATAAATCAAACGTAATGTTCGATATAAAATATTATTTTTAAAGATATTGCGGGCATAATTGCAAATTTAGATACTTTTGCTATAAATTTATGTTTATGGAATGAAGATTTTTTATTGCATTTTCAGATATGTTTCAGTGTAATATTTTTAATTTATAGTTTATATATATATATATATATATATATATATATATATATATATATATATATATATATATATATATATATATATATATATATATATTATAATAAAATTGATTACAAAAGCAACAAACTTGCATAATTGTGGAAAAATTAAAAGATTTTTAAGAAAATTGAAGATTTATTTAATATTAAAAGTTTCTCGTCATAATTTTTTTTGTTGCAAATAAAATGAAAAAATAAATTAAAATTTAATAATTTTATATTTTATTAAAAAAAAATAGATTAAATATATTTTTATCTCTAAATAATTTATTTGTTTGAAAATTCGTTTAAATAAATTTCAAAAATAAATCAGCGATGTCATTTTTCATGTTGATTCGAAACTTTTTTACGTGAACAACTTTTATACAAAATGATTTATTAACGCGAAACGATTTCATAATATCACACGCATACTATATAATAAGTAAGTGAACGTGTACGTTACCACACTCGATACGTCAATCAAATTTTAAATCGGTGAAAAAAAAATATAATAAAAATACGCAATTTTATATAATATACGATGTGTCGATATAGAGAATTTATCTACTCTTCGCACGGGAATGTCGCTGAATAACAAAAAAAAAAGAAAACATCGATATTTTTCAGTTTCAGCAAATAAAACGACCACGTCAATATATTGACAAGTGCTAATATCTTCGTTTAACGAATCATTTCGTAATTGATGAACTCGTTCAATGGAATCACAATGGATTTATCCGTTGATTCATATCGTGCCATTTCCAAATCAATGATTCGAAAACAATAAGTTTCATCGTCATTCAACTATAGTAGGAGTAGAAGAAACGATTTTCATGGAAAATAATTGATTTACACGATATTTTATTATATTGTTAAGACTTTAAACTGAATCAACATCTTTGAATACGTCAATATATTTAACCTTAAAATATGACAAGAAGAAAAAATTTGCATATTTTGTATTTTTATCAATATTAATATATAAACATAATATAAAATTAATAATCTGAAACGCTAAATTAATTTTATACAGATATAATCTTTAATCCGTGCCGAGATTATGTAGATAATTAACTAGTGAAGCGTAAAGAGCAACCTTAATTAACTACTATGATTAATTGAATTTATATGCGCTAGTCGAAACATCAAGTATAAATATATATATGTTGTATTATTATCGATGAATTTTATAGTATAAAATGTAAATATTTTATCATAAAATTTATTATACGATATCCTGAAGGGAATTTAAATATTATCCGGAGAGTTTTTCGAAGCTGGTATCGATTAAATTAAATATTTTCATGATTGTGCGAAATTTATTAAATTTTATAATTATAAATTATGGAAAATTAACATCAGTCTCTCATAATGTTTATTTTAATATTCAGCATATTTTTTTTTCTTATAAATCATTTCTTTGTAATTTTTCAATTTTTAGTATATTATATTTTATGAATAACTATTTTATTATTTTAGGCGATAAAAATATATTTAAATTACTATAAGATCTATTTTTTGTTTTTATTTAAATAATATTTTTGTTGTAAATTTTATTGAATTAATTTAAAGCTTCTTAAACTCTGCTTCCAATCTTTATATATTATTTTAAGCTAATGAATGTGATAGGTAATTTTATAGAAATTTTATTTGAATAAGGAATTAATTACATAAATTTTATAATATAAAAATATTATCAAAATAATTTATGATATGTAATATATTATATATACCATATATTGAAATGAAATTGATTTCGAGCTGAGACAATAGATATATGCGTCGTTCCAAAAAAAATAGCACCTTTATGAAATCTTACATTTTGACAGGACTTTTTTAATTCTAGCTCCTTTAGGCGATTTTTTTCACATCCTTTCTATCGAAAAGGGCCGAACGAAATGTAGGCGGCCAAGTTTTTCCACCCAAAACCTCCCTTTTGCACCCTTTCCGTACAAATAGAAGAATACTTTGATAGTTTTCGCCAAGTCTGCAAGGGAACCCCTTTCTCTAACCATTCCTTCGACTCTTCGAATGATGAATGGATTTCCTTAGCACAAATGGAATCTATATTTCACTTCTTAGTGATGGAGGCAAAACGGGCACACCGAGAGCACAGCGTTATGAAGAAGAGAAAAAAAATTGTGACGTACCCCCCCCCCTATCTATATGATTTTTTCTATTTTTTTTTTTTTGGAAAAATGAAAATCGAGAAAAATATGCTGTAAGCGCTGCTGCATTGGTGAAAATGCTGATCTCAAATTTCGCGAGATTCCGCTCTAAAAAAAAAAATAATGTGTGTGTGCTGCATTTGTACAAATATTCGTGAATAAAATTTGTCGACTTGGCTTCGGCAGAAAAATATTTTTCATCATATAAAATAATATATATTAAATTTTATAAGAATTGTGCACATATTACAATTATTTTATAAAAATATGCATAATTTATAATTATTAATATTTTTTCAATAGATAATAATTAAATATCTATAAAATTTTTACAAATTATAAATAAATATTATATAACATACCGTATAATTTTCAAACACATTAAATATCGAATCAATTAAATTCAAAAATTTACAAAAAGGACGACATTTTTCGAAAGGGGATATCACTTAAAAAAAAAAGAGAGGACTGTTCTCCCTAAAGGAGGACGGTTTGTCACTTTACAACGGTAGTCCTTAAAATCAAACTATTACTATCATAGATATTATTACAATCGAATGACACTCGATAACAATAAACGGCGTACAAGTCAAGAATCATTATCATACAATTATATATATATATATATATATATATATATATATGTATATCTTTATCTATTTATCATAATAGAACCGCGTATAAATACGTCGACGGCGGCAACAATAGCGTTAATTTGAAGCGTCACCAAAACGTCAGCTACTAATTAGCGCAAACGATTGAAACATATTTATTAGTGCGTGGCGGTAAAATCCCGCGGGTATTAATTGGTTTTTCGTGTGGCGGATCTCACACTCCCAGGTGATTACACTCGGGCGCGTGATTACACTAACCGGATTTCTAATTTCAACATGGCATATGTCCCGTACAAACATGACGTGAACACCCTGTATATATATATGTATATATATATATATATATATATATATATATATATATAAATTTATGTAATATGTGTGTGTATCCGTTCGTGCGTCACGCCCGTTCGTGTCCGGTTATTATTGATTTGCGGTCTGTTTGTCGGCGGTTTGTTCCGCCAAATCCTGGCGGTAAGATGTGTGTACACGTCTTTAATTGTCAACATCGGCATTAAGTACACGGTACGACTATGGCGGAACGTCTCTTGTTCTATTATATTCAATTTGTCTAGTATATTATATTATATTATATGTGTTATTTATTATTGTTCGAATTGAAGCGAAATGAATCTTACGATATATATATCTATATTTTTATTTACTTATGGTCTATAATTCGAATTATAATGTAAAATTTGATGGATAATTTATTGCTCATAAAATACATGCATATATTTATATAGATACAAATTTAACTATTATTGGCTGTCGAAAATCAAAATCATTATTTGTATTCGATATTCGACACCTTTGATGATTTAATAACGACATACATATTTGATTGATATGAATCGAATTGATTGATATGAATTTTAGATTATTAGAATATTTTATTTTATTATTTTTAATGAAAATGATCAGTTTTTTATATATTATATTTAATCGACTTTTTCCTTGAAAATGTAATACAATAAAATCTTCTTTGTTAAAAATACATTCTGAAAGTAAAATTGTAGCAATATACATATTTTTAATAATTAAGATCAATTTTTTTACCTTGTTCAAAAATTAAGTTTAAATATAAAAATTTACAAAGATGAGGATATTTTAAAAAATTGTTCTTAGATATAGAAAAAAAATATTTTAATATATAATATATTATTTGAAAATAAATATGCGATATTTATTTTTATTTTATATTTTCGTATTCATTTAGTCGTTGTTTTGAAAGTGCAATGTCATTTTAACTTTTCATGTTTGTGAACTCGAAATAAACTTATTTTAACGAAAGTGTATGCTGAAACCGCACGTCGTTGATGAAATTTTGTATTTTTTTTTTGCATGTTCTATTCCAAAAAGTTTTTTTTTTTTCATTTCGACCAAAAAATATATATGATGAACACATCACATTTCGTTTGCATGATATCGCAAAAAAATAGCAGTGAAATTTTTGAAAAATATTCTACTGTGACTAATAAAAACAAATTTGGGAAATTCGGTCATAATTTTTTATATTTCTGATATTGTATTTATTTTTTCTATATGCGTGAAAAATAAAAATTCAGTATAATTTAAAAAAAAAATCTATCGCGTTTTATAAAATAAATCGAAACTTTGAATTATTTCAGGAAAAGTGATGTCAATTTTTATTTTATTAACAATATTTTTATATTGTGAAATTGTTATGAAAATATTTTTCAAAAAATATATTCAAATTAAAATCGTAGATTGTACAATTTTTTTTAAAATTTAATTAAAAAGAATTTTTTTCTAACGTCAAGGAAAATTATTGTAAATATATCCGTGAAAAATTTCATTTTGTATGGAAAAAAGTACTTAAATTATTTGTGCGTGAAAATTGTTTTTTTGTTTAAATTATAAATAATATATTCATTTTTATAAACGCGACTTTGAAATAATAAAACATTGTTACAATCGATCCAAACATTTATAAAATACTAACAACTGATTTAAACTCGACAAAAGCTCGCAAACTAGATAAACTTACAAATGACGCTTTTACAAAGAGTAAGTGGAAAATGGATCATCGCAATTTGCACTATATTTCAGTTTGTTTCTTACGCAAATTGATCGCACAAAGGCAGCTGATTGAAACCAAACGACATTATTATTATGCAAATATTGGAACACACACTCCTTGATGTAAGCAGGATCAAATATACAAACAAATTTTGACGTTCACATTTTCGATAGATGACGTCAAAATATACCGAAACATCATACTTTACTTTATCATAATCATAGTTAAAGATAAATTTAATATATATATACTTACGAGACAACGTTGTGAAATATATATGACAAAAAAAATATATTAAATATAACACAAACACATTTCTTTATGGGGTTAAACGTGCGGTTAAATAAACCTAACCGCATCAATTAATGGTCAAGTTCATTTAACTACATGTAATGCAGGATGTAAATAATTTATTCACACTGATATATTATTTATTTTACAAATGAAATAAAACATGTAAAAATTAAACATAAATATAGAAAATATGAAAGTGATTAACTTTATTTTTTAACAATAAAAAGAACACAATTAAATCGATTAAACGAATTTTAAAATTGTATAGAAAAATCTGTTAAAATTTCAACGACTCTTCAAAACAAGATTATTATTTTTTATTTGAAAAGTCTTAGAATAGATCAAACACAAAAATTTATACAAAAAGGAGGACGTTACTCACATTAAGAAAATCGATCTTCAAAAGTTTGAATGATGCACATTGTTGTACAAAAAAATATATAATATAAAAATAATATCAAAACTAGCAAAATAAACACGTAATTAATTTATTTTAATTCAGACGTTTAAACAACAATATTTATACATGTCTATCGAATATTCGCATATACATATATATTTAATTTAAAATATAATAATATTTATATTGTTCGATCGTGACATTTAAAGTGGAATAATTCTATTTAATTAAATAAACGTCTACATCATTATTATTTTACACGAAAAACAAACAATTGTACAATAAACCGTAACGGATATTATGTCAGATGGATACTAAGCGATAAATAGCCTACAGGAAATGTTCTTATTAAGACCGTGTCATTCCCCTAACTGAATATAAACTAGGGGATGAAATACTTCGAAATATGTATAATATAATAACACTGTATATCGAACATCAAAGAGCTTGCATTAATGTAATTTCTGATATGATATATAATATATATATATATATATATATATATATATGTATAATATAAACGATAAAGCATATTCATCATATTTTATATTTATTTATTTATTTTCCACTTTGAACGCTCATATAATTATATTAAATATGTTTTCAGACGATACAACTTTTCCTTCTATATATATTCATAACATATGCAAATTCTGAATACCAAACTGTATATCAGCGTACTGCACACTTGTTTATAATACATATCAGTAAAATTTACATTTCTTAGAAGTGCACGTTTTCCTTCATATATACACACACACACACACACATATATATATATATATATATATATATATGTATTTATATTATATAATGCATATATGCACAATTAATATGTGCGACGTCAACTTCAGACATCCAACTGTCGAAGATTAAGTGGCACGACTTTCGAGCACGCTGTATCAACCGCAAAATGTATGACGTCATACGACGCTCCTTACAATCTGCGGTAATTATATTAAAGTTAGTTTTGTACAAATACTAAATTTGTGCTGCGAATTCCATCCGTGCTGAGGAAATCTACGCCGAATATCAGCATCGCATACTTGTATAGTTGGAGACTTAAAAGTATTGAATTTCCAATTATCCAAATTGCACGCCGAAAATATGCTTTTATTATATATATATATATATATATATATATATATATATATATATATATATATATATATATATATATATATACATTCGTATATTTGTAATTAAAATTTAATATAATTGCTTCTTGACTTTTGTTATTATAAATGTAATTAAATTAAATTCATCGTTTCAGTTTATGTGACCACCCTATATATAGTGTCTACAATTATAATAATGAGAGAACAAAACCTATCAACTTAATTTTATACTAAAATAAATGTATTATTTTAGAATTATATATATATATATATATATATATATATATATATATATATATATATATATATATATATATATATATATATGAAAATTCATTATTATTTATTGTACTAGAGAAAAGTATTTTTATTAAATTAGAGATGTAGAAAATTTGTTTGAAATCGATTATTATAAATTATGCATTTTAATATAATAATTAAATTGAAATAAAATGTTTATATTTCAATTGAAATCGTTATAAAAATGTAACGTTATATCAAAAGCTTTTGTAATGAAATGATATTTAAAAAATATCTAGTGACTTGTCTTCACGAAAATTATCAATGCACAAATGAGAATATTTATAGGAATGATTTTATTCATCGATCAATTTATTATTATATTATAATTTAAATTATATTTTTATTACACACTATATCATTTAACTTGCACTATTTGTTTGTTTGTATGTCTGAGTGGAATCTTGTAGATTGTTTTTCGACCACTTTCCAACATTTAATTGAGTTAAAATTTTATATACTTGCTCATTCTCGATGACAATACATTAATTAATTAATAGATTTATCAATTATGTGACAATTAATTAATTAAACTTTGACAACAAATATTTCACGCTATTAAAAAGTAAGTTTTATCAAAATATATAATATGAAATTTAATGGTAAAAATTTAAATTTAAATATATACATCCATATAATAATTTATACTGATATTTATATATCCTATTAAATTTCTCTATTATCCAAAAACGAAATTTTCTTAAGGAAAATTGAATAAAATAATTAACATCATCGCTTGTCGATAGACCAAAAAAAAATAATAAAATTCATTAAATAAGCCATATGATTCATTAAAGCTTAATTACAGATGAATAAAGCCAGTGAAAATATGAGGGGGGGGGGGTGTTAAGTGCGCGAGTTCGCCCCTTGTTAACGCACTAGTTGTGTTCTGTTAATTAAACCGCCGAGCGAAACGCGTCCCCCGTTTCGAAAATATTAATAATACAGTTTCTGCGGTCGCTCGTTGGATCAAAATTATATTATTTTATATCTAATCATGATTGCGATCGTTTTAGATTTTGTTCATTATAGCGGGGCCTGCGCCTCGATTTTTTTTAGAAATATCGCACGAGAAAAAAATATACGCGTTCAATTGTTTATCTATCTAATATTGTGAAAAATTTCGTTTATTTTGTATATAAAAATGAATATTTTTAATATGAAAAATAATATGTTTTCAGGTTTTAAGTTAATTGAAAAATATTTTCTATTATAAAATTTAATTTATTTATTTTTTCATTTTATATGAAGTTATATGAATATTTATGTTTTTCAATTATTAACAATATAAAAGTTTTTTTTAATATATAATGAAATGTATTTTATATATATCATGTATTGCAATGTAATAAGAAAATTTTGATGAAAAATGATTATAATTTTGGAAATAAATAATCTTAATTATAGTTTAAAACATATCAAATTAAAAGTTGTAATTTGTTCTCGTATTAAAAAAGTGAAATATTTTTTATAGTACAAACATTAAAATTATTTATGTGAACCTTTATTTTATATAAATTCATTAAAATTTATAATGATTTTTTTATAATTAAATTATTATTATAATTTAATATTTTAAGTGTTAATGTACATTTTTACATACATTGATATTATTTTATTAATAAAATTCACGTTTAATAAATTTTGAATCAATACTAATTTTGAGAATTTCAACTATATTAATCATTGTAAAAGGAGGACACGTTGAGATTGGTTTAGGATACACTCAAAGAAAACCTTTAGTCGGATTGAAAAATCAAAATTTAACTAATACAATAATTTACAAAAAATAACATATTTAAAAAATAAGAAGTAAAAGCAAGATATTTTTTGAAAAAGGGTATGACTTAAAAAATGGGAATTTTCCTTCCAAGAAGAGGACTGCTTGTCACCAAATTTTTAATAATAAATAGTGAAATACTCACTAAAATGTTGAAATTTTAATTAAAAATCTGTTATAAAAATAATGCTGCGAAAAACGCAGGCCCCACATATTCGTCTCTTGCTCTCGGCCCCGTAAAATTCAAATTCGCACACTTATTTGCCACTGCGCGGATATTAGTCGGCGTATTTTACAGCCGTGGCACCACAATTACGAAACAATGCCGTTTATACGACAAACGTCGCAATACATTGCCGAAATTTCATTTAGTCGGATTTCAGCGTCGTTCTGCAGCCTCCCCTGTGTGTGTTCGTTCGTGTGCGCGTAACGCGCGGGAAAGCTTTTGACAAAGTGGACTCCGGTCGGGGGGGTCACAATAACGACGCACACGCGCTCTTATATGCTTATATAAAATTAGAGTCCAGATGTCCGCAGCGAAGGTCCGAAGGTCCGGATCCTAGGGCCGAAGGTTACGGACGAGGCTCGGAAATAATGCCGGGGTGGCGAGGGTGTTTTGTGTCCGAGCGAAATCTCTCCCCCGAAACAGGGCTTCTTAAATATAATAGAAAATCATAATTATATATATATATATAGTCGACAATCAAAATGTAATGTCATTTATATAATAAATATTTATAATTTATATAATACAACTATCATATAGTGATCTTTCTGATTATTAAAAAAAATCATTTTTCACTTATAATACATAAAGATTCATACAATGTACTCGTATATAGGTCATATAAAATTTTTCAATTTTAAATAAAAAAAAAATGTTAAATTGATCGATTTTTATTTCATTTATAAAAATCCAATATTGAAATCATCTTAAGATAACTAAAAAATATTTTCATCTTCCATATATGAATCACTGATTATTATATTTTATTTTTATATACAATTTATAAAATTGATTTTTAAAATATATAATAATATATTAACTAGAAATTTATTTTTCAGTCGTTATTTATTCCAAATATACATTCATTCTCTTATATTTTTCATACTGTTTTCCATCGACATATAAAGTAGAAACAAAACAAACGATTTATTTATTCAACAAAGCTCTGCATTGTTAGAACAGATAGTTCAGTGATTGTTTTAACAGGGTTAATAAAGAATCGAGAAAAAAAAATACAACCACACTAACACATAAAAATAAATAAAAAGAAAACAAAACAAGTACATAAATAAATAAACAAACATAAGAACGAACGCTAGGTTTTAAAGCGAAATTAAAAACATATTTCAATCTTGAATGTAGCGTTGTTTTCGATTTATTTACGAACGACCAATAGAAAAACTTTGAAAAATTCAACTACTAGTTTCTTATATAAATAACGGAAACATCAATAAAATTAAATTATATATTAATTTTGTATTTTACAAGTGTTTATATAGGGTGATCAATCGTCCTCCTATTTCGAATCGTATCCTTTGAAAAACGTCCCCTGTTTTGTTGTGATAGAATTTAATTTTCATATTTGATGGACGTTGAAAGTTTTTAGATTAAAAATCAGTTTTTTTTTTTTTTTGATATAGAATATAGAAATAGATCAGATGAATAGATTTTTACAATCTACAGAAGTAGTGGTGGTGTTGTTCAATCGCGTCCCCCTTTACACAGCAAATCAAAGTTGATCACATTAGTTTATATCGACAATTTTTAAACGGGGATGCTATTTATGAAAAAGTTTCGTTATATCTGACCTAGACGTGGAACACTTGGAGCATTTCGTTCACGGCTAGGCGAGGCAGTTACTTTAATGTCCTACGGTTAGTAATCCGGCTCATTAGTTCAACGTTTGCCGGGTCAAAAGAGGGTTGGTCTCCGTTGCCCTCTGTTAGCCCTTCGGCGATCGCATATTTGTAAAACAATGGGGTAGCTCGTTTCAATTGTGCGTGCGTTTTCGTGTACGGCCTCAGAATGGACGCAGAAATGGCGAACTTGGATGTTATATAATTTTATAAAAAAAAAAAAAATATATATATATATATATATATATACACCTATAATGTCCGTAAGAAACCTTGGATACGACTATTAAACTTCTTGTCTTAAGTATCTAATACTTAGTTTCGCGTCGTATCTTCAATTTAATGCGTTGAATATGTTTTTGTATGCTCTTGCTTATCTAAAATAGTTTTATGTTATAAAATTTTATTAGAAAGACGCGTTTAAAGTCTGACATTCTTTAATCGGTTTCATTTTTAATTAATTAACACATTATTATATATTGAATATATACCATATAATAGCTATTTTAATGTTTCAATTAATATTTTAAAAATTGTATGTATGAAAATAACATTTGATTTCATGTAAAATCAATAACATAAAAAAATGTTTTTACAAACTTGAATTTTAATTTTCCCGTTGATATAAAATTTTTAATTCTAAATTTGTATTTCGTAATGTTGACTTATTTTAATATTTTTTTATTTCAAATATTTAATACAAACATTTTTAAACTTATAAAATTATATGTGACAAATAATTTAACGTTTATTATAATCATAAAATGCGAATTTTCAGATAAAAACTGTTGAAAAAAGTATTATATCAAGTTTTTTATTGCTCTTTTAATGATGATTAAAATTTATTTTGTAAATTTTTATCTAATTAATAATTTCATATCGCAATTTAAAATCAAATTTCTACTGATTTAATGTCATAAATAATTATTTGAAGGATTATTCTTATATATTTTTTACATAATACGTATAATTAATTAGGTATATATTTTATATATTAATCGAGGTATCAAAAACAAATCTCCAATCAATAGCTAATTTAATTCTAAAGAAATACAATATATTTAAAATTACTCGGATTACACTTGTGTAATCCGAGTAATTTCAAATATAATTAAAATTACACAATACACCATAATTTGAACAATACGATTAGAATTCAAAATCTATTATTTACATTATATATCAAAATATTTCGATATTCAACGGTTTTATTTACATATAAAATTTATTTACCATATTTATATTTTTTTTCTATATTCAACGATTTATTTATTATATATAATTTTGAATGATAAATCAAAAAAAAAAACCAAAAGCGTTCGTTATGTTGACAAACTGACGGAGTTCACTTCACAGTAGTCGTTGTCTATCTTTCACTTAGCTGATTTCTCAGTGGGACTGCGAGATGATGAATTTTCCGCTTTTCCGACAGCTTTTCATCACCAATAACCGTGAAGATCACGGAAATTTCTCACGTGCGAATCTCATATTGAACGTGTCGCCACACACGTATAAAATTACCACTTTTGATGCACATAAGAAACGAAATGATTTTTTTTTCATTATTTCTTATGTGAATGATATATATATATATATATATATATATATATATATATATAATAAATTAATATCGTAAATCTTGATTATAGCGATTTATTAAATATATAGTATATTTTTTTTCTTGATATATGAACAAAATTTTGATTTTTATTTTCACGATATATCGATGAATTATCTCAATTTATACGCAATATATCGAAAAATTATCGAGTCGTCGAATAACGTGAACGATCAAAAATCATATTTTCCATTACAATTTTTCATCTCGATATCCAATTTTCATCTCATTTTTCTTCCTTTGAACAGTTCGTTACGTGTTATTACTTTTTTTTTCTTTTTCTTATATATATATATATTTATATATATATATATATATATATATATATATATATATATATATATATATATATATTTTCATCTTGGAGCGGTTCGGTAATTCTTTTTGTTACTTTCTCGATCGATTATCGTTTTTGACAGATTTCTGTTTGCTACGAGAATTTTTTCTATGATGTTTTTTTTTTTCGAAGAATGAATCGCACACGCACTTTCATACTAGAAAGAAAGAAAGATAGATAGATAGAAAATGAGCGTAGAGAGTTCATCGTGGATTTTCTCAATTTTCCGCAAACGTACGCGGAAAACACTGTCAGAACAACGCTCTAGCGTCAACGAAGAAAAAGAAGAAAATTGTGGGAAAAAAAAAGAGAGAAAAGCTTTTCACGAACGCACGCACGCACGCACGCGCGCACGCTTCTCGTCTGAAAACATTACCGCCACAGTAGACTCGGTTGTCTTTCTTCCTTTAAGGATTAAGCGATGACATTTAATTTTGTAGTTGTTCGGCTTTCAGAAATTTCGTGCTCTCGGGTGAAATTGTTTAGTAATCGCATTAGCGTTTTCAAACGCAAAGTCTTCGTCTCCTTTACACGAAATATTATTTCGCAATGTGAACGCGAAATTATTCGCTTAAATTCGAGATACGACGTTATCCCCTTCATTATACGTTAATTTCGCCTTATACACGTCGTAAAATAAAAATTGCGTTCCGCCATGTTAATTTTTATCATGTCACATTATACGTGTATGGCATTTTTTAGAGGGTTTATTATTATTATGATTATTATTATTATTATTGTCTTTTGGTTGTTTCTCATTATTTTTTATATAAATTTATCTGCTTAATATTTTACGCTTTGATAAACATGTGATTTATGTCAAATAAAATACTGAACAATTCATATTTTTTGTTCTTATATTTTTTTAAGAATTATATAAATATTTTTATTACATTTTATTTAAAGCATTCAAAAATAATTCGTTTTTTTAGTGAAAATCTACTCTTACATAATATGTAATGTAATTATTTATTGTCCTACATTATTTATTAAATTTAATTGATACTAAAAAAATACTGTGTTTCTAAATAAAAAAAATGTAGTCACGAAACATATTTTGTAACTTGGATTTGAAACTTCATGGAAGATTATTAAAGAAAATTATAAAGATTTCCTAATTTTAGTATAAAATAATTAAGTATGTATCATAAATATTTATTCAAGTCGTTGAATATTTAAGGTATTTTTCGTTATAAATGTTATACATTCTCAATTAAAACTATTGGATTTATCGCATTTCTTTATATTTTATACATTTCATATTTCAAAAAAAAATTACTGAAAAAATTGATTTACAAAATTCTGTTTAATAATATGAAAACATTTTTTGACATTTTTATTTTTGATTATTTGAAATTCGATTTCAATATATGATAATTGACTTTAGTCAAACGTTTTCTTAAAAAAAAAAAAGAAAACAATATTATTATATTGAAAATAATATTTTTTTTATTAAAAAAAATAATTACTATTAATATATTGATTAAAAAAATACACAAGAGACTTTTATCATATAACACTACACATTGAAAAGTTCGCGCAGGACGAAACTTTCTACATTAATAAAATGAAAAACAAAAAAAAAAAAACCTTCATTTTCCGACGCCTATCCACGTACGTAACTCGTCGTTTATTTTTTATTTATTTTTTTTCATATTAATACGATATCCGTATATACTTTTTTTTAGTTATATAAAGCGTCGTTTTTGACCCGAGCTGATTGAGTGGCCGTGTCACGAACACGACCATCCATCATAACGGCGCCGTTATACGTCCAATAACGAAAGACTAACGGCCGCGAAAAATAACACCGAAATCGCACTCGAAACTAATAATAATAATAATAATAATATAGCAACACATCGACCGCAACCTGAAAATAATTATTTTTATTATTTTTCAAAAAAAGAAAAACGGGATGATTGGTGAGAGCGGGATGAAAAAGCTTACTAATATATATATATATATATATATATATATATATATATATATATATATATATATATATATATATATATATTTATATATATATGCGATAGAGTGTATCGAAAGGCGTGAGGATGAAAAAGAAAAGCGCTAGTGGAGAGTGAGTGAGGTGTTTTAATTAATTTTCGAATCGGCGAAAATGGATTTTCTTTTTTTTTTTATTTTCACTCGATATTTTTATTCGTTTAGTTTTTTTTTTTTTTTTTTTTTTGCTATTCAGATTCGTCCGAAAATCGAGTTTCAATCTGTCGGATGACGGAGACTTGTAGGTGGTGTTTTAATTTTATATATTTATAATATATTGTGTGTTATTATCTATGTTTTAATGCGATATTTTACAAAGATGATTAATTATTCTAGATATATATATATTATTAGAACAATGATTTTTGTTTTCATTTTATCTAAAGTCATATTTTTAAGCGAGCGACTATCAAATTCGATGACTTATTAACAATATTGTTATAACCAAAATTTTCAATAACAGAAATGTGTAAAAATCATACTAAAAATAAATTTTAAAAATATATAAATAAATAAATTTTAAAATAATTATTATATTTTTAAATAAAAATAAATACATAAAATTTTATCAAGTTATTTAAAATTAAAAAAAAATATATTTTATGATTTACAAAAAATTGAATTTAAATAATAAATTCTAATTTATTTAAATAATGATAATGGATAATATATTAAATTTAAAAATCACATTAAATTATATAATAAAAATAAATATAATCATAGTGGAGAAAAGTATTGCGTTTTAATACATGAAATATGGTATTGTTTGTTCCTTGTGCGATTAGTTGTTAAAAACTAAAATATTTTACATAAAAACATATCATGGTGATATATATATATATATATATATATATATATATATATATATATATATATATATATATATATATATATATATATATATATATATTGAGTTGTGATAGTATTGTATTAAAAAATATATTATTCGATGTATACAAGTGATGACACCGGCGTTTTAGCTTTTTATATGAGCAATACTTACATTTTTTACATTACACATATATATATAATTCTGTATGTGTGTTTGTATATATATACATAGTATATAAGAGTGTCTTTAATACAAAGTATCCGTATTACAATTTGAGAAAGGGTCATGCGAACAAGTATAGCCATATGCCAAGTTTTAGGTACTCGTTTAAGTGTCACTCGGAGTGCCATCACGAGGCCCGTTTCCCACTCGGAGGACCTTATAATGTTTTCTATCCTAGACGGGGATTTCGCCGGAGTGGCCTCACTTAAGTAATGACATTTTATTTATTGTGCTCACACGTGCGTCCGTCGACGCTTTCACTTTACCAACCCCTGGCCGAATGTATTATTCGAGCGTTTCACCCTTATATACGTCCGCGCATGTATATTTCAAACTGGGCAAAAAACGCACGACGGTCCAGTGGTTGACGTGTCAAACCACTATATTGCATTATCACGATTTAAACTTATATAAATATCGTACATTTATGAGTTTACAATGACATTTTTCTACTATATATAAAAATATGCAAACTTAAACATATATACCATATTCAATTATAGAATATATAAATCTATGAAAAAATAAATAAAAAAATATTAAATTATATATAGATATATATATATATATATATATATATATATATATATATATATATATATATATATTTATATTAGGTGTACACACTGAGGAAACAATCAGCTAAAGGGGCACACTAATGAAAAAAGACTGGGAACCACTGTATTATATCATTTTTTTTTTATTTATATAATTTTAATTTTATTATATATATAAATTCATATTAAAATTAGAGGTATATAAATATAACATTACAAATTAAAAGTAAATAGACGATGTAGTCGTTTATTTATTTAATCTTTGTGTAACTAAAACTTTGTTTCATAAATTTAAAATGTCCAACTTTTTATTAGAGTTTTCAGTTATATATATATACGATGATATATATTTACTAAAAATTAATAATTACATATGTAAATAAACAATTCTTAATTCTTAAATGTATAATAAAATCAATAATAACAGTACACTGTTAATATTATATTAAAAATACAGCATAACAATATAAACATTAAAAGTAATCCAAAATAAATATTCTAATATTTTTTACATTATTTTCAGATAGTTTTTGCTCGTCGAAAAGTTTGCGTGAAAACGAGAACTTACTCAAACGCCGGGTGTTTCTGATAGCATCGGGCAATTATTATTCTTCATTTTTTTCATCCCCTTTCATCCCCCTAAGCCTTCACTAACCCCCCCTCTCCGTGAGCTTTTCACTCTATTTTCCCGACAAACAGTTTAATTCTTAAAATAGGTTTAAACCGAACGAGCATCGTTCGGAAAAACTTTCAGCGCTAATTTACAAGCTTTCGCTGTAAATCAACGTTTAAAGCGCATAATAATATAGCAGAAATCTAATTAAATACTCGGCTAAACGGAAAATTTTCAATCGAATATACGCTGAAAATAACGTTGAAAGGGCTAAATATTTTTTTATCAACTTTGAACGCGATTAAATAAATATCAAATCATCCCAAATGGTTGGTTCACAGAATTCTTTATAAATTTTTAACTGTAAAACCGTGAAAATGATAACAAATTGCCACGATATCACAATTTCACATCCTTCTACGATGATAATATATCACTTTATGTCCTGAAATAAAGAGTACTATAAATTTCCGAATTGTTCAGAACGACGATTACTCTCTGTCCGAAAACATCGCTGCATTTTCTGCAAATTTCCGCTTCCGACTATTATATTAAATTATTTTATCTTATTGTGAATATTATTTTGACATACAAATCATAATTGAAAATCAAAATAATAATAATAATATATTTTATAATGCAAAATGATTGTCAGAATCGGTACAAAACTATGCATGAATAATTATAGAAACATTTAATTAACTATCATAACAAAGGGAATATAATATATATATAATACTATATAAATATATATATATATATTTAGATTATAGTAGATTTTAACGAACAGACGAATAGATTCTAGAGGCAAGAATGGCTGCAATCGCATACTAGACGACTCACAAAAGCGTGAAATGAGCTTTCAACACCAGCGAAGTTAACGTTTGAGCTTCCTCACACAAAAGTGCACCGATATAATGATGCGACTGCTACAGTGAAAAGGTACTGCGACAACAATCGTCAGAAATAAATATCAAACTGTATTCTATACGAATATATTCTAATGTATTGTATTTTGTTATATATTACAATACATGTGTGGAAAATCGCGAGAGAGCCTCGATTTTCTATTTCAAATATGGTGCTTCGTAGCGGTGAATACAGCGTTTGTAATAACGCTTACAATGCTTCCATTTATATATATATATATATATATATATATATATATATATATATATATATATTTATATATATTTATATATATATATATATATATATATATATATATATATATATATATATATATATATTTATATATATTTATATATATATATATATATATATATATATATATATATATATTTATATATATTTATATATATATATATATATATATATATATATATATATATTTATATATATTTATATATATATATATATATATATATATATATATATATATATATATTAAAATTTAATGTAAATAGACTTTAAATCAGATTCTTAGTATTATTTCCATTAAGTTTCATTTTTTTCCGATAAAATATTTTTTTATATTATTGCTACAATATAATATAATATTATATAAAAGTTTTGTAAAATGCGGTTCTTCCTCAAGTTAAGTGCGGCTCACATTGAAAATTTAAATCTGTTTTTTTTTCTTCTTTATTATTATCATCGTCGCCGACCTTTTCTCACCAAATTATGCAAAATTGACTAAGTATCCGAGATTCTCTCATTTGCAAAATCCGGGAAGTGGAAACTTTCTGAAAAAAATTTTTCATCCTTTTGAGTGGAATGATGGCGTATTTTTTTTTTTCTATGCGCTACGTCTGAAAAAATTCAATTTTTATATTATTTTAATTTTTTACTTATTTTTCTTTTTTACTTTACATTCGACATATTTTTCTTTTAATATTGAATATTTTTCATATATGCGAATATAATTTACGCGTCGTCGATTCTAACTCGATATAATAAAACATATCGAACGTAACTTATCGATACGTGTCAGAAAAGAATTTTATTACACTCCATATTGAAATCGAACATTTTTCTAAAGGGATTAAATCGATGTCGAAACGTTTTTAAAATCGTTAAAAAATAAGGGACACGATCTGTCTGTGGACGGCGTCTCGAGAAGCCAAATAAAATAAAATATTTTTTTTTTTCAATAAATGGAAAAACGGCGGATTGACGTGGAAAATCCAGACGTTCATTACATTATATAATGTATATATATATATATATATATATATAAATATATAAGTGTACCGCAGTTATTTCATAGTGAATTCAAATTGACCGCATTAGACAAAAGGTTTCTAACACGCTTCGGTGATCGGTAAAGTCCCCAAAGTCCAGACAGATCCTGTGACCGCCTTAATGAGGATTCCGACATTATATAGAGGCGATCGAATGTAATTTCTCATTAAACTTTTCAATTGCGATAAATTTTATGCTGATATACGCTGAAAATTTGCTCGATTCACGTTTTTGCGCATATCTGAAACGTGTTATTATTATTATCGTTTTATATATGTAGTATATATGTGAATCGTTTTATAGTAAAATATCGTTCGATTTTCAACGATGATTTAATGGAGAATTTTAATTTCAATTGAAAAATTCTATTCATCAGATAAAATTGAAGTTCTTTGAAGTATAAATATTTTTTTTTAATATATATCTACATAATCTAAATTCCAATAATACTATGAATATAAAAATATATCATTTTCAGTACAAAACATCGTGTGAATTAATTTATTAAAAGTACATATATTTTTATTGCATATATTCAGCTTATTAAAATTAAATTAAACATTAACATTAAACGAATATGTTATTAAATATTTTATATTTATTTATAAATATTAGTTTACGTTGAAAAATATTAATAAAGATATATTTAGTATATAACTGAAATAATACGTAAAATAAAAAAAAATGCTTAATAACCATACATTTTTAATATGTAATACGTGAATAATATATAAAATTATTTTGGATATATTAAAAATATTATTAATAAATATGATTACTTACATTACAAGTTCCTAGAAATTTTTTTATAAAAAATATAAGCACAGAATTAACGGTAAAAAGGATGACATAAAAATATTACAAAATATGGATAATTATTCGATGATCAAAGTCCTGAATTCTAAGAATCGAATAAAATATAATTATTTTCCATCGTGATTTCATTTTCACGTTCTTTGTTCAATAATAGCGAGATAAGAACAACTTTATCCACAATTTTACTCAGATTTAATCACAATTTTAATTTATGAAATAAAGAGATAAAATTCATAGTTTTAGATTTGATGAATAATTAACTTTAAAAAAAAATATGTTGATTATCTCATAGAATTATATCTATAATAATTTTTAAATATTTTTCGCTGTGAAACATTGAAAAATTTTCTACTAATATAAAAGTATTGTAAATAAAACAATTCACTCGTATATAAAGTATCAAATTCTTCGAAATCTATGTACCGTGTAAGTTAGTAGTTTTTATTTCGTTTTAAACGTCGAAAAGAGAAAGAAAAGCGAAATCTAGCTGGAAAATCGTAAAACGCCCGGGAAAAATTTAACTTTTTTTTTTCGTAAACGACACCCTTTTAGCGTCGAACGCGAAACAAGAACGGTAAACGATAAAAATCGCATTAAATTCAACAAAATGACTGTTGTCGCCTATAATTTTTTTACGCGAATTAAAATGAATTCGACCCCCCCACCCCAGCCCCCTTTATTTTTACTGCCTACTATAAAACGCATAAATGAGTCAAACAAGGGAATGAAAAGTATAAAATCGCAAGTTTAATCGATTTTATTATATATATATATATATATATATATATATATATATATATATATATGAATAGTAATAGAATATAATTAGAATGATAAATTTTAATCGTAAACGTAATATATATTAAGAATGGATAAATTTTATATATCTAGCAATTACTTTTCAAAGAATACGAATGAAAATATAAAATAAAATAAAAACAAAAAAAGGCACCTCACGTTAAACTGAAGACGGTCCTTTCCAACCCTCATTTAAAGCAAGATTTATCTTGCAAAGTTTACCCGTGGAGGGCGGCTGCGGGATGGTTTTCTGAGGTCTGGTTGGGACCTCAATTCTCTGAATATTTCATACGTTAAAAGAGCCTGTGGGACCTTGGAAGCACGTTTGAAGGTTCTTTTGGGACTAAATCTTCTTTATCGGTCCCTGTCCGCACCTAATTTCGGTCCTCTTAATTGTCCTCCGTTGCGGACTTAACGAAACTATAAAAATATCGAACAGATTATTTCTTCTTATTCAATTTTCTTCGACCCTTTTCCACATTAAATAGCTACAGCAATAGCAATAATCATGTTATAATGCCAATTACAGTAATGGCATATATATATATATATATATATATATATATATATATATATATATATATATAAGGATGAATAATATAATATACACACACATATATGTGTGAGTGTGTGTGTTAAATATATATTTTCTTGTAATATTAATTACATCATATTTTATGACCATCACAATTTCTAAGTATTATAGACATGTCGATTAAAACATATCTTATATTATTTTTTACATCTTATATTTTTATTGTGATTTATATCTTATATACATATTTTAGAAATTGAATATTCCTGATTCATTTTTATAGAACAAGAATGTATGATATTATTTTTCAGTAAAGAAAAGAATTATTATTTAAAAAAAATAATTTAAATGTAATTTATTTATAAATTAATTAAAAATTTTCTTAGATTGTATAATATAAAAAAAAACTAAAAACTGCGAAAAAACGAGAGCGGCAAAATTAAAGATTTAAATTCCACTTTACACAGAGAAAAATTCAATCTTTTATTCGACTAACGAATGCTTGCAAATGAAAGGTGTAAAACGAATGGGCGGTGAAAAGCGTATAAAATCGCACGAAACAACGAAACAAACATACAAACAAAACAAAAATAAACACAAATACTTGAATATAAAAAAAAAAGTGCTCGGAAAATCGCGAAGGTTACACACACACACAAACACAAACACATTGTAAATCTGTACGCGTCGGGGGTCCGAAGAAGAATATCCGACACATATACATACATTTGGCAGACAAAGAAGTAATTCATGAATGAAAGATGAAGGTTTTTTTTTTCCTTATCCTGTACGAGTCCGCATCTTTTGTGACTCAAATAAAAAAAATAAAAAAATAAAAAAAAAACCGGAAAATGTGTGCACCAACTAATTTCCTATTCAGGTACCATATATACCAGTGGTATCGAACCTTGGCGGTAACCCTGTGGCAACCCCTGGATACCCCGGGCAACTGTCTGTTCAATATGCAATACTGGCCTGCTTTACATATAGAATGGTAAAAGGTGAAAGACAGGTAACCGTGACACTCTTTGTAAAAATAACGGAATTGAAGGAAAAATGAAGAAGGTTTTTCGCATTCGATATTGGAATCGTCTTTGTGTCGTTTTATTTTATTTTATTTTATTTTTTTTTGTTTTTGTGAGGTCAGATCTTATATGACGAATGACGCGTTATATAAACGTGATACATTATGAAAATGGCGACAATATCGCATCATATTTATGTAAATATGAATAAATATGAAAAATATCAATATTTTCATTAAAATAATCATATTTTTTTTTTTAATAAATAGGGTGACCGAGTGTCCTCCTTTTGTAAGTTATGTCTTTTTGTGGAAAGTGTCCTCCTTTTTCTTTACATCATTTAAATAATCTTCCATTTTATTATCGTCAAAATTTAGTCACATTATATCATATATTTATAATGATATTTCATTTATTATTATTATTAAATAAAATTATTATTTATTTTTAGATCATGTAAAATATTTCGTTTTTAAATTGTGATAATTTTTTAATTAAAATTGTGTAATTGCGATGAAAAAAATGTAACAAAAAGTTTTTATATAGCAAAAAAAAAAGATTTTCAGCGCATAATTGGAATTAAAAAAATCCGTAAAAAGTACATTTGTTTGGTTTATTATATTATTCATTTACGAAACAGAATAAATAAACAAAAACAAAAAGAAAACGTAATTGTACTGAAAAAAAAATATACGTTTCTTCCATACAACTGAGAAAATGGTCAAGTATTTCTACAGACGACATTTCTGATTTAATTGCAATCTTTTCAGTGCGATTTTTCACGAATTTCCACTCGTGTTGCTGAGCTTTTCCAGCTAGACTGAAAAATAAATAAATAAACGCGAACGATATAAATAACAGACATTTGAGAAACACTCGACTGATTTCGTACAAAAATTCAGTATGAATGCAACGGTGTATTTTATATAAAATATGAAAATGTCGGAAATATCATTGAAACGAATATTTAAAATTTTATTTTTGAAAAGTTTTCATTTTTTTTAAATTTTAAATATTGGAAAATTTTCTTGTTATTATGATTATATAAAATGATATTCATATTTTCGTAAACAATATATCTAAATATATTTTTGTATAATAAATGTGAATTCAAAACATTATATAGGATAATATTTAAAAAATATAATTTTAAAATTAAATCAAAAAAGTATTTTTTAAATGTAATATTTAATTATTATAATGTAAAGTTTTAAAATGTGAAAATTTGCCTTAATCTTAAATCATGTCTATTTTAGGATATTAAATTTCTTTGAAGTTAACTACGCCCCGTGAGAAAATCGGGTAATTGTAAAAACGCTGAGACAGCTTAAATCCGAGGAAAATATTATTTTTTTCACACTGCGAAACTATATTACGAGCGGAAAGGGAAAAATTAATCGTCGACTTCTTTTTCAAAAAAATAAAGGACAAAAAAATCAACGAAGAAACTACCCTTAACAGAGGGACACTTTGCGAACGGGCGAAAAAATTCCAAAAAAAAAAATCGTCCGATTTTACCCTTTTTTTTTGCATCGAAAACTTTTTCGATTTAAGTTTTCGTTATTCTTAAGTTTTCAGATTGGGTTTTCGGTTTTCGCTCATAACTTTGAGCGAGTTAAAAAAAAATAAGAACGAATGAAAAAAAAAAATAAACGAAAAACCGTCGGTTGGTTCCAGGTCGGAAAAGCGCGCGAATTCACACGTGCGAAATTTTACGCGGTTTTCCGCGCGTCGACACGATTTTTCGCAACACGTGTCCGGAAAAATATTGCCAATACACGGAGCAGCGCGGTTTTTCTTCGAAGGCGTCGCCGTCACGTGGAAAATCGTTAAACGGACGATTTTCCGACAACTTTTCCCCTGGTCTTATAATTAAGCCATTTTTGCGAGTTTCCCAATTAACTTTGAAATCTTCATAGCTTCAATTTTCCTTATCGGTTTTCTATATGCATTACTATATGTAACTATGTAAAAAAGTCGTGTTAAACATAATATTATCTATATAATTACTTTAACTTTTCAACATTTTCTGTATCTTATCATATATTATATTATATATTTGAAACTTATTTCATATTTTAAATATTCGAAATGATATTTTTTCATATAATTATTATGTTTATTAGAAAACTATTTTCTTATAATATATATATATATATATATATATATATATATATATATATATATATATATATATATAATATTTACCTTAGAAATATAATGTATATTTTACTTTTAGATATCATAAATATATTTTTGTATTATTCTAGATATATTATATAAAGAATATAAAAATGCAGAAAAATATAATATAGCTTGTGCATTTTAGTAGCGAATAAAATGTATGTTTATTATGGAGTTTTTCTTTGAATATTCTAGTTATATTCAATATCAGAGATTGCGCATCGTTGTTAAATATATTCGTTATTTATTTATTTTAAAAATTCTTTAATATAAACAAAAATGTACAAGTATGATAAATATAAAAATAAATAAATTAAATGAACACGTCGATAAATTGAATATTTTGCAAATTTATATAATGAATTCTCTTTTATCTTTAGATATTTTTATGCTGTATATTTTAATAATTTTGAAGTATAAAGAATATTTAGACAATGTCATTGCGTTTAAAATTGAAATTTATTATATAATTAAATTATTTTAGACATTTTATAAATATATATAAATGTAAATATATTTTTTTATTAAAATATACGTTGCTAAATGAAGTTTTATAATTACAAATATAATTCATTTTTGTACTGAAATTATGAGAAAATTATTCTGATTTTTTTCATACCATAATAAAATGATATCAACTTGTACACAGTCATTTCGTTGGTCTGGTATTTGTAAATTTCGATTTAATTTCAAACTTAAATTTCTCGTATTATAAAAAAAAAGGTATACGATCACTTTTCATAAAAATTGTTCAACCCTCTGAAATGGGAGGGCAACATTGACTATTTTCGTCGACCCACTTTCGTCCAGTCCCAAAGTCGAGTACGTAATATGTCATCAATTTCCATCGAATCAAATCTCGTGGAACCGCTCTTGTTGCGCAATATTGAAGCCGCAGCACAGAAAGAAAAAAGACGACACGGGAAAAATCGTCTAGAAGAAAAACAGGCTAAGAACATAGAGAGAGGGGGGGGGCAGCGGTGGCGGACGAGGGGGAGGGGTGTCGTAGGGAAAAAGTGGAAAAAATACATTTCTTCTGGCCATCAAACAAACAAGAACCGATAAATCTCAGTTTTTCCCGGGGACCTAGGCGAGTGCCTCCCGGCGAAAATGCGACGTTTCGTCGTAATATGAAAATGCTTCGATTCGCTTCACGTTTTTCGGAATATTTTTTTTATTATTTATATCGAAACGCGGACGAGCGCTCCGCGAACGGTTCGTTTCGTTCCGGATCGATTGCGCGCAGCAATTACACAGATTATTATCGAAATGTCAATTTGAGTTCAATATTTTATTATTATTTTTTTTTTTTATATACATTTTATCAAAGGACCTATATAAATGAAATGTCAAACGGATGATCGATTTGGTCGACGTTTTTTTTCTTTATGTTTCAATATAATTTTGTCAATAAATATTGTTTGTATAAAATAGAAAAATTTATAAAATAATTTAGATTTATTATATTTCTATATTCAGTACAATATTTAATATCATAATATTAATAATAAAAATAAATAATTATAGTTTAATACATTATAGATTTATTATTTATTATTTATCAACAAAAAATAATCATAATAATCAAGAATTCTGTAACAATATATGTGATTAATAATTTTAATTGCATAATTCAATATCGATTCATATATATAATATACCTGAAAATAATATTTAAAAAAATATATAATTTGAAAACATGGCGCATTAAAAGACGACAATTTATATAATAATGCAATTAAGCATTTTTTTTTCGTATATAAATTAATAATGCACATTTCAAAGCACAACAGACAACAATCTCAGTTCGTTTTTCGTTGCTTTATTTATAACAAAGATTAATTTTAATTTTCACTTTATTTATTCCGCCCGTAGTATAGAGTCTGACAACCTCACAATATATCTCGCGAATTGAAATACTTATCAGTTAATTAAAATCAAGTGTTCATTTGTAGGGCACAGCCAAGACTTCCTATAAATTTGCATAAAGGCTGTCCCATCCCTTATTTTAATTCACTCTCTAATATTTTTTTTTCTTTTTCCATTCAGCGAAACGAAGCTTATATTTACCGGGATAAATTTCAATATTATTCCGGATTCTTGTAAGCTATACACGTACAAATTAATATATATATATATATATATATATATATATATATATATATATAAAATAATAACAAAACGTTAAATCTATTCAATTTACTTTATACGCTTTACGCTTGTATTGCGTTTTAATTTTGATTCGTTAAAGAAGTGGTTAATTACTCATACCACTGAGGAAAATTCCGTTTTCACGGTATTTATTACGGAACGTTTGAGGGTGAAGTAATGAGGGGAGGATGGGGGGGCGGAGTTGAGAATGAATAAGAATAAGAAGAACGAAAGAAAGAAAGAAAGAAAGAAACGAAAAGAAGAAAAGATGTATGTGCACGTGTAAAGCGTAGAAAAGAGCAGAACGACCGTAATAAAATAAGCGCGTCACTTTAATGAAAATGTTACTGTATAAATTTTGCGAAAAAGTGCTCGGTTTTATGCGAAAATAACATCGTTATAATGCAATATTTTTAGTGTAATTTTTATTGCCGTCTCTCTTCTACTGCCCTCCCTCCCCCCCCGCTCGCTCCCCCATTAAAGGGTCAATTATGGAATTGATACAATTTTTTATCGTTTCAAATTTAGATTTTGCTATTTTCGTGGAAAAAAAATAATTTTTCGAATGGTCGTTAAAAAAGATTTAATGTGCATTATATATATATATATATATATATATATATATATTTGTTCATCTCGATGAAAATAGATAATTGATATTTTATAAAAAAAAAGTTATTTATACTTTGAAGTAATCATTTTTCAAAAGTAGTAATTCGTATATTTTAACTTAAAATATGTGTAGTTGTTTTCTTTCATTTTTCAATGTTTTAATTTCTGTTTTCACTATTTTAAAATACATTATAATATTTTTATTTATATATATATTTTTATCATAAACCAGTGGATTTATATTATGAAAAAATTCATTCAATGAATTTCTAAATAAAAAGTTATTAATATCAATACTAAAAAGTATTAAATTAATGTTGTAAACGAAAGAAAGAATAAAATATATTAATAAAAAAATAAAATTAATTATTGAAGCTGTATAAACAAACTATTTAGATCAGGGTTGGTCAACATGTGGCGAATAATAGCGATATACATTAAAATCATTTTTTAAAGATCTTCAAAATATCTATTTAAACTGAAAATTTAAATAGAAAACTTGTGGCGCTTCTGAATTTAAAGTCGAAGTAATTGACGTACGATGAGCAAAAAGTTGGCAACCTCTATTTTAAATTATAATAAATGTTTTTTAATTATATTATATTGTATATTAAAGTATACAGGAACAATTAGCGATCGTAGATAAGTTTATCTACTTCCGCTTATACAAAATGTCGAGACTTCAATTTTTCCCACGTTCGTAGTTTTTCGCCGCGATACGTTTGCCAACAGGACATAATTGCCTATCCTTTTCGTAGCGCACGTTCAACTCTTAAACGGGAGTCAATAAGAGGAGACGACGGAACGAATCGAGCCCGAGAAGAACAAGAGGACAAGCAAAAAAAAAAAAAAAAGGAAAAAAAATTGGAATAAAAACGAAACAAAGAAGCCTTATCTCGTCGGAGGTCTTGTGCGGAAGCAGTTAAAAAGTTTTCCGACGGGAACTAGTTAGTTCATTCCCGTCTCTGCTAACAAGATATATTTGCTAAAGTTTTATGAATAACATTATAGCCGAGTTTAACGCCCTAACCGTGGCTTCGTTATAACCGGGATGAGTAACCGGAACACACACACATACATACATACATATATATATGTATATGTTTTTGTTGAAATTGGCTCAATCTATTGTGAGCAAACTAAACGAAAATCGTTTTACAACCGCGTATTCCGCGACAATGCCAATGTGCTAAGTTTCAATTAGATTTCCTTGTTGGGTTTAAATTAAAACGTGCCACGTTTGAGTTTAGATTTATAGATTTTGCATTCGGATGCCGTTTGAACGAGTTCGATTCAATGCGAAATCGAAAGCTTTCAATGTTCGTGTTAAACGACACAAATAATATCGTCTTTATATTTTATGATAATGTATAAACAGTTTTGTTTGTAATTAAATAAATTTTTAATGATAGAAAAACTGTACGAGATTTTTGATCTCAGTAATGAATGCAATAGTCGAAAACAATGTCGTATATTTAATGCAAATATCAGTTTCGATTTCGCAACCCCCGAAATGAGGATATCGAAAATCTATTCGGCAACAATTTCATAATTCAGAAAGTTTCTGCAAAAGTTTTATCGGTGATAAAATTTTATTGCGAATTTCTTCTATACAGATGACAAAAATACACGTCAAAAAACTTATATTTAATATAAAAAAAAAACAACGTCAAATCTTTATATTTGTTCTTAAATAAATATTATTGTATATATTTCATGTATTTATTTAATTAATATAATATTTTATTTTTTATTATATAATATAATATAAAAATAATTTTGTTATTGTAATTAAATATATCGATAACTTTTGATCCGCGTATATAGTAAAGCAAATATATCGATTTTCACTACAGAATTTCATAAAACGAAAATCGCAGATTTATATAAAGAAAGCGTTATTTCAGCGATTTCTTACAGGAACCGCTTAAAATCTCATATTTCCAAAGATTCAGTTTTACAATCGTATTTCATCCAACGGTAGACTGTTTGCGTTGAACTTCAACCCTTGCGGATTAATCGGGCATGAAACTCGACGCCAAGCTAGGGATGAAAATAGAATTTGTTTGAGAAAAATCATATATATATTCTCCCTTTACATATATATGTGTGTATATATATATATATATATATATATATATATATATATATATACGAATATATTTTAGTTTGTGTATGTGTGTAAGTTGATAAACATGCATAAACCTTACACGTGTTTATGTGTGTCGTCGTATAATCTTAACGGCGGTAATAAAAGGATTTTCTTTTGGCCGACGCAAAAACGTCGTAATGGATCAAGCACTAGAATGGGACATGTAAAAGTGACACGATGACCCAATGGACTAGAAAAATGAAACATTTATAATACAATAAATAAGAAAAAAATGTATATATATATATATATATATAATAAATATTTTCTGTTATATAGAAATGGATAAAATAGTATGCGAATGTGAAAATTTAATAGATAAATACTTTTTTTTATTTGTAAATAATTTTGATCTCGCTGTATATAATATTAAGTACAAAAAGTAATATAAAATTGATAAATATTAAAAATCATTTTTACTAAGTTGAATCAAATAATAATATTTACAATGAAATATTATTAAAAAAATATTGTATTAATATTAAACAGTGATACTATGTGATATGTGGTGACCATATTTTAACGATAGTAAAGCGGAACATTGTTGAAAAAGATGTGGAAAAAAACTGTTAAAACTTTGACGAATCAAAAAATATAACAAAAAGGAGGACATTAAGGAGGATGCTTTACACAGGAAGATATATAATTTATAAAAGGAAAACTTTTCTTCCCAAATAGGAACGGTTGGTTACCTTATTTTAATAGATTTTTATTGTTGAAACAAAAATATTTATGCAACATTATTTTATACAAGTCTATAAAATTGAAAAGAATTAATTAATACAAAAAATAATTACCAATATGTTAAATATATATATATATATATATATATATATATATATATATATATATATATATATATATATATATATTTGTAAATATTTTAGAAACTAATTATAAATTAAAACAAAATATAAATTTTAATTTAAAACCATAAACACTAAAATTTAACTCGTATTATTAAACTTATTATTATAAAATTTACGAACTTTCTTAATTTACATAATAATATTACATATAAACGCGCTCGTTAAAAATAAGGAATAAACCACAGAATCTTTTAACTTGTAAACGTTTTTTTTTTTTATTTTGATATTTTAAAGTCTGTCAATTTCATTATTATTTTTAATTAACTCGGTTCATTTTTATTATATTCGATGTAATTACAGCGCATTATAATAATTTTATTCGTGTTTTATGTTCATCGTGTGGTTTTTTCCGTATATAAACTAAATTTATTCACAATTTTATATATAATAAATTTATGTAGTATTATATATGTTTTTGGCAATTTTTTATTCCTAATTTAAAATTATTATACATACAAATTTTAGATTTTTTTTATAAACTTAGTATATTGAGGTATACTAATCTACACAATCATTTTATCTTTGCATGTTTATAGGGATTAAAAATTTTAACTTTAATAATCATTCTGGTAAGATTGTCTAGTTTGAACTAAAAAAAAGTTCGCCAAAAATGCAGTCATGTTTGTGGTTACTTAATTTCGAACTAATTTAAGATAAAATATAGAGTTTTTAAATTGATCTATCTATCGAGCGCAAATTGTTAATTGATCAGTTTATGTAAAATATTGAAAGTTGGTCGCGTGTGAAATTTAATACAAAATTGAGCTTGCATGTCCCGTTTAGATAAGATGTAGGAGGACGTTTTTATATTTGTCGTCGTCGTTTCGCTTAAAGGATGAAAATTGTGACCCCCGGATCGCCCTGACTGATGGTGATTAATAGCCGCCACGTGGCAATGGGCCGATAAGGGCGAAAAGTGGCCACCGTTCGGGCGACAAGTTTGGCTCGTTAGGGCCGCGAATCGACACCGTCCCCCTTATTCGCGGCGAATGGGCCTAACCCTTTTGGTACCGCGCGTCCCCGTAATTAGTGCGAACTACAACCGGCGATTATGCTAATCGTCGCGTTGTAGTTCAACGACGAGGAATTTCTTCGGTACACGTCGTCCATTTAGGGCAACAAACCGGCACTGTGCGAACTCGCATAACCGCTTGATTAATGCGTCACATTTGCTGCGAAATGCTGCGAATTTTGAGCGAAACGCTACGGTAGCGCGATTGCCCGACCGTATTATTGTGCGAAGTGCGCAATTGTGCTCGAAATGTGTTTTTAAACGATTCGAGAATATTCAATTGAATCGAAGTTTAATTCATATTGCACTATTGAGAAATCTGATATTAATATTACATAAATATATGTATTGTAATATTTTATATTAAATATATACATAAATAAAACCTTAGCGGATGAATTCGCTTACCTAACTATATATAAAATTTGATACATAATTATATTTTTTCATCCTGATATTTCAAGATTAAATGTGAACAGAAAAATCAAAATTTAAAAAAAATATTATCTTGGATAAATTTTGTACAAATAAAAATAACACTTTCTAGCTTTATTAACGGAAATAAAAATAGAGATGACGTAGAATAGGAAAGAATCGGATGTACTAATTAAATAATATTAAGACAAAGGCATTTTAAAATATTAATTATTAAATCAATAATATGTTAATTTAACATGTAATATTTTTAAATATCAAACTATGATAAATATTTTATTTATATATATATATTTAAAAATTAAGTATGAATTTGATAAATCAATCTAATAAATAAATTAAAACAATACTCGAAATAAACTTTTATTTCATAGTAAACATCAAAAAAAAATTGTAAAGCTCGATAATTCGGGTATAAATACTCAACTAATTTATTTAATAATAATTTAATCATATTTAAAAATATATTATTAATTACATAAAATAATGCAAATTTATCCGGCATGTTCATGAATTTACACGAGGGTCCACTTGAAATAGGATAATAGGATTCGGGACGACTATTAAACGTTCAATCATTACTCTTGAATAAATTACTTTATTATATATTATCAACCTTCCAATATAATAAGATTATGTATTATAAATAATTATTTATAACATATTATATTACAATTGATGTTTATTATTTTCAATATTGATATTTTAATGTAGTATTTTATATAATTCATATTTATAACACATAAAAGTCCATTCAATATTTATTTTCGGGAAAATCAATTTTCACACACTACCGATAACATATTATAAACATTATACACGCGTGTTTGTATAAAGATGCGATGTGTAGTTTTTCACGAGATGTTTTTTTTTTATTTCGCGTTGTCGGAAAATTCGAGGGCCCCTATGCATAGTTTAACCTTGGAAGCGAATAATGCCATATAAATTTAAGGTTTTGAAAGGGTCAAACCTTTTCCATGTCTACATTTATATGAAAAATGGGAAGATTTCCGGCTACCCGACTTATCACGGTTACATCATCTCGAAATGGATTCAAGCGATCTAGCAAACCCGAAAAAAAAAAACGACATTTTTCCTCAAAGGGACTTTTCTTATCAAATTATACGCGTACAATTTTTTTTTTCTTAGACCCGTGTTTCAAAAATTCCACGGAATCCACGTTGAAATTTATTATGTATCGAACATTTCGCGTATTTAACTGCGTCAATACAGCCTTCGATTGCTCGTTATAATGCTAAAAGTTATTGCTCAGTCGACGCCGTAAATCCAATATCAGCGATCGTCAAACTTTTTACGAGGCGGCCTTTATTACTATATTAATCTTCGTTTTGACGCGCGGATAAAAAATTAGTGTGTCATTAAATTATTTTTCCGATTAAGGAAGACGTTAAATTCATCGACGGGTCTATTTTCAATATTAGCTGGTGATCATATTATATTATATTTACGCTTTCAAAAACCGATAACATAATTGATATTATAAATCAATATTCGATATATATATATATAATGAAAAATATTTTAAAATTTATATTTTTATATATTTTAAAAAAAAATATTCTAATGCTGAATTTGTGATAAAATATAAATTTATTATGATTGCTTTTTATGTAAAATTATATATTTAGGTATAATTTCAAAGGAAAATAAATGAAACAAGGAGATAATTATAGACCACACATTTCCCATTTTCACAAACATGAACGCTTTGATTATATAAAATCTTGCACAAAATATAGGCTACACTTTTTTTTTACGAGGCTTAAGTAAGGGTTGTAGCTACGGAAGCTCTATATATAAATACGTATCGAAGTCACCGGAATCAAAGAGCTATTTTTATAGCGTAATTCATCGTTCGACCGTCGTCGTAATTGGCAACCTTTAATACGGCGGCATTACATATTTCAAGTCACGGAACGAAAGCGGATTACCTTTTAGGATGGTTGTTTTTATTAATGGGACTCCAATTACGTAGCGATTATATTGCGGTTCCGATGGTTACTCTGTGTGGATTTTCAAGCGGAAAAGTTGCGGTGCGGGAAATGCAACAATAACAGTTTAGATGGGGGCGGATGGGTGGGGCGGGTGATGGAAAATAGTGGGTGGAAAAACGGGAAAACGGCGACGGTAAACATCGACACTAAAACGACGAGTATGTGTCGACGCGATTGTTCCACACTTTGCGGATGTTTGTCTGCATCAACGGGACAAAAGCTGGCTGTTTAATATATATATATATATATATATATATATATATATATGGTGGTTCAAAAAAAATTATCACTATAAAATAATATTTATTATTATGCGATGTATATCTGATATTCATTCATATTATCATATACAATTTTGGTTGAAACAACATCTAAATTATATATAATATGACAATATTGGGAATTTCAACAATATTATATGGCTATATTGAGAATTTTATCAATAGTTTTCTATAATTTTCTCTGAAATTTAAATAGTTAATATTGTTCAAATTATTTTTTTGGTTAGAAAGTCATAATAATATAATCTGAGAAGATAATATTTTTATATTTATATTAATAAATTATGAATTTTTTATGTAAATATTTTGAGAAAGAAATCTATATAATCTTTAAATTACTGTCAAATTTATTGAAAAAAATAGTTATAAACCATTAATTTAGATTTTTAATTTTATTCTTGTCATCAAATTTAATTTTAACATAATGAAATCGAATTATACTCTTGTAATTTGAATTCAAATTTTTTTATATATATTTCAAATATCATTTTATTGTAAATATATGATCATCAGTCATATTTTTAAATCTTTTCACTTTAAATTGTGTGTTATAATATAATCTAAAAAATATCTACATCAAAAGATATTAAATTGATACATCAAATATGCGTTTAAAATATTAATAATAATATTATAATTAAAAAAATTTTTTTTTTTAATAATTTTAATAAATATTAAATAATCGTTTATGATACTTTCGAAACACGGTGTACACGTCAAATAATCACGTGTATTATATACTATATATAATATATGTGCACGTGGTCAACGAGGCGCGCGACATCGACGAAAAGCTCGACACCGACGTCGACGTTTTGACTATGTCGACGTTTTCCACGTAAATGCAACGCGACTTGTCACCGGTCGAAACTTTAATCGAAAAACTTGACTCGAATAGGAAAAGCCGCCATTATTTAAAAAAAAAGCCGCTATTAAAGCCGCCGAAAAAGAAAAACGGTTTTCGTTGCATTTTTTTTTCTCTTACATAATATATTTAATATTTTTAATTCAATCTCATAAAATTATTTCAATCATACAAATCATATTTTATACGTAACATTTTTAACTAGATTAAAATGTTAGTTGAATGTCCTACTTTTAGCTTAAAAAAATATGAAAATTTATTACAACATGAAAAAGTTCATTTTAAATATCACAAATATTATATTTAAAAATTCACAATATATATGGTATATATAATAAATCGTATAATTTTAACTATTTAAATTATAACGAAAAAAATGTATATTTTTACTATTTCATATTGATTATTGAATATCGCATAATTCTACTATATAATATAGTAAATAGTAGATATTTATAACACTATTAGTATACGAATAAATCAGTTAGAAGCACAGTATAATTGCAAGTTTACGAATCGAATGTTCAGTTTGGATTTTGAATAAAGTTTATAGTGAAACATAGTTATTTCGCTTTGATGTTATAAAATGAAACGATATTGATCTAAGTAAATTTTGCATTGAATCCGTGAATTAAAGTTATATTCGCAATTGTTTATTTAGTTGATATAATATAGTTTAAATTACATAATATTTGAATGTCATTTGAATTTTTGATTGACGTCTATTAAGATCGCTTTTAATTTTATATGAAATTTATTGTATTATATTAATAAATATGTGATGATATTGGAAAATGATTCTTGGAAATGTATTAATAAATTTTAATGAGTAAATGAATTTTTATTACATATAAAAATGAAATATAATATAATAAAATTTTGTATAGTTAAAAAATATAATTCCAATCGAAAAGGGAATGTAAAAGATATTAAAAATATATTACAAATTTGTATTAAAATTTTCAACAACATCATCTTTTTATTAAAAATGTCAATTTTTTTTATTTATTTATAATATTTTTATTATACTTATTTGAGTGTTTATAAAAAAAAAGATGAACAGTTTTAGAGGTATATTTATAATACAAATGTAAAATAACCAACATATATCAATATTTTATTTACTAGCACATTGTTTAAATTTTGTATATATAATATATAAGAAATATTTTATAATAATGAATAATTCTCATTATCAAAATCTTCATTTAGATTATATCATCAGTGTTATGAATATTAGGATTATGCAAAAATTTATACATTGCAATTATAACGACAAACTCTCAACGGTATCGTTGCGAAACCGTAATCACATCGCCATTGCGGATGTCGAATAAATAATACCGCATGAAAATACGTACATGGGCATTAGACAGGGGAGCTCAATCAGAGGCCACCGGTCCACGGAAAATATTAATAGGTCACGTACGACAATAAACTACTTACTTGTATATATATATATATATATATATATATAGCCGGAAGGTTTTCATACCCCTTTCCTTATATGGTTTGTAGGGATATAATTGTGCCCGCGGGTTCACATAGACATCGCGGACTCATACATCCTATAGTAACAGTAAGGGAAACCGTAATTAGAACAATGGTTGTTAATACGGGAACATTATGGCACCTAGAGGAACATATATATATATATATATATATATATATATATATATATATATATATATTGTATTTTCTCAACCCTCTCACCCATTTATACGTAGTTCATCCCTGCGAGCCGCAGCCAGACGAGAAGCCAAACAGCCAAACTCGTCTGGTTAAAGTGCGACGGGAATCCACGATTTTAACAACCGAAACGACGTTGAAACTTTACCCTTATACAACAATTATTATATTATACTATATATAATATAATAATAAAATAAACTAAAAAGTGTTATATATATATATATATATATATATATATATATATATATATATATATAATATATATGTTGTATATACTCAATTTAAATTATATATTAATTAATAATAAAATTTATATTTATGACGCAAGAATTTTATTTGGGGATTTTTAATATTAAAAAAATGGACAAGTTGGCAAAATTTCGTGTTGACAAAATCAATTATAATATTACAGAAATGACATAAACCATTATAAGGTCCTAGAAAACTAGACTCATGCGAATTGCCCGTTCACCTCTATTAATGAAAATATCTTAATAATAATTTAACTTTTAGTTTAGATAAATATTTATGGTGTTAATAATAGAAAACCCCTGTTTTATTTTTTTCACAATTGCCAATAGTGACTACACATATATGAACTCAATTTCAGCGGATTCAAAGTTCGATCGTGAACAACTATCCCATAAGAGAATACAAATAAAACTATTAATAAATTTAATTTTAAAACAATACATGTAATACAAAATGCAGTGAAAAAAATAAATAAATGTTAGTAAAGTGAACATTTTCAACACTTTTTTAAAAGAATAATTTGATGAAAAATTTTCACGGTGTCGTAGATAGACCGCGTTTTATCCTTTCGAAAAATTTGTTTTTGCCAGTGTATATTTAACTTTTCACAGTTTGCAAATATCGAATCGTACCTCTTTGAAATATTCGAATGTTCGTCGATATTTTCCGATTCCAAACTCAATTTTCATGTTTGACTTTTACTTGACTTTTTATTTTGTACATACTGAAACGATCTCTCATTCGACGTCGACATAATATAATATATACCATACATATAATTGTACAAATAAATATTATGTAAATATATATGTTTAAAAGCTTATTTTTTTTTAATTTAGACCAGGTAATATTTTAAATTAAATTCAACTAGTGATGACAGTGTTTTTTACTTCTTTTTTAAATATTCACATTATAATGATTATTTTGTTCATTAGAATGTTAGTCAATATTTTTTTTGACTACAATATATATATTTAAACTAGAAATTTTTGTTTAATTTTTAATAACAATTTATCTAAAGATCAGTTCAATTAATTGTTTAAAATTCAGTTTAATGATTTCTTAAATCAAAAACTTATGAAATTTTCATAAATAATAATAATATTTAAATTTATTTTTATCAGTACAAATTTTTACTTTTTTTTTAAAGAGCAAATTAAAAATATTTTCTTCAATTTACAGCACTTATATTAAGTAATTAGAATTGAAAGTAATTTTTAAATATTGTGAATTATAGAATAGTTGAGGTTTAAAAAGATTATTATTTGATTTTTAGTAGTAAAAAAATATATGACAAATTGTATATTAAATAATAAGACTTTAAAAAGATGCGTATGAAAATTGATGAAGATTTTATCCGAAATCTACTATAATTCATAATATAGAAACGTTGAAAAGATCGTTTATATAAAAATTTAAAATTCCAAAAGATTTTAAATTATTTAAAAATAGTACATTTATATAAATTAGAGCATATAATGCAGATACGGTCAAATATATAAGAAAGTTTATCGTAGTTCGATGCACCTTTGCTCGGCTCAAGTTCGTTCAGACGTACGTAATTTTTGTTTTTCTTTTTCGAGGCTGCACATTTTCCACGGGACGAACGGTTTTTCTTTTAGATTTAAAACGCTACAACGAAAACTTTGACCGCCGAAGAGCCTCTTCTGAAATAAGAAAAATTGAGCCAATACTTTCTTCTTAAAATAAATACGAATCACTACCCTACCAGCTTCTCGGATTCAAATCGAAGTCGTTTCGACGATTTTTCTTCGGCGTCTAAGATATATATATATATATATATATATATATTTTTCCAACGATAAAAGGCTGTGTGGGTGAAATATGCGGGCGGTTTATAAAATTATATTATATATTCTGAATATATTTATAAAAATATTCGACAGTCGTTTTTAGAATTTTTTTCATTAAAAATATAAAATATAGATAAAATCGAAATAAATATAAAAAAAATATCATAAACTAGTTATTTTTATCAATAATGGGCAATATTTTTAAATAAAAAAATAACATTGTAAAGTATGAAAATATTCGAAAATAATTAATAATATTCACAGTATTTCCACATGAATAATTCACGACATAATTTACTAAGAAATAATTATCATAATTTTATAAAATTTTATTTATATTCATTACATTATAACATCATAATTTCTTTAACTTATTAAAATAACCCATTTTACTACATATATTATACTTAGTTAACTTTTCTAATGTACGTATTGTTTATACATATTTAATTTTAATATAACTTTTTAATTATTACCGATTTAATTAAGCATAAATATATTACATAATGTTTTAAAATTTATTAATAAATTCAAATATGAAAATTATATATATAGAAAAATATTAACTATAATATATATAATAATTTGACATTAAACAACCGTTGATCTCTCAAGCTTTAAATTTTCTATAGCTAAAAGTCAAATAAAAAAATCAAATATAATCTTATAATTATATCCAAATTAAAATACGAATATATTATTTTTTTTATATAATGCGATATGTTTTATTCAACAACACACAATGTGGTAAAATTAAATAAAAAAAAAAGATAAAATATATCGGTAACAGGTAGAATAAAAGTTTTATATCCCCACGAGATGTTGAAGAGTTAGAAAAACCAAGCGCATGAAACGTTATTTTCCTCGGGAAAACGCTTTTCGCGGTCGTCGTCTTTAGCTCAGCGCACGTATTGCGTTTCTTTTCGCAACTTTTCAACCGACCGTTTGGAAATTATACGATTTTTCACGCTTTTAATCTATTTTGTTTCTATTTTATTCTCTCACTTCGTCTTTCTTACGTTCGAGAAAAGTCGTAATAAAAGCGCAACAATTTTCCTAAGTTTAAATTTAATTTTCTACCGTTTCATCGGCGTAATGTTCTTCCGATCTCGCGTTGCACTTTCATTTCATGTTCTGTAATATATATATATATATATATATATATATATATATATATTAAATTAAAATAATATTTTTGATAATATTTACTTACAGCTAATAAAATATATATAAAGCTTTAAATAATATGGTTGAAAGTGAAGCGAATAAAGAAAAAAAAATTGACATAATACTATCAAATTCAACCGTGATAAAATCCAGCACCCGAGGGTTTTTGATTGCATTCCATTCCCGGGAAAAGTTTTACAACTTATACAATTTGCACAGTTTCCGTTTGCCTAGCTGAAAAGCCCACGGCGTAATTGAAAAACTACCCTCAGCGGCGGGACGAAAAGATGGGAAAAGCGAGGTCGAACCGAAAAAAAAAATAAAAAAAAAGCGAAATAAAACACGGGCAAAAACGTATTACGAAAGATGAAATAAAAATATATACAAAACTAAACTAAGGGATGAAAATTATTCAACGGGTGCAAAGTCGACCGTTTTTACAGTTGTTTACTCGCTAGTTATTGGATTGCTCTAAACTTGTATCTTGAAAATATTAAACTTTAGTACGTTTTAATAAAGTGATTATTTAACTATATAATATTGGTAAAGCAATCAACTGATAATATACGTAATAATATTATAAAATAATCTACGTTAATATTTTAATTTTACTATAAAATTACTTGTGGCCTGATCAGCACTATTATATATATATATGATAAGCTTTATTATGGGGTATATATTAAAAATGTTTTATATAATAAAACTGTCGTACGATAAAAATATCATCGTTCAACCCTTTTAACGACGGCTACCTATCTGAAGCACGCTTTTTTTTGCACTCCCATTTTTTTTTGTCTTTTCCCAGAAAAAAGACAGTTCACTCGTGACGCTACAGACCGACTAGAAAAGGATGGCGATCTGACAGACCGATGGGGGTGGTAATGGTGGTGGGGTGAGGTGGGATAGTATGGGATAAGGTGGGATAGTATGGGGTGGAAGCGAAATTCGACCTCACGTAATCAAAACTATCAATTCTTTTTATTCTCTTTTCCCTTGCAGCCAGCGTCGGTAAGGGTGATAGGGGGGTGGCGTCGTGGCACGTCCGCGGCTCATTTTTCGGCACGTGATCTAATTTCGGCCATTTACTGGCCAGACGTGATTTCCACTATTCTTTCTTCCACGGTGGTAAAATTGAGTTTGATAATCTTTTTACGCGACTCGACCACCCAAACACCTCCCATCCACTATCGCACTAATGCCGGCTACTTTCCATTGCAGACATCGCTACAATATTTTACGACGACGTGGGGGACGGGAGGGGGGTGGTGGTTTGGTGAAAGTGACAATTGAACCTTTAACCCTATTCCATTATTATTCTCGAATGTTTCAATTTTATAAAATACACTTATAGCAATATTATTATATATTATATTAAATTAACGAGCACTGAATTAAAAATTGAAAGTAATATTTAATCGAATATGAAATGGGAATAAATATAAAATCAATCATATTTGCAGCTGAATAATAAAAGTACATATTCAAGCACTTTTATCAACCGTCATATATATATTCTTTTTTATTCCAGCTAATTCATTTCACAGTTCGAATAATTCAATTCGCTTCAATGAATGCACCTTCACAAAGAATTCGCTTCGTCGTCACTAAGCCATTTTATGTGCAATAAAAATTCACGATTTTCCCTCCCTTTTTCACCTTTTCGCTTCTTTTATTGTCTTTTTTTTTTCTATTCTTGCCACTTTTCGTCTTTCTAATGCAATAAAAATTCGAAGTTTTATTTAGCAGCCGCCGTGTCGAAGGTTGTTGGAATTTTTTAAACGCGAAATTTTCGTAATTTTTATCGATTTATCTCGTGCAATATAATAAATTTTTTCTTCTATATTTAATGTCAAAGTCAGTTACATCGCTATAATATAATAGTTTTATTGGTTTATTTATTTTTTTTTTTTTGGTATTATGAATTTCATTTCGAAAATTTTCGTCGATACTTCAAAATAATGCCATTACTGTGTTGACTGAAAAAAATTGATACGTGTTATTTTTATGAAACTCAGACAAAATTATGATTTAATATACAGAATGTTACGTCTATTGAATGAATTGATTTATATATATATATATATATATATATATATATATATATATATATATATATATATATATATATATATATATATATATATATATTGTTTTTATTCCGATAAATAAGAAATTATACCTCAGACGAATTCAATCTCATATTTTTTTCAGACTATTCATTCAGACTAATAATTCATTCTTTTCGAAAATATTTATAATTCAAAGTACGTGATATCAAACCGTTTAAATTATCCATTTTTTTCAAGAATTAATTTTGAAAATATTAATGGTTTACTTAAAAGAAAAATGAGAATTTTTTCGTCTAGACCAAATCATCGGAACTCGAATCATATTTCAATTATTTGCATACATGATTTAATTTTACCAAAACAATCTTTAATTTATCGTCTAGACCTTTTTTTTAAACACGCTTTCCACAAATTAAAAAATTAAAAAAAAAACGCAAAAATTTAATAATATACTTTTGATTTTTACGTGGCATTAAATTAATATCTTATTTCATTATATATTTAAAATATAATTCGTTGAAAATTATTAACTTATCAATCAACATTGCTTTTTTTAATTTATATAAATATATATATTTTGCTTGATATATATAATTATTTCGTTAAATATATGAATGTAACATAATATTCATAATCTAAGTAATAATCAATCCATGTCTTTTAATGTTATAATTAGTGATATTTTAATCAAATTTAATAATATTTTTCTAATATTTGAAATCTATATACATATATATATATATATATATATATATATATATATATATATATATATATATATATATATATTATTATAATATGATCGATATGGAATCATTAATGAAACCGATCAGCGTATGCGGTCCGTTTTAACGATTCGGATTTTTCTAATTGTGGAAAATCTTTTTGATATCGGAAAATTTGCAAAACGATCGTTCAAATAACGTCGAGTCGGATCGCTCTACGCCAGGTTTACGGCCTCAAAACTGAACACTATAAAAGTGCTCGTTGCCAGTGCTTAAGGCTCTTTTCGAAGCACTTTAACGGCAATTAGAACAAGCCTTAATGCCCGTCGTAAAATCGCCAATAACCTTTTCACGAACCGACTATACGGAATTAGGGATGGGCCAGGGGTTGGATTTTATTAAATTTCGCGGCGCTGAAGGGCATTAATTAGCGAACGAGTATCTTCAAGTTTTCTTCTTTTTATATACTCTTCCCTTAATATGATATCGATTAAAAAATATTTTAATATTAAATAAAATTTTAAAAATTATCATATATACATATAAATTTTTTAATTTTTCTTTATTTTTATAATTTAATATTAAATGATCCTCACAACTCAAAATGTATATCTATTTCATTTTTCAGCATTTACGATCAAATTTTACTTCGATTTTGACAGTTATAAGCGTTATAAACGCGATATGCTAACGCCGGTTGACGGTGGTGGTGTAGCATTTTTTTTTTCGTCAAATGCTACATTTTACAATATATTATAATATGAATCGAGTGCTAAATAATAGTGTGTTCATTTGTATATAATAATAATTCAAAAATCGCATTTAACCAAGTATGGAAAATACGTAAACAGCAAAAAAAAAAAAAATAATAATAATATGAAATATTTCATCATGTAATATTCGTACGGTGCTCGATTTTCATGAATATGCCAACCGAAAAATTTTAATTAACTCCGTTAACGCAAAAAAAGCGATTGCCAGGCATCGAAAGTCAAAAATAATAAACGTGAAATATTACGAACGATATAATCGGAAAGGGTGGTCGCTCAGTAACGGGGGTGAGTTTTCAAAATGCGGTGAAAATACACAAGTATATATATATATATATATATATATATATATATATATATATATATATATGAAAAAAAGGGTTTTGTTTAAATTGGTTTAAACAAATTATTTTAGCATATAAATGGGGGTCGTACGGACTTTTTGGGTCAGGGTTTGAGATTTGGGGGGGGCGGGGGTTGGTTGTTCGAAATTGAGATTGATTTGTGCGAATCGAAGGGCGCAAAACGTACGAGTGAAATGTTCCACGGACGGTAACGACTCGCCCGGGGGTAGTATTGCCTTCGGCGGCGATTGTTTAACAGTAACACTTTGTCTTCGATTCAAACGATTGCCGGGAGGGTTTCGATTTACAAAACCCCCGACCCGTCTCAAAAAAAAAAAAAAAAAAATAAAAATAGATAAATAAAAATGAACGAAATTGGGAAAAAAATTGGGAAAGGTTTCCATTTTTTTTTCTCTATAATATATCTATAGAGTGTTTTTTATAAGTATATATATTTATATATAAAACTTTAAATTAAAATAAAACATAGATAATCAATGTTATTTCACTATATTCGAAAGATGAATATAATTTTTTGCATGCGACTACCTCATTCAGTTCGGAGTAAATCTAAACGGGTCAAATATTCGATCATTTTTGACAACAATTTGTATTAAATCGCATGATCTTGAAGACCAATTCAATGGTCCATTTACACTAGCAACCCGTTTTGAACCTATTCTTGTTCGTTTTGGCTTCAATTTTAGTATAAGTTAAATTTTGTCAATTTGCAAATTAAAATCTTCTATATAGTAAATAGACACAGCTTTTTAATTGTTAAGCACTATGCCGAATTTTATTTGTCCTCCATAATACTATGTTCCGCAATAATAATAGCTTATTCTTATTATAGTAGAATAAAATTAGTGCACAATTGATCCATGGTTATTCGAATTAATTGTTCTAATAGACGATTGTGTAATCATAAAAAAAATTGCATAATTTATTAGCATTGTTCAGATGTTATAATGGCATTTCAAATTAAATGTAAAATAAGTAATGACTGTCAAAATAAAAATAAAATTATAAAATATGTATATATTTCTCTAATATCTGAATTAATATTTGGAAGAAATATATTAAAAATATTCATTAACCCTCAGTTGGATAAAAACAGGAATATGTAATGAATAATTTAATAATAAAAGCTGAATAGAATCCATAGAAATGCATGCTCAATGTCATCAACTTTTATATGCAAATTGAAAATTTCAAAAAACTCAGTTGAATACTTAAAAAAATATATACATAATTAAATATACATTGAATATATAATATAATTATACATCTGATCACGTAAAAAATATAATAAATTAAAAAAAAAGAAAATGTTATTGAATATTATTATAGTAGAATATTAACATATCGATGTGATAAAATTATTATTTATATCAATATTAAAAAAAAAACTAGAAATTAATATGTGAAAATTCGTTATGAATAATAAAAATAATTTTAACGAAGCTTTCAGTATACACTATTTGTTTTATAAATATTTGAACAATTTCAAAAGCCTGCAGAGAAACTTGATTCTCGTAAAAAAAAAATAATATTTCCCTCGTTACGAAGGAGTGTCTCGTTAAAAAAGTTCCACATAAAGCTCATTAATAACGACATCATATGCAATTAAAACCTTTTTAATCACATGATACGCGATGTACGACACTTCATCATTACACACCAGACATTTCATAATGTCATCAGCGTCGTATAATGAAACAAAGAATATTTTACCTCTATTATGACTCCGAGGTTCAAGTTTCACAATGCATTTTTGCAACATATGCTCGCCGACTCATTTCAACCTCTGTATACGTTTGCTTTTATATTAAATCGCAGATTTTCAAACTTTTTCAAATTAAACAAATATAATTTTATCTATAAATAACCCATTGAAATATATTTTTTCGTTTTGAAAATACATACAATACAGAATTTTTTATCAATATTTTTCGACAAATATTTGTGTTCGTATTTTTCCATGTTTCTCTTTTATATGTTGATTTCTTCTAAATAAAATATTGTAATCTTAGTAACATTTAAGTACAGACAATATTCCAATAACAAATATTGAAGCTGAAGCATCGAATTTTATTCACTTTCTGTTGTTTAATTTTAATCACAATAAAAGTAAAATTTTGTTCAAATCAATTATGAATTTAAAATTATTAATATATTATTTCTTTTAAAAAGAGAAAATCTGATAAATATATTGATATTATAAAATTCAGCTTAATCTGAAATTGAGTTTAAATATTGTATAAAATTATTAATAAAAAAAATGATTTATTCAAAAAATATATTACAGTATATATATAATATATAATATATAATTAATTAATCATTTTTATATCAGAACCAGAAATGGTTGAAAAAGAACCATATTATATTAAATGAATATTCTACTTTATATGCAAAACTACAAGTTGAATGCAAACACGGAGGTCGTCTGAAAAGTTCGCCACTTTACAATTTTATAAAAATAATTATATTTTTAATTCAAATGCGTTTTAAGTAATTTTATTTTAATAAATTAAAATATTATACTGTATTAATTTAGAAATAAAAAAAAACGATTGAAACATAAATTTAGAATTGCTTTAAATGTGAATGTTTAATAAAGTGCGAGTCGCGAACTTTTCGTACGTACGCCGCCGCAATATTTCACCGACGGTATTTTTATATCAAATTATTTTATTTTTCCGCGGGGGTACTTATTCACGTTGCTCGGTTTTTCATGATATATATATATATTATAAGGGTTTTGTTTATTCTTCTTTCGGAAAATGTCGCAAATCTAAAACAGAGACCAGAGACTCTCGTGTATAGCTTTTAATACGTACATAAAACCTTTTACAATTGTTTTTGAAGAGTTACAAAGCGCTCGTGTCGTTTTAAAACGCTTTATTTTATTGCCGCCGCTATGCGAGACTTTTTTTTTGTCTGTTTATTTTTATTTCTGCGAAATAAATATAAACGACTGCCGTTTTGCGAGTTCGGAATGTAATTTGAATTCGTTTATTTTCCAAAAATATATATATATAACTAATGATTTCACTTGACAATCCGTCGAAAAAATTATGAATCGAACGGAATTCAACGTTGACTAGCGACGTTTCATATTATTTAATTATAAGGCATCTCGTATGTCGATGGCTTTCAAACTGCGCGATTTTAAAATTAAAATAACAACTATATTTTTGAAAGAATTTAAAGCATTTTTTATTTGAATATCGTTTAACTAAAATCTACGATATTATGTTTATAATTAATTTTCATTTTCATTTTTTATTACTTTCCTGTTATCAAAATTTAAAAAAAATCGGAAACTATTTTTTCTTGATAGATTTTCTTTTAAAAAATCTTTTTCAAAATTTGTAATCAATTAAGTACAATAAATATTTATTTTATGTAGAAAATTATACTCTCAGTATTTTATATTATTTTTTCTTTGCTAAAGGCTTATTTTTATATTTTAAACAATTAAAAATTTGAATTATGTTTATATATTTTCTATTCTAAAGATGATAGATTATTTTTTTCTATGAAAAAAAATACTTGAAAATGTAAAACTTGCGAAATTTAAAAGAAAATCTTGAAAACGATGTGTCGATGTCCCAGCCTCCATATTTGCCAGACACGACCCCGTACATATAATAAAGAGAACTTTGAAGATCTGTCATTTTATAAACATATATAAGATTAAAGTTCAACACTAAAAAAGAACAAAGCTATCTCAAAAATCAAAATAAAAAAGTGTTTGGAAATTAGAAGTTTAGCAATATTTGTAGACGATTTTGAAGGCCTTTGAAATAATTTTTTTTTTCTATAAAATTGAAAACTTTTATTACTTTTTAAACACAAAACCAATATTATAAATATTATTTATAATGTATAAATATTACTAACTTACATTAAATTATCTGAGAGTTATGTATTATTGATGAATTCGATTTGTTTTTTTTTTTCAATACACACAACACGTGAAAGTTTCCTTAATACAAAAAAAAACAAGCATCAAAATCAACACGTTTCAGTATTTTCTAGAACAATCTATCATTTTGAGAAAATGGTATTGAAGGAAATTTCCGATGTCGATTCAACAATGTGGCGTTTCACCATCCCTCTGAAAGTTTCACCACCCTATTGAACTTTTGTAATAAACCGTGATGTCCACATAAAACACAATATGGTACTTATTTGTTACACCAATAATATATTTATATATATATATATATATATATATATATATATATATATATATATATATATATATATACACACACATACAAATATAATTTTATATTTTAAATAATATTAAACACCATAATTCGATGCAATAATTAACAAAATATACGATGTATTGAATTAAGAAAAAAAAAATTCGCATGGAAAAGTCATTCCGCATAGAGAGCGACCCCTTTAAACTCGTCTCGGTTTACCGTTTTCCAATACGGTTAAACGTTTTCAGGTTTTTCTTTTAAAATTGCCCGCCGTTACTATTGCCTTTCAGCAGCGTCCTTTTTCCACATTCGAACCGACGAACCGATAGGAACGGATCTCATTTTTCCCTATATTTTTTTTTCCTTTTTTTTTCCACCCCAAAAACCCGTCCCTCCAAAAAAAAAAAAAAACAAACAAACAAACGGAATTCACTTCTTGCGCCACTTTCTTTATATAATTCGACTTACCGTCTGCACTTTTGGACACTCGGAACAATCCTATTTTTTTTCTATTATATTCGAAAATAAATTAAAAAATAAATATATAGTGCAAAAAACGATATATAAGAGTCGAATATTTACAATTTTAAAAATACATAGTAGAATAGTCGTTTGTCTTTTATTCTTTACTAGGAGACTTCAAACTAGAAGAAATTCAATTATCCGACACGACAACGTAGCAAAGAAAAGCAATTCTTCTCGTTGATAATACCCCCTCGTCTTCTTATCCTTTTCGCTTAAGATTAGTTTTTGGCGGTGTGAGGATACAAGTTCGTCTATTAACCTTTTACATATCCAAAATGGAGTGTTGTGTTGTTATTATTCGATACGAAAATATTTTTGGTGATATTTCATCCACTTATTCCATATATTTTTATTTCCAAGTTGTTTAGTATTCAAGTATTTAAACCTTTTTTTTACTATATATAATTTTTTTAATACAATAAAAAAATTATATATTTTGGAAAGAATTTTATTTATTTATTTACATCTACGTCATTCTCGTCAAAGTAGTTTCAATTTAGTATTATTATATTTAAGCCAGCGTTTTTTCCAATCCACAAAACATTTTTGAACTAGATCAATAGTTTTGAGTTCTTTTAGCAATTTACTTTAATCTCATCTATGCTTATAAAACGACGGCTCTCTTTATTATATGTAAAGGGCTGTGTCTGGCGAATATGGAGGCTGTTGCATCATTACAATGTCGTTTTTATAAAAAAAAATACAAATATTTTAAATTTTATATTAGTATAATTAGTATTCCATTGTTGTGTTGGTAAACGTGTCTAATACGTTAAGCATAATTAATGAATAGCAAACAAACTATTATATGATGTTGCATTATCCATAACACAATAGAATAGAATAGTATACATATATTATTTTAATGATGCGTCGAATTTCATTAAAGTTCCAATACATTATTTTCAACTGTTTAGTTTTGATCTGTTGCCGTTTTTCCTACAAACTGTATTAATCACCGTACGCCGATTGTGAACGGGAAAATTCTGTCGATTTATTACACCCCCCCCTCCACCTCTCTCACCCTCGCCCGTTTTTCCGATCAAATATTAATCGAAAATAATGTTCGAAATGTTCGAACCCATAAATACACATTAGTTACGAACAATTAATGATGCAAACAAATTCACCAGTGTCCACGCAAAACCTATAAATTATTACATATACTTATCTACTATTACTATTATATATATATATATATATATATATATATATATATATATATATATATATAAATATATTCATTTTTAATCGCACGTGATGTTTTTTAGTATTATTTGTGATTATTGTATAAGTGTGAATATAAAGTATTCATACAATGCTGTGTTCAAATTCAGATATAGAATTCAATTTCACACACTTGACACCATTTCAAATATTCAATCTTCTCGTGTGATATAATATTCTGAAGTAATATTGACTAAACATATACTTTTTCATATACAAAAAATAAATAGCAGAAACTTTTCATCGTCAGAGAATAATTTTATTATAAATTATACATATAGTTAAGAAAAAAATCGACATAGTTTAGAACGAATTAATCCATTTTAAGTTCTATAACTAATGTTATCCATGTAAATGTTCCAAAATCCAAAATGTCTAAATGTTAATTCTGACTACTTTGAGCTCTTAACTTAAAGCTATTTAGACTATTTCGAGTAATCCCGCAACTAAATATTATTGTCAATAATCCCCGGTGTGCAATTCAAAACTTTGTCTAATCTCGTAAATAAAAAACTATTCTATTTTATAAGAAAAATGCTATTCTCAATAATATATAAGATATATATTTTTTTAATATTATTATAAAGAAAAAAAACGATCAAAATTTTAACAATTTTATTTTATATAGAATGAATTATTAAAAATATTACTTTATTATTTATATATAATATATAGCATTATTTCACCATTGAAATTAATATAGATATTTCGATCTCTAATATATATATATAAAATTTTCACAATTTTTTCACGTAAAATATTTAATAATATTTTTTTTCTCTTACAACGTATAAAACGTAAAACATGTCAATTTCATTCGAACAAGAAATATCATCCCTCCATCCCTTATTTGAAGCACTATCCATACTCTATCAATGTCCACGTGAAGTTCTCTGCTTCAATTTTAAATTAAATCCGCCTCATTCGATTATCTTCAGTTTAGATCTTCATTTAATTCACTCAGTCTGGTACGATTAATCCGAATTCGAGCCGAAATTGAAATACGCAACAAACCCGACGTAATGCGTCGAATAAATTACGAATAGAATCAACTAAGGATTATATATATATATATATATATATATATATATATATATATATATATATATATATATATATATATATATATATATATATATATATATATATATATATATATATATATATATATAATGAAAAAATAATTATAAATAAATAAATCGAATTTTATATTATAATAATATGTTTTGATGCTTACGTCTATTATTAATATTATTATTAAAATTGTAATGCATAATCGTATCTATTAAATACAGACAGCGATACAATATTATTGTTAAGCTCATTAGATTCATGGGACAATATTATTTGTTTATATTGTGCGTTGTATATTATATATATATATATATATATATATATATATATATATATATATATATATATATATATATATATATATATATATATATATATATGTGTGTGTATAATGATCGATTTACATACGTATAGTTTGTTATTTGACATTTTCGATACATTCAATATTTATAAAATAAATAGATAAAACGTTGAATCTGATTCAAATATTTTTTAATCAACTCTATATATATAAAATGAAAACAATATTCAAATATCAAAATTTTACATATAGAATTATTGGTATTAAAAAATTACAAAAATAATATAATTATATTGTTTATTAAATTTAAAGTAATTTTTGTATATACAATTTTATATTTTTTTTTTTTTATATTATTTATCTGAAAAAATCTTCATCGACTTAAAAAATTCATGAACGTATTGAACTTTAAAAGTAGGATAAAAACCAATTTATAAAAACTTATTTTTTATTTATATTATGTTCGTATACTTAATACATATTTTATAATAAAATTGAATATTATATAAATATTTATTTTTCAACTTATTTATCAAATTAAATATGAAAATATTTTTTTTGTAAATTCTAACACTTAAATCCATATAAATACACTAATTTTTCTGTAGTAAATTTTTCTGAAAATTTTCCCAATACATCATATATTATTTTTTATATTAAAAACTATATATATTTTATATAGATATATAAAGGAAAATATTTTTACTAAGTGTAAATAAAATCGAATTCTTCATTGATAATATTATACGCACTTGAAATAATATACTACCAACGTTATTTTATCATAATTTAACCTTCGTTCACACACACACACACACACACATTTTTGTACACATAACAATAACGCATATACACTCTCACATTATAAATATACTCGGTTATTTGTGGAAACTGATTAATTCATAGCGCATTAAACGACGCGATTATGCTCACAGTATATCCCGATATAAACGGCCCGGTGGTCGACAATAAATTCGACAATTAACCGTTTCAGCACTTTTACGGTCTCGTCGCTAAAATTCGCATCCCCCTATGTTTACTAAAGGTGCGTCCACACGCGCGTCCTCCAACGACTATTTTATTAGTCCGCAGTCCTTTTTTTTTTGTGTTAACTTGTGCTGTTTTTGTTCGTTTATCGGAGCGGAATTTTGAAATTGATTTTTAAACCACTTACTAATAATCAATTGAATTGAAATTTTGTATATTTGTGCATTCTCGATGACAATACGTGAGAATCAATTAATTGATTGATTAGTGATCAATATTGAAATTCGGTGATAAATTTTGAAATAATCAAATTACACATATTGCCTGCAATATATACGCAGATGTCACTATATAAATAAGTATACATATGTATAAATATAACGATAATAAAGGTTGTTTTTGGCGTGTCTACCGTTTGAGCACCTAGCGAAAACGCGAAGCAAACATCTTTACCTCACTTCGGAGAAAGCTTTCAAACTTTGATATAATGCTTTTACGAAGTTCGACTCCCGTCGAAGTTTCTAAATTATTCTGCGAGATTTTAATTGGAATCAACCTACCGCGACGGATTGTTGTGGTTATCTTCACAATATACGGAAAACACAATCGATATACACCCCTCCCTCACCCCCCTTACTCATTTCCCCCTTCTACGTCCCCGTTTTCATTTTCTGTCTTTAAATTTGTTTGTGTAATGCTCTTCCACTTACAACGCTCTTAATTGTTCCCCATTGTTATAATATTAATGGACTCTTTTCATATATATTTCTAAACTTAGTTAACGTCTTCAACGTAAATTAATACTACTGAGCAATCGACATTTTGAAGTGCTATTATAAGATCTGGATTTTCTTATCCGTTTCTCAAATTCAAAACATAAATATTATTTATATATCAATAAGAAATCAATAGATAAATAAAAAGGATATTTTATATAAATATATTTTATTCATAATATAAGAAATCTTAACAACAAAATTTTAACTATAGTATAAAAAAAATCTTAATATTTTTTGAAAAATATAAATAGATCATTATGAAAGAAATATATAAATTGCATTATTTTTCTTTTTTTTATCAATTAGAGGAAGTTTATATAACTCAATTTAATAGACATTGAAAAAATATATATTTCAATATTGCAAAAATTATTTTAGTAAAACTCCTCACTTTTTTTCAATATTTTCTGAATCAATTATGTAATATATTATATTATAAACGAAAGATAAAAATATCGAATTACTTAATTATATTTTCGTATAGATAATACTATGATTTTATCGTATACTTGATTATGTGTATTGACGAAAATGTTTAGAAAGCGTAGTAGAAAAATGATAATATATATATATATATATATATATATATATATATATATATATATATATATATAAAAGAACAACGTTTCCGAAAATAGTATTCTAAAAATAACAATCCCCCCCGAAAATGTTACAAATTATTTTTATTTTCCCAATTACATTCAACATAATTACATTAACGAAGCATTCAGCTAAGAATACCGAAGCGTACTCCGAAATAATTAAGCGTCCTTCCTGCTGAATATGATGATAAAAAAAATATATATACCATATATATATATATATATATATATATATATATATATATAATATATCAGATTTTTTTTTCCTCGGTAGGGAAAAATTTACGTTAAATTACGGTGTAATAAATACACCGTTCAAACGGCTTTAAATGAGTCGTGTAAAATGTGCGGGGTTAATTCAAAAAAAAAAAAAAAATGTTCAACGTGTGCAAAAATATACACTTAACCGGCATATAAAACATTCGGTTAAGTGATGCACGATTAGAGCGGCTTGAAAACCGTTTAAGAATACCCTCAACGTGATGAGGTTTTAGGATGAGAGACAGAAGATGGGGTTAAAGAGCGGGAGCGGGGCGGAGGGAGGGAGGGGTTCAAAGCCGATTACCGTAGCTTCCAAAACTGTGGTCCGCTGACCCCTTTAGATGGATGGTATGCGGATTTTGAACGTTGGACTCGTGCGTAAGTGAAAACGGGAACCCGGCACCGCGGACGTTAACTAATGACAAGCATTTGTCTAGGGCGCCCAGTTAGATAGAGGCGCATCCGAAACTATTTTGTACCGCAAAGGGTTGAGGGATGTAAAGGGTATAGTGATTTCGTATAGGGCGGGTTGCAGTCAATAGGGGCGCTTGAGAAATAAATAAATATATATATATATATATATACAAACACATACCATAAAATAAATAGTCCATTGATACTGAAAATATTAATTATTTATTATACATAGGAAAACTCAATATTGTTACGTATATCAAAAAGTTCGTTCAATTAAAAAATATTTTTTATTATTATTTAAGCATTGTATATTTACTGTGATCAAAAAATAAGGTGAAATTATCATTTAAAACTCCCGGATATTAGGAAGGCAGATAAATTGTATTATTTTTCCTAGGCTGGTAGGACTGTCTATTACATTAGTCAATCGTGTGTTTGTCAAAAGGTTTAATTATTTCCGAGTTTCACGTATTTTTACAACTCTCGGTTCCTTTATCGCGTCCTTTTTGCCAAAAACTCGACTTGTATCGTTCCGCAACCACCGTATTCGCCTGATTTCTGGCTATTTCAACAAACTCAAATGGCCAATGCGGGGGCGCCGTTTTGACACGATTGAAGAGATAAAAATCGAATCGAAAAAGGTCTTGAATGCTATAACTATACCGAAAAAAGACTTCACCGCCATGAAATTTTAAAGATAAACTATGTCTTTTATATAGAGTTCAAATTAGAAATAGAGAAATTCAAATGCAATTCTCAATATACTTCAATTTTTATCAGAAGCATATTAATTTCAGTCAATTAATATGCATCACAAAGTCAAACAGTAAATATTATATTCTATATTACTAATTTATAAAAGTGCAGTCAAAAAAAATATATGAAATCAAAGCTAATGAAAACAAATCCAATTTCCATAAAATCGCATTCACACAACATCAGCATACATACATATATATATATATATACAAATATGTAACGATATGATAAAAATATCCCAGACACAAGTGTATATTTCTGCGGTCGTGTAAATGTGAAAGGGTTCCAGAAAACATGTTTCCAAAAAACGAAAACTGTTCTGGAAATTTAATTAAAATGCGTGTAAAGTTGACTGACACAAAGGCATTATTCATGCGCAAAAAGCTCGTGCGATGCGCGCAAAACCCACAACCGTCCCGTTTCGTATAACCATCCGTTTTTCTCATTAACGGGACAAAAATTATGAATCGTCCGATGGCGCTGCAAAAAAAAAAAGAAAAAAAAGGAACACGAAGGGTGAACGTGTGGGGGATGAGAAAAAAATTATAGGGGATGCGGTGGGCTATATAAAGTTATTAACTTACCGCGGTTGACGGACAACGGTTTTGCCGTTTTAATAAGCGAATATTGCCGCACATTTTGTGAGGATAAAAATAGTGAATTTTTAAATCATTTTATAATGTATAAATGAATACAAAAAAAAAATATATTAAATTTTTTCGTGTATTATATAATAAATTGTTGTGAATATCGTTTTTTGAAATCGACGAAATGGAACGATCTTTACTGTTTTTTTTTATGACAAAAATACTTTTTATTATATACATTAATTTAATACTATTTTTCTTAAATTATATGCAATTTCTACTAAATAATATTAGATTTAATGTGAGGTCATTTGAAACGTATTCATATTAACAAACGGATCTAAATTGAAATATAATTACAACAAATTCTTATTTACATTTTTAAATCATAACTTTTAAAATTATCCATTGTATTTATTAAAATTTTATATGAATCACTATTTATATATAATAAACTCGCATAATAATATAAAAAAGGATAACAATTTTTGAAATACATTTTATTTTAATATAATTATTCTGAGATATTTTTCGATTAAATAATATAAAAACATAACTATGATAGTATGTAAAGTTTGATCGTTTAATAATTTTAAAATCAATTTTTTTTATATTAAAAAATTAAATATCAATTTAAAGAATTATTATTATTGTATTAATAAAAAGGAAATTATTCAATATTACATCCGAAATTTATTTCTATAAAAATATACTATTTTTCAATCTGTATTTTCGTTAAATAATGAATTCCGTTTCTATTATTTGAGATTTATATAATAAAATAAATATTTGTAGATGTGATATTTTTTTTAATACACAAAAGATCAAAATAGTAATAATATTATGGGATGTACATTCAAAAAACCTACACAACAACGAACCTACATAACTCTAACCGAATTCTATTAATTCATGATATTGTACAAAGGTTCATATTATTATATTATATAATATAATGAAAGGTCGAAATACAATATTATAAATACGTTTTAACGAAAATTTATATATATATATATATATATATATATATATATATATATATATATATATATATATATATATATATATATTATAAAGATAAATATTTCAAACATCGTATCCAACCTGGACTTTCTCATATAGCAATTCACCAACATGAAAATCCCATTTAAATTCTCACTCACGACCCCTGCCACCCCCCTCTCCTTTTTAGAAACTAAAAGTCAAATATTCATCTTCGAGTGAAAGACGTAAAATTAAAACGGGGGACGGGGGACGATTGAGGTGGTAAAGTATTTAATATACGAAACAATTTAAACGGCGGCCGCCTTCACATAGCCAATTAAATTTACACGCCACAACGATTTATATATTATCCCCTTTATGCGTGCTCCGAGGGCGGAACATTGGGCGGCGAAACCCCCTATAGCGCGAGTCTAATTTGCGCTCGACGCCGCGACGCATTTCGTCATACGTTTTAAACGCGAACATCGCTCAAAATTATTATATAATAATAATAGTTGTAATTTATTCGGGCATGCGAGGCAAATATCTAATGTAAAACGGCTAATGGTAGACCGTTTAGTGCGAGTTTGCGTGCGCGACTTAAACGCACGTTTCGTCGTAATTGCGATACGTCAAAGTGTTAATCGTTTCTTATATGAAATAATATGTGCGATGCGTATTCGGTTACTCGATATACGGTGACGTTTAAATGTGACATTTCGATCGAGTTTGATATATTAAAATAAAGTGATCAACGGTCCTCCTAAATGTCCTCCATTTTGAAATGCGTCCGATTTCGTATTTGATCGATTTTTAGACTTTCCATATATGGTATTGATAAAAGAACTTTTTTTTTAAGTCGACATTTATTTGTGTTATCCGATTTAAATGTGTCCTCTTTTTCAATAAACGATTTTCTATTGTGTCCTCCTTTTTATTGTAAAAAATTTGGTCACCTTAATTAAAATTAACTTTAGACTTATTATATTGAATAAATTAAATTACATAATATCTTTCCATTCTTCTATATTATATATAAAATATTTTTATTAATATGCATACAAAAATATTAATATTAAATTTATTGCACTGTCTTTTGTGATATTCACGTTAATATATTTTTTCGTAACAGATTATTAACTCCACTACTAACTTTTAATATTCTTTTAATTAAAAGTTTTAACATGTTACTATATATATATATATATATATATATATATATATATATATATATATATATATATATATATATATATATATATATATATATATATATATATTGTAGTATAAGTATATTATCTAGTCATTACATTAACTTATTACGATGTTAAGAATATTATTCAAAGAAGTTACTCTTAAAGAAGCTTATATCTTGTTTTTATATTATTTGTCGTACTTTATTCAATATTTTTAATTTATTTAGTGTCACAAAGTTGTAACTGAAAATAGTTAGTTGTTAGAAGACAACTTTATTTATTGTTTAACTTATTTTCAGATAAGGTATTTATGAAGGAAAGTCTTCAAATTTAAATATAAAAACAATGTATTGCTATAATTGAATATATATATAATGTAAATGATATTTTTTAATAATCATCAATATTTTCATGAATATTTAAAAAAAAACAATAACATGAAAATTACTCAATATAAAAATTGATCTACGTATAGCGCTTTTATTCAACGATATATACGCGTAATCTGCGAAAGAGATAAGTCATTAAAAAAATTTTCCGACTAGAAGAGAAAAAGAAAAAAAATATACATAGGCGAAGATTTCCATTAATCACATCGCCGTGACCCAGTAACATATTTTCATTTGACTGTGAAAGTTTAGATTTTCCCGTAAAGATTGATGACTTTCATTATTAAGTGAGACGCATTCCGCTCTCGTGGTCTTCCCTTTCTGGCTTTATTTTCCGTTATATTTTTTTTTCATCCCTTCCCGCCCTTCAACTGGGGCGGCATCTTTCCACGGAAAATTTTCTTATAATATCGTTATATAAAATTTATGCCGCTCTAAGGGCGAACATAAACTTGATCTTTCGCGTAATCAGTTATTTATACGATAAAGCGAACTCCGCTTATCAAGCAAAGTCGCTGCACAGTTTTTGATAATATATTTTTCATCATAATTTCTCTTTTTTTTGCACATTTTCCACTCGTTTCAAAATAATTTTCGTCAACCACCTATCGTCGGAAAAACGCTTCCAAATCTGTCGCTATTCATATTAATCTTTATCTGACTTAATTGATTTTTTTATATGTCATCTATTATATAATATCGATTATCAATATATGCAGAAAAAGTATCAAATTAGTTTCTTAATATAATTTTATTAATAATCGATTAATATAAAAAAAATATATTTATTCGATAATATTTAGATCAAATATTAAATATAATACTATAATATAAATATTAAATTTATAATTATTATATAAGTAAAATTAAAATTTAACATAAAATAATAATTATAAAAATATTGTGATGTATGAAACTGAGAAATTTGACATTCAAAAATATTTATCAATTTTGTAAATGTGTACGTATGTAATAAATATTTTCAGCTATTTATAATGTAAATTTTGAACAGTACCGTTTAGTAATATCCACACGTTATGATAAAATTATTTTTGGAAAACTCATTAAGCAAGCTTTCTAGTCGTTAATTATAATAACCAGTTATTACATGTAACCGTAGATTAATTTCAACGTAGCAAACAAGCCATAAACGTACACATATAATAATTTTAATTAAATAAAAAAACACACACATATACATACATATATACGTATATATGAAAAAAAAAATAATTATGATAAAGTGCGAAAATTCGTCGTAATTAATTATTTAATTTTAATTGAATATTATAACGACGAACTAGCTCGCATATAAAATTTGACGAAAATTTTCAATTATACACCCCACGAGTAGGCGGCGTAGGCGAAAGTTCTTCGCGAATGGCGCGCCAGGGCGGTTCCGTGTATAAATATGAAAATTCCGTCACACATGAAAACTCTGCGGGTTTTCCCGCTTTAAAATTTTCATTCCGAGTCCGTGCACAAAGCTCAATGTCATATTACGCAACGATGAATAAGCTTTGTACGCTGTCTAGTGCCAACTTTTAGATTTAAACACTCACACTAAACGACAGAATTTTATATCAGGGATTCTGAATATCAGAATCCCAACATTAAATATTTCACTGTTTTTTTTTTTTTCAAAATATCTACAATAAATAAATCAATATAGAAAGTACGTGATTCACGTATATATATATATATATATATATATATATTTTTTTTCTTAATTTATATATAAACTATTTTTTTTGAATTGAAATATTAGAACCGCGAAAGCCTCGAGGATTTTTAAAAATTGCTACATGTAAATTTCTCTATTCGCAACATAAGGGAAGAAAATCCAAACTTTCAATTTAACTTATGCTCATATTTCAAAGTTACGTGTTTTCGCATTGCATTTCAAGAAATACGTTACATTGATATATACATATATAAATTAAACTATATATTATATTTATTAAATATTGTAATAATTTCTAAAAGATTTATCGTAATATCATATTGTTCAGATATTTTAAACTAAATATGTAAAGTTAGTATTTATAGTATGTAATAATGATAGAAATTTATTAAATAATTTAAATCGAAAATGAAAATTTTGAATGTCTTAATACAGATATATGAATTTATTGAATCGGTCATTTATTTAAAATATAATTATTAATTAATTGTTAAATGATTTGTGTATTAATAAACTAGAGTCGAATTTAAGAACTTTGACTTAATATTTTAATTTTAATAATTTCAAATTTTTTTTAAAACAAAGTTAAATAATTTTATATAAAAAAATAATATTACTTTTAATTTAAATTTTTTAATTATATCGTATAAATATAAAAATATATATCAAAACAAATAACATATATATAAGAAATTGATGTTTTATATGTCATATTTAAACAAGCTTTTAATATTATATACGTCTATTTCGAAGAACACTTCTTTTAACTTTGACTTTTTTAATATCCACTCATAGAATTTCCTTGATTCGATTTTAATAATAAAATAAAAATAAAATTCAAAATTAAAATCCTAAGTAATTCAAACTAAATAAATAATAAATATAATTACGTTTAACAAAAATTAAATACAAAAAATCGTACTGAAAAATGTGTAGTTAATTTTATATAAAATATATTTAATATAATAAAAATATTTTATTCATCAATGATGCAATCGATAAATATTATCGTAATTATTTTGATATCAAAAATTTTCGAGACTTCGTACATTGCATATTTAATAAATATCAATATTAAAATATATATATATATATATATATATATATATATATATATATATATATATATATATATATATATATATATATATATATATATATGGTATATATATATATATATATATATATATATGGTATATATATATATATATATATATATATATATATATATATATATATAATGGAATTACGTAAAGCAAAGCTTTCGTACGAATCCGAGCGAAATGCTAAACTGCAATATGCAGGTCGCGAATCGCACATTTAACAGCAAAAGTCTAGAATCTTACAACGGCCATAATTTTACGAGCCTGTTCCCGTTACTGAAGATCCTACCGGAAGAAGAACGACCACTTCGTCTTCCTCTTCCACCGGAAGAGGCCGACCCCCCCACTCCCTTCTTCATCCTTTCGTTCGTGTTTTTCACGTGAAATGCACTTGGAATATCCTAAACGATTTTCAGGACACGATTCTGAGAGCATAGGTGAGGCGATGCCAGTGGCTGAAATTGCACTCGGGGTGCTCTTTGTTTCTCACCTCCCCCTCCCCTCACCACCTCACTCCTTTGCACCCCCCTGCACCCCCCCCCCTTCCGGTGTGCCTTTTTGACACCACTTAAAGTTGCATTTATGGCCGTACTGAAATGTTACTGTGCACGTGCACAATATTTTACGCCTCTTCGGTCGAGTATCGAATCCGTTGTTTAAGTTTTTCGCGTCGTAACGTTTAAAATGTGATATCACTATAGCTATTTCCATTTTATTATTTAAATATTTATTTTAAGATAAAATTAAAAAAATAATCATTTTAAATATAGTATCACGCACACTAATAAGGTTTAGATATAGAGAAAATAATTTAACTCTTGAAAATTATATTAGTATTACACATGCACACTCTTATACACACAAATATGTGTGTGTGTGTGTGTGTGTTTTAATTAAGAATATTTATAGTTAATAATTTTGTTACAATATTTTTAAACATGCAGCTCAAAAAAATCTTTAATATTTAATTTATATTTTTTTATAATTTAAAAATATTTGTATAATATTAAAAAAATTAAATTATTAGAAAAATTTTAAAAATTTAACAGTTAAACTGTAATATATTAATATAATTATTTTTATCTTTGCAAAAAATATATACTGATTTTTTTTCTTAAAATGATACAGATATCTAATAATAATATTTCGAGAATCATATTATATTTATATTTCAGTCCTTGAAATTAAATTTTGGTATCATTTTTTTTTCATTTATAAAACATATTTTGAAATAAATTAAATTTTTATACAATTTGTTTTATAAAAGACTATCAGTATTAAAATATTTTTTTTTTTTTGAAATTTTATAAAAATATATGAAACACACTAACGTGAATATTAAACATTTTGATGTTTTAAATGTTGAAAAACAAGTTTTGTCTTATAATTTATTATTAAAATATTCGTACACTTCTTAACAACTTATTAAAATAATTCGCAAAAAAGGTCTTTGTTTATTTAAAAAAAATTATATATATATATATATATATATATATATATATATATATATATATATATATATATATATATATACAGAAAGAGATAAGGGCGAAGGGCAAAACGAACGCCTCTTCGAAATTTATAATGGCGCTTTTCTTCCGAGAATTTTGCCGCCCAAACTCCGCCCTTTGCGCTCTCATTCGGTTCGATGTAGCAAATAAAAATTTTGCGCTTAATGAAGAAAATTTTTTTTCACTGCGCGAAAATCGCTTTGCAACGATGAAAATTCTTTTCGGTGGAAACGACCGAGTCGAGCATTATTTTTTTTTTCAGTTCGTCCCCCAAAATCCCCCTTCCGCATAAGGTCTTTAGAGTAAGAGAAGTTTTCGAAATGTACGCATAAATTCGTTGTTATTCCTCCCCCCCCCGGTACCTTTATTTATATACATGTTTATAATTTTATTCTTGTATTATATACACGTACGCCTATTCGAAAATTATATATATATATATATATATATATATATATATATATATATATATTTGTATGTGTTGTTTTTTTAAGTGAGACTCTCCGATTTTTCTTTTCTTTTTGTCCCCCTCCCCCCTACGTTACTTTTATATTCCGATTAAAAACAAAGCATTGCCCTCCTTTGGTCCGTAGCTGTTGCCCCAACCCAACGAATAAAAGTTTTTTGTTCTTGAGAATTTTTTTTCACGATTCAAATTGAAAAAAGCATGCCTAATATACGAAACAAAGTATATATATATATATATATATATATATATATATATATATATATATATATGTGTATATATATATATATATATATATATATATATATATGTGTATATATATATATATATATATATATATATATATTCATATATATATTTTTTAATACAACAAATTTAAGCATATTTGACGGTGAAAATTATTTTTCTTCCCTTGAGAAACTTTTAGTGTAAAACGTCAAGTATTACAACAATAATAATATATAAATATATATATATAATATAACGTTATTAATTGTGTTCCGCGAATTACACTTAAATATCAGTTCTTTAATGAAAAAAAAATATTTTTAAAATATAAAAAGAACTTGTTAATTAAATATTAATTTATATTCTATATCCGAGTCATTGGTTCACGAAAAAATATTATTAATTTTTTAAAATTTAATTAATATATACATCTGTAGTAAATATTGATAATATTTATTATTTTTATAAATATATAAAGACATAAAAAATCATCATAATATTCAATAAAATTGTAATTAAATATATTGATTTTTTTAAACTATAACATCTTTATATTTTCTCAATTATGTCAAATATTTTGTACAAGATATATTTTTTTATACCAAAAATCGTACAAAACATAATTCAAAAATTGATATAAGTGAAGAATCGACTGCATTTATTTAAATCAACATATAAAAATAATTAATGGGAAATTATGTTAAAAAATATTATATTATATAAATATTATAATATAATCGTAAGATTTTTACATTATATAATATATCATCATTATAAAATTAGTATAATAAATGCAAAATTTTTCAATTTAATTAATTTTTATAAAACAATAAATAATAATCATTTTTATAGATATTTATTTAATTTTTAAATACCAAACTATTTTCATACTGATATACGGATATCTTTATTTATCTAAAATTTAATTAAATACACAGAATATATATTATATATAAACACAAAATGAACATCACTACACTTAATATAACCGTATTAAAATATAACTTGCTATGTATACAAGATCAAATATCTCTATAATATAACATTACCAACAACATATATGTATAATATATATATATATATATATATATATATATATATATATATATATATATATATATATATATATATGACTTTATTTATTAAATAGTTAATCAAATTTGTAGCAAGCCGCTTCAACTGAATAATCGCATTACGTAGTACGGCAAATTCGTTGCATATTGAATGCATCCCCTTGCATAGTCTCTTGTACGGTTCACACTAATAACTACTGTAAATAAAACATCCCTTCATTAAGGGATGGTTCTTGGTGATGTCTTTCAGAAGGCATAGACCGATTTAACCGATTTAATTACTAAAAGCTCTAACCGCAAACTTGTAATATATATATATATATATATATATATATATATATATATACATGTATGTATGTATATATATATATGTTTGTGAATATATATATATATATATATATATATATATATATATATATATATATATATATATTTACATATTTTGAACAATATGAACCTTAGGAGTCTAGTATCGAAACTTACCGGAAGTTTACCTGTAGTTATTGTTGTTGTTATTGTTGACCGTAAACGTCGTTCACCTGTTTTGATATTGTGACTCGGTCTTGTTTACCGTCGATTAAGCGCCGGAAGCGAGTTTAATTAAGATCCGTAAACTTTGTGAAAGCTGCGCCGTTGTATCGGAAATTTTTCGTCCGATATGTAAATCGGGCGACCTAATTGAAACGTGTTTCTATTTTTTTATTTTTTAAATATATATATATATATATATATATATATATATATATATATATATATATATATATATATATATATATAAATACAATAAATATAGTTAATAAAATATACAAATATATTAGAAGTGATCAAAGAAAGTTTTATTTTATTTTATTATAATATATAAAAAATATTATATAATATGAAAATATTTAGGTAAGAAAATTTTTTTCCATAAATCTTTTCAATTTATATTATAAATTGTGTATATGTTATTACAGTATTAAGTATTGAAGATATGAAAAAAAATAATATGAAATATATTCAGATAATATTAAATGTTTTTATTAAGAAATAATACAAAATAAGTATGATTATTATATAATAAATAATCTTTCTAAATATTTTAGAAATAAAATTAATTCAGCGGTTTTTGTATATATAAAATAATTAAAAATTTGAAAAAAATATTTTGTTTATATTTATGATTAAAAATTTGAAAAAAATATTCTTTTGTTATTTACAAAACAATTTATTTCGTATTTATAAATATATATTTTGATAAATCCTAAAGAATTTTATGAAAAATTGGATATTAATTTATATTAATATTATTAAAAAAAAATTTGTATTACAATATTTTCTTAGAATTACTTAGTATTTTTTATTAATTATAAATATCATCAGATGTAATAAATTATGTAGCAAAATAATATGTTGTGAAATTAAGTAGCACATTTTAAAAAATAATTTAAATTTCTAAGTACTGTAGCAATAATGAATTTTTGTACTACATATATAGTATTAAATTCAGATGTTTTTAATTAAAATTAAAAATTTAAATATAAATGTTTCATATCTAAATAAAAAATAATCATATTTTATTATACTAAGGTGTCCAACCTTTTTATAATAAAGAAGAGGATATGTTTGAAGATAGTTTTTTGAAAAGGAGGACACTTTGAGATTGGTTGAACAAATTTTGAAATTATGAATAAAAAAATGTCAAAACTTCGTCAATTTTAAAAATAAATAATTTTCACAAAAGGGACTTTTCAGAAGACTGTTTTTTTCACATAAATGACATTATTATTGATCAATTTCATTGTAGAATTAAAAGAATCTTTATTTAAACGTACAAAATTGTTCGATTTAAACTAAAAACGTTCAATTTGCGGTCAAACGATGGAAAGCTTGCGGTCCTCGAACCGACGATCCGTATCGCAAGATCACACGATATGGAAAACGTCGTCGACGTGGGGAAAAAAAAGATAAGCGAAAGCTCGAACGACGGCCAATAAAGTGGCTGGCAGTCGCAGCTTTTTATACAAGTCCAAAACACACGCCGAAAACGTTATCCGGAGACGACACCAAAATGGAACGGGTCAAATATGTGTGTGTGTGTGTGTGTGTGTTTGTATAAAAAATGGAAAACCAGAGATATGCGATGTCCGGAAAAACGGCGGCTTATCGTCGCGGCGCTCGTTTATCCGGCGCCGAGTTGAGTTTTACGCCATTTCGCACGTTATTCAGCGGGAAAAACCGACGCCGTGGCGAGTGTCGCTTTTCACGATCGTGGAAAATGTAAATCTACGTTTAGTCTCCCCCCCCATTACTGTTTTTCTCGTTTTATTGCGTCGTTTTATTCAGATGTAAAATGTTTCACTCGAAAATCATCGGGTGCAATTTATTTTTTTTATGATTCGAGTCCATTTTTCTTTTAATGATCGAATCAAAATAATAATTTATTATTACTACATTAAATTTTATTTAATGTAGATATTTATAAAATTTAAATTTTTGAAACTATTTTGTAAAGAAAGTTTTATAAAATATATTTTCAATACTTCAAAACTTTTTTTAACATTTTTAAAACGATTTAAATAATATATTTAAAAAATTAGTTTATAAATTGGTATATGAAACTTAATACATCATTGTATTTTCTTTATAAGATTTTGAAATATATTTATACTTCATACTAAGATTTGCTACTAAATAAAAAAAATGTAACGATAAAATTAACAGATTTGTTTATTTTGTTATGGTTTCAACAACAATAAAAAAAATATTATGTAATGCGATTCTCCTGAGTAGACGTGGGATCATTCCGGGATACAATTTCCCAGGAGAAATTACCAAGGGATACAAAATATAATAGGTAAACCGTAGTAATCCACATTCTCAATCATAAAGAGGACTTCTTTGGTTTTTTTATATAAATATATCAATAAAAATTATTATAATTCATTATAGATAGAGAACTTTCAAAAGAAAAACATTAATGTTATTGGTCAATTGGCACTATATAGAACATTTTTCATTTATTTTTTATATAACATATATATATATATATATATATATATATATATATATATATATATAATACGTTCTGTCTGAGAAACTCTCATCCACCGAACACTATATATAGTACATTCATACTTATATAGTATATAGACGGTAGTAGATTTGGTGTATTTTTATGATACATGGTTAGTGGAATACGTACACGTACGATTCGCTGGAAATGTGACCGTCTCCCCTTCACAAGTTCCCATTACGTTGAACCGCCATAAAGTGAACCGAATAAAGCCTTTTTCAGCGGCCAACCGGTCTCCGGCCTAATAAATATGGGGCTCAAGGTAAGGAACATGAGTTGTGGTGTCATCTCCGGACCGCAATCCCGTTCCATTTTCAACGATTACGTTGAAAATGTTTGTGTGTGTGTGTGTGTGTATGTATGTTTGTATGTGCGAGCGTCACGAGTATCGCGAATTCGAATCGGTGGATTAGAGAAGTTTTCCGGAAAAATCGGAAAATTTCGAAGTGCGCTCTCTCTTTCTCTCTCTCTCTTTCTATGTATATATATATATATATATATATATATATATATATATATATATATATATATATATATATATATATATTTATATATATATATATATATATATATATATATATATATATATATATATTTATATATATATATATATATATATATATATATATATATATATATATATATATATATTTGTATAATGAAATTGTACGAGTGTAATATCAGACCGAATTTAATAAAAATATATAAAGACAATCCTATTTATTCGACCGGGTTAAAGTATAATGCGACCATATCACGGGTAAGCTAATCATATCTGGTTGGAAAATTTATTTTATACATTTCGTATGAAATACATTTTGTTTTATAATGCAATTAATATATTTACATATAGTTAGTATTTTTTTTAATATATATTAAAAGTTGGATGCCTTAAAAAATGTGTTTCTTATCTAGACAGAAGGCTTATTGAGGGAAATTATGATATATATATATATATATATATATATATATATATATATATATATATATATATATATATATATATATATATGTATATATATATATATAATGATACGCTTATTTTTTTCATTGCTTAAGAAAGCAATCACAATATATAAAATATCTTAAAAAACATTTAATTTTAAAATCCATACATATATATGTTTAATCTTTTATTAATAAAGTAGTTATTTGTAGTCAAGATAATGGTTTAATATTACATACAATATTAATCCTTAACTTAACCAACATAGTTTATAATTGATCAGACGATTTCCAGTAACATGAATTAATAAACCATTATATGATATAATATTGTAACAAAGATATTGATACTGAAGTTTACTTCGGCATATTATGACATGTTATAGATAAGACTGAAAATTACATAATCTTCAGAACATTGAATGTGGTATATTAATTATAAATTTTGTGTGACAATATTTATGTTTGTATTTAAATATGATATATGTATATTATAAATATTTATATTTCGTCTCTCGTTCATTCACCTCATACTCGATTTTCCATATTAAAATTCATACGAAATTTCGTTATAATTGGAGATAACGATCGCTAAAACGGGAACAATTTGCAAAAACGTTATATCCGCGAAACGTGACCCAGTAGTTAAATATGAAGGCTCAAGAATATACCGGATAACAATCGGTTTCGCGTTATTCGAGTGGAAAAACCGAGGGAAAATCCTGTCGGACGCACCGAGGGAAGAGACAGGGGAGGAAGGGGGGGGTGAAGGGATGGAAAAAAAAAGCACCCCGCTTCGGCATCAACAACAATATTGATGAATCGACGTTAATTATCCCCTGCGGAAACTTTACCGGCGAAAAAAATAAGCACCGGGAATAGGAAAACAATTTATGTGAAGACGAAGAGAGAATCCTCGATGATTTATTGGACGTATTTCTGCGGTGGTCTTAACGAGTTTTTTTTTTATTTTTTGTTTTATTTTACCTCAACCTTCATTGCCAACTTTCTCAAAAATGGACCTCGTTTCGTTTGATCCGATCGCGATTTTTTTTTTTTTTTGTTAATTAATATCGTGTGCGTGTTAATGTTTACGAAATTTATAAAGTTATTTATTATTAGAGATGAGCAAAAAAAAAATACATATTTAATAGATATTGAAATTTTAACGATATTAGATATCGTTGATTTAAATAAATTTTCTACTGAAATCAGTCTACACTTTTCATAATATGAAATTTTGAAGTCAAATAAAAAATGAAAAACTTGTATTGTAAATATTCAAACATACTTCATAAAATCAAAAACACGTAGCAATTTAACATAATACTGATATTATAAACAATATATATATATATATATATATATATATATTTACTAGATCAACACATTATATTTGAATAAACGACTTTTACATAGACTCTTTCAAATCAGATATTTCACTAAAAATTATAATGATATTGGCTAAAATAATTATACAGTATAATATAATGGTACTTGTTGTCGACAAAATATTCGACAATTAAGCACGTAGAAATAATTAAGATGGCGACGGTCATAATATAAATATATGCAGCTATGCAATATTGGACTTAAAGTCACGTTCTAGACGTCAAATTGTAATATTTCAACTTTCGCATTGTGCAGAAAATAACGTAATAATAATGAGAGTCATAGAACCAATTAAAAGGTCGAGATTGGTGATAATTCGTCTAACCATATTAATGAGGTCAAAAGCTCCAATTATTTTCTTTATATTTTTTAAATTCATATAAAGTATATGTACAAAGTTAAAATGGAAATTAAAAAAAAGTATATTTTGAGAATAATCATTAAATAGTAACATCAGGCAAATATTCAACTTATAAAAAAAGTGATTAATTTTTCTATAATGAAATGGAGGACACGGGTGAAGGATTATTTTTTAAACAAATTTTCAATTTTACTTTGAAAAAGTTTAAATCTCTTATTTTTTTTTTAAATATGACATTTTAAAAAGGAGAACGTTTTCCAAAAATTAGAATAAAAAAGATGACATTTTTCAAAAGAGGATATGACTTAAAAAAGGGGGACTCTCTTCCCAAAAGGAGGACCTTGAATCACCTTATTTAGAAAATAGTTATAAAATAGCTTGAAGATTTTATGAAATATTTCTAAAAAAAGTGTTCAATCTAAAAGGTTACAAAACGTTAGAAGGCTATTGGGAAATGAGCTGAGAAAAGATATTCTATAATGGACATTATTAAGGTATCACATTAATGTAAAATTGAACTGAATAAAAATACTCTTTTGATAGTTTATTTTAAACACATAAAATATATAAATATCACAAATACGCTTTATTTAAGTCGTTACCAATTGCACACACGTGTCATACTAAAGTGAACCGTTCAAAACTTTAAAACCTTCGTTTACGTTCAAAACAAACAGGCGTATAGCACGATAAATTCCAGGAATTGGAAATCCACCCTTTGCCATGTCGTCGACGCAATTAAACCGAAACTCCGAAGCTGTGAAAGGATATAAAGGAAGGTCGCGGTGTCTCCAATCATCCAGAACACGTCCCGTCTGTCTGTTTGGATGTCGGTATACGCTTGCTTTGCTTTTGCAAAATACAAGAACCAACGTTTTCAGTAATGGAATCGTATTCAGCAAATACGTGTATTACACAAATATAAAGCGGAAATTTTGTTTATAGACCGTCTTTTTATTGCTAAATTTATGTCTATTTTAATAATAAAAAAAAAAACTTTTAAAATAAAATTTTTAGAATTGTATTTAGATTTCTTTTAATTTTTCAAATAAAAATTTAAAAAATATATATCTTTATAAATATGAGATATGTTTTTCGAAAATTTGATATATTATGATTAAGGTGACCAATATTTTTTGATAGAAAAGAACACGTTTAGATTGGTTGAACGGATGTTTAAATTTCAAAGAAAAGACTGTCGAAATTTTAAAAAGCTTCTCCGTCTTATGATCAAATCTCAAAAAGTCTTTTTGTCGATTAAGAAATTTTCGAAACTTATCTAACAAAAAATAACACATTTCAAAAAGGAGGACTGTTCTTATAAAAGGAGGACGATTGGTTGGAGGACCTTATTATGATATGCTATTCATTAAAATAAGAAAACTTTAATATATAGCATTAATCATATAAGAAATCTCTAAAAATATTAGATAATTCAAAATAAAATATTAAATAACTATATTTCTAACACAAGAAAAGTGTTCAAGATACTTTTCTAAAAATTTATTTTTGGGTATATAATATCAAAAATCAAAATAGACATACGAAGAAGAATATAAAAATTACGATATTTTTTATAAATAAAAATGAATATCAAATGACTTAATGTATCTATATAAAATATTAATATTAAAATAATATATGGATCGTAGTAGCGTCGACAATAAGTTATAGATATATCGTAAGCGATTTAGTGCAATACATTTCTCGTTATTTCCACTATTTGAAATGTAATGGAAACTAATAATATGTTCATGAATTATTGAAACGTTAGTCAAAATTCTATATCAACCATTCGTATGGCAGTGTTGAACAAACTGATTCGTTTATTATATATGTATGTGACTCGTATATTCGTATGATTAAGTCGCTTTGACTTTCGACCTTACGATTACGTTCAATGAACTGTATAGAATACTAGTAATGCTCCCCTTATCATATATAATATTTTATATATGTATATATATATATATATATATATATATATATATATATATATATATATATTATATATATATGGGGTAAGTGTTCAACGAACAATGAACGATCCGAATATTACAAATCATATATTATTATTATAATTATATAACAGTGTAATTGTGTGTATAATCACATTGCATGCAATTAACTATTAACTATATCGTTTCGAAACGATTAAAACTAATTTAATGATTGTCTTTGTTGTTTAAATATATTAAATTATGATAAGATTATCAATCGTCCTCCTTTTTTAAGTCGTGTCCTCTTTTTGAAAATTTTTGTGTTTGTCATATTTTTAGTCAAAAAATTTCCAATAAAAACCTTTTTTCATTTGACTTCGAGTCCGCAAACCTTTTTTGGGGACTTGATCTCAAGACGAAAGACCGTTTTTTTTTTTTTTTTTTGGAATCGTCAGTATTTTAACGACTATTTCGTTACAATTTGAAAATCTGTTCAATCAATCTCGACGTGTCCTCCTTTTTCGTTGTAAAAAAAAAGTTGTTCATCTTAACAAACACCTAACTTTTTTAGGAACGTAATCGACATATTTAACAAAAAAAAATACTATGATTCAATAATATTGTTTATGTCATATGTTATATAGTATATATCAATAATGTTGAGTTTTTTTTTAATATTTACACAGCTTCTATATTCGATTATAAAATCGTTGACCGCATTAACATCGACAAACCGCATTCACATACCGTTGTCAAACCGCAATTTGTCAATATTTACACAAAATGCACTTCAAAATCAATCGCATAGTTTCGACTGATAATCGAAAGGGCTTCAATTTGAAACATCATATTTACCGAATAAAACGGATCCACGATTCGAACCTGTGCAATAACGACGTTATAATCAATAGTGGTTAATCCATTTTCGTTGATATATGCCAATAATTGAATGTACCTCAGACGGACATACTATATACATATGTAAATCCCATAGCTTTAATTTCCAATCCGAATGCAGACATTTCGGCACTAAAATGGAACCGCACGGTGTCGATAAAACGATAACGCATCAATTTTCAAAAATTCATAACAATATAATATTTAAAATGTCATATTGTAAAATAAATATATTTTCAAATATGCTGACAATAATATGCGTTTGTGAACGGTTCAAAAGACGGAGCTTTTGTGCAAACTTTTGCATTTTTACGGCGCAGTGATTACGTGCATGCACCAAAAAAGGAAACGTGGAAATTGTAGAGCGCGTCGTCTCGTTCACGCACCACCGGTCGTGTATCACTGACAAATGTGCACGTGCCACAGTGCATGCGACGTAACCGTGACTTCAGTTATACGATGCGCGCATACTTTGTACGACTTTAAGTGCAATGGAATAGCCGTAATCGTATCCTATATATATATATATATATATATATATATATATATATATATATATATATATATAAATATAAATTGATATTTGGCAAAATAAATTATTCGTATTTTATCTTTTAAATTTTTAATGAGTATCAAAATTTTAAAATTACACATTCATATTTAAAAAAATAGTTTCAGTATATTTATTTAACAGTGTGAAAATGATTATAAATGAAAGAATTATGTGGTATATAAATATATGAGAAGTTAGGATTTATAAACACTTAAAATAATATATAAATATAGCGTTCTTTTTTTGCTGATTTTCATTTAACACCTGCGATAAATGAGAAATTAATTAGAATATTTATAATATTTTTAAGAATTAATAAAAATAAATTAATTAAATCGTGTTAATAGTGATAAGTTGAAAATGAGACGGTCTCATCTCATACGACTAATTCAATAAGTCGCACATTCAGTGCTAGCGTTTATTATTGCTGAAACAATATTGCCTTTGTATCAAATGTACATTTCTGCAAATTATAATCGGAACGTACTTAACTGTACGTATATTATTATTCTAGCACGTAATACCGAGAATATATTACGCGGTAAATTCCGGGAAATTATCAAATCAAGCTCGCGTTAAACTTGTGGACAGTCTGGTGGCGTGATTACGACTCGGATCCGTGCTTTCGACTCGACGTAATGAGATTTTCCAACTAATGCCATTTGACGTTTTCGTCGGTTTATTCGTGTAGAAGTTTTCCATTTTGATATAATATACGGCGATTATATTAAGCGATGTTTTTAATTAGTCGATGTGTTTAAATTTTGTCGAAATATTTACACGTCGGCGATGTGTGATTCGTTCGCGATGTACTTGCGGTGAAAGCGCACGAGTCACACTCGGGTATTATCAAATTCAAAGTACTAATTTAATATTTTATAAGGTCTAATCTAATTAATAATAATATTTGACTCTGGGAAGAGCATTGATAGAATTGATTTAATTTTAATGTATAAGTGTGCCCTTTTGTTGCCTTATATTAATAGAAATTAATATTTGCACGATTAATTTAAGTAAGTTTAAAATTAACAGCTTCACTCATTATTATGTATGTGCTTCACACATTTTGTTAAATGTTGTCTATTAGAGTTCATGATTAAAAACTAGAGTTATTGGAGCAAAAATTTTCCTCGTTGCTGAATTAGATTATATAAGTGTTTTTTTTTTAATTTGAAATACATTTATTAAATATAATATGAATGAAATATTATATAAGTATAAATATATAAGTGTATGTTATAGAAGACAATGTAAGATTAAACAAGTATCCAACATCGAAATCGTACAACGTAGGGGGGTCAACTATTTCGATAATATATTTTGAAAATGTGTACCGTTCACACGGTCCAGACCCTCGAAGGGTCACGAGATAGAACGAGTACCCGTACTCGCAGCATCGTGGCTCGAACGTCTCAAAATGTCGCAATTACTTTCGACGACGAAGACTGGAAACGTCGTAAAACGAGGCGAACATCCACCGTCTACGTTCTCGTCCTTTCAAATGTCGCTCCCTTCACCTTCGAAGTCCCGTAATTACCCGCATTCCGTAGAAAGTGACCGAGTTTCGGGAACCGTGATGTCGAAATGTGGGACGAGTGGACTTGCGACACTGGAAAGGTACCCGAGAAAATGTTCGGCTGTTTCGCGAAAATTTGTCCAGTTAACAAGGCTCTAAACGTGCTCCACAGAGATGCAAGATAAATTTTCAGGGACGACGACATTGCCGAACTTCAGACGTTTTCGGCGACGGTAATTACGGACGGCGGAAAACTGTCGGAAAAACTCGCACGTTAACGTTTCGGCATCGTTTCGCGGCGCAAATTGTACCGATGGCAATAAAACCGATAAATGCAATAATTAAATTATTTTTCCAACTTTTTCTTAAATTCATTATATGAATACAACTATATGGTATATCATTCAAATTCGCCATTTTATTTGTGTTTATTTGAAAATTTAACTTTTTATACGACGATGTTAAATTTCATTCAAAATATAGAAGACTGAATTTTATATATTTTGAATGAAATATATTGTTTTATATTTGATTTTTTTAGCAAAATAAATATAATTTAATTATTCTAAATAAAATATTTTTTTTCAAATTCGAAAATTCGACTCCAACGATTATTTTCGTATTATTTTATTCTTACAAAAAAAATATTTATCAATTTGTATTAAAAAAATATTTTTTTTATTTAAAATGCAAAAGTGCTCCAATAATTTCATTCGATTTGTAAATTTATTATTAAAAAAAATTAAAATCACTGATTGTTTACAGATAAAAATAATATATATTAATATGTGCATGTAGAGAGAGAGAGTATTAAAATATAAATACGATTTATATTAAATATATTATTTATTTTATTGTACACTTTTATGAAGCTCACAAAACGAAAACAATCTTCAAAATGTTGATATACGTATTATACTTGAAGAAAAGCAGATCAAATCATATTTCTCGTAGGCCTCGCTCAAGGGATAAAATAGGTTTAGTGGAAAGCAACGTCCCTTAATTACAATCTGTGTAGCAATCAACCGGGAATTACCGGAAACACGTTTATCCCCCGCGTTTTCGATTGAGGAAAATTGAAAAGGCCAAACCAAATTGCCATTTGATATCGTCGCGAGATTACTATTAATCGATTCGCGCGAAAAAAAAAATACTAATTATATTATACTAAAAATTAAATTCAATATCGATCATTATAATATTTAAAATATTTCATAAATTTTAATATCGGTGTCGTATAATTTTAATTTCAATTTTTAATCACTCTATTTTTTTTCATTCGTGCGAATCGTTCGAATGTCGGGTCATATATGAATTTTTCAATATTCAATCTTTAGCGTCGATGCTGCTTTCAGTTTGAAAATTTTTCATTTTTAGCACAAAAATGAAATTCTAAATCCGACATTCGTAACCGGAAACGTCTTGTAGAAACTATAACAATGAAATGTCGCATACGTAAGCGTTAGCGTGCACACTTGTCTTTTCTAGTAAGTAAACGCCAGTACGGAAATTTTAGAACAAAAGCTTCAACTGTGGGCAATATTGCACGAGAAGCTTTCGAAATGGCTTGTCCTACTTGGTTTAAGTTCAAATTCTCGTGTTTACGAGATGTTTTAGGTTGCAAATCACCAGATTGACAAGCTAAAACCGTACCCGCTCTCTGTTCACATTTTAAACAGTCTTAAAACTATATAAGTATTACACATTAATATTCACATTATACAATAAAATAATATAAATTATATATTGTTATATATGATAGACAAATGATATATGTATAATACATATAGGCAGTTATTGTCCTATGGCATTGAAGGGCAAACTGTTAATCAATATTGCCTTAGGCACAGAATAGTGTCAAGCCGACCTGTAAACAAACACAGCGCGCAAATAAATAAATGTATATAGGTTTATATAAGAAAATACGTGAATATCGTGTATACATAGCCACGGTTCAACCCTTAAACGAACGTCGCCTTTCTCGCCACATAAATATGTCCGGTCTAAGAAAACCCATTTCATTCTTATTTCTGTTTGTTTAGTACCCGTTTGGCAAACGTTTCCACAATCTTTAAATTCGCCAGTGATGCGAATTTCCAACGCTGAGGCTCTACGGGGAAAGGGGAGCGGCGAAGGGGATGTGGGGGGGGGAGGTGAGGTGAGGAGTGGATGAAGTTTTTCACATCGTCGGAAAAACGAGCGTTTTCCTTCGTTACACATCGTTCCCCGTTTTATATTAAAAGAATCGAATGTGACGTTGTACGTGTTACTGTCAAAGCGTATGTTTATACTGTGTGAAGTATCGAATCGGAATATTAATCTACTGAAGTAAATATATATATATATATATATATATATATATATATATATATATATATTAATTTCCTTCCGAAAGATATATTTGTTGATAAAAAAAATATTTTTATATATATACAAATAAATAAAAAATTTTAAATATAAGATATGTTATATATTCTTACATTTAAATTCATAATTTTAATATATAAATATCATCATTTCAATTATTCTAAGAAATAAAAAAAACATTGTAATCAAATATATAAAAATAATTAATAAATTAGATAGAAAAGAAAAAATCTACGTTGTTTATAAATTAAATATTGACAGGGGTTTTATTTTTTATTTAATATAAATAATATCTGCTCTTAATATAATTTTATAAAATTTAGACATTTTACTATATGATCTATTGTAATTTTTTTTTTAGTTTTTTACTGTAATTAAAAGGTTAAATAAACAAGATAAACCTTCAAATTTGTAAATAATTATATCATATAACAAAGTTTTATATTAAAATAAATACATAATTTCGTATAACATTTTCATGCGATAAACGATCGCATTTTAAAAGTTCTTCATAAATTATATATAAAAAGTGATATCTATTAATTAAATTATTATTCCGAATGTTAATTTGGCTCGTTTTGCAAATATATCTGTTATTTGTCGAAACGTAAAACGGAAAGCGATAAATTTATATTCTGACCGCACCCCTTAATCGGATCGAAATCAAAGTCGAAATTTTTCCATAAACCACCCCCCAATTTCTCTAGAAATTCTAAGAATTCCAGGTCAAATGCCCCCCCCCTTCCCTCCCCCATCAGGTCGATTTCGAAAACTCCATGGTTTCAGACCGTATCCGTTTCCGGACTTGTACATCGACGTAAGGAGCAAAAGCCGATTTAAGCTTTTGGAACAACACAAAGTTAAATAGTTTAGACAGAGCACATAAATCTATCAGTATCGTCTAGGTGCTGCGGTGGAGGAAAGCCAGGTCGTTAATCTTACCCCCGTCCATACGACGAAACCTCCATTACTTTTCAAGGGTTTGATATTTTGCTGCACTTACCCTTACCGAACCCGAAAACCTTCGCGCCCAAAAACCGTACTCGGATAACTTCGAGAAAAAAAATATTAGAATTGATATGCGCAAATAAATTTTTATTTTGTATATATATATATATATATATATATATATATATATATATTCTTATTCAAAATATATATTTTATAATATAAATATTTTTTTGATATATATATATATATATATATATATATATATATATATATAATAAATAAAAAATTGATAATCAATATTTTTATTTCTATAAGCAATTATTTTATTTAAAATGTATACTGCATACATATTTGTTTGAAATGATTTAATTTATTCGTTTATTCATGATTAAAAAAATATAATATAGTAAGTAATTATTATATTAAAAAAATATGTACTTTTTTTCGTAAATCTGATCTTTAATCGTGCTATTTTTTATTTAGACTGCCCGTGAAGTAAAATTTTTATTATATTTTGACTATTCTTCAAATAAAATTTTGTAATTACTACCTTTGAGTTAAAATTTTTATAAATTTAAAACACTGAATTATTTTTCATCATTTATAGTATATTTATAAAATACGTCCTAAAAAAATGTTAATTATTATAATGAAGAAATAGTTTAAGTGAATTCGAAATCCATTAAAATACTGCTGATTTTTGTTTTCAAAGAATATATATATTTTTGTTTATCTCGACAATTTATTCGAAATCTTTCTAAAAATATACAAAATCGGAAAAAAACATAAATTCGACGCTTTTTTTAACATATAAGATATTTCTTTGTTTTTATTCGACCACAAGTCGTTTTCGTGTTTTTATTCCGCTTTCGAACGCCAAAAATAAAAAAAAAATATATTCTCTTAAAGAAGCGGTGAAACTGTATATTTTAAAAACGCCACTTATCCGCCCTTTTTTCAAACCGCCCGTAAAAATGAGGAAAAAATCGCGAAAAAGGAAAAATAATACCCCTCCCCACAGAAAAAAAACGGAAAAGAAACAGAAAAAAAAACGACCGACGCAGTTCACGAATGGAATTCGATTTTTCTTTTCTTCGGCTGTAGGTTTTGTTTTCTACGGTCGGTCTTTAGCCCTTTATTTCCGGTGCGAAGGGCGGGAAAGTTTCTTTTGATATTTTTCATCTACCCGCCAAAGGAAAACTTTGAATAATGAATCACAAATTGGAACTGAATCTTTCATCCCATAAACACCTTTATATTGTCGTAATAAAAAATGCAGTCGATTCTTTATATATATATATATATATATATATATATCATTTTGTAAATAAAATGTAATATTTGAAAATATCGAGAACATAAAATTAAAATTTTCAATTTACAGAAAACTCGTTTATCAGATAGAAATGCTTTATAATATATTTATTAAATATATAAACTAATTTTTAATTATTCTAACATATATAATATTTTATAAATATAATATACATATATATATATATATATATATATATATATATATATATATATATATATATATATATATATATATAAATATTAAAAAATTCGAATTTCAGATAGAATTTAGTAAAGGTTTTTAAATATATAATTACATTAGTATTAAAAATAAGAATATTTAAGTGATATCATAAGAATTAAGTCAGTTTATTTTTAATAAATAAATAGATTTCTGTATGCCTTTATTAAAATTGTCCGATATCTAATCACTTTTTTAAAATACTTAAAATATATATGAATTCTGAATGAATAATGAAGATTTTAAATCAAAAAAAAAAAAATGTAAATTTTCTTTTTATTGAAAGTACTCGGAATATTCCATAGATAAATTCCAAGATTCCACATAAATATTCATAAAAAACGATATTATTTTCATATAAATTATAAAACGATAAATGCGATTTTTCAGAATACGCATTAATATATACTATATATATATATATATATATATATATATATATATATATATATATATATATATATATATATATCAGGGATATAAAACTCTCAAACTGCCAAGTAAACGAAATATTAAAATTTCACGAAAAGTAGACGAAAAAGAGAGATGGAGAGAGAGAAAAAAAACGTCGATTACCATTTTATTTCTTTGAAAAATAAAACGAAGATTATCGGGTCCAATTTTTCGAAAGGGTATGAAAATCGGGGGACGGGGGACGCTTCGGGGTCATTATTCGCAGTAAAAAGCGCTTTCACTACTATGAAAGCTCGTTTACGATCGGTCTCTTCTCACTTCCGGTCGAGAATCGTCTTCCTTCTGCTCCCTCGCCCGTCTCTGTCTATTTTTTTTTATTATTTCCGGGTGAAATTAATACGAATACTGGCGATAACCGATCGTTGGGGGGCATTATTTTGACTGTTCGGGACGTCGTCAAAGTCGAATTAGCCAAATCGCGTGAAAAAATAAAATCGTCCCCCCGTGAATGACACATTTTTACGATCTTTCAAACGACGTCGCAATCATAGAAGCCTATCTCGTGATTTTTGTTACATTTTTTTTATTAGTATTGATATTATTATATTGTTATGGCGTGAAATGTGTACGTTTTTACGACGATAACCCCTTAATTAAGTGATCAATTCTGTCAAATCGTTCACATTATACCTAATCTTATTTATCATTGTGTAATATTGTACTGAAAATTTTATATAAAATTTATATTTAAATCGGTGTTATTCAAATTTTACAACTTACAGCATATTTGGTCATATAAATTTGTCTAAAATTATAATTTTGATTAAAAATATATTAGTGAAAAACGTCATCGATTTCATTCATATTTTTGTACGATAATTTAGTGAAAAACTTCTTATTCAGATTAAATAGATCAAAATTTAAAATTAATAAGTAAGTCATTTATTTGAAATTTTTAAAATAAATAATATCTAATAATTCAATGTAAACTAAAGAAATTAAATATTATTTCCAGAAATGTAAAATCGTTAATCAGTTTTGCATCTTTTATTTTAAGATAACCTATCACTAAAAATGTACAAAAAAATAAATAAATATATGTATTAAATTAAACGTCTATACACTGGTTAGAAATTTAAAAATTATATTAACTATTTTTATGAAGCTATTTATTATAAATTTTCCGACAGGAAAATTCGCTTTTCGCGTTCAGTCATAATTCCCCACTCACCAAGAATGATCGGATAGATTCTGTCAAATTACCATACTTTCTTGAAAGTACAAAGTAAAAGAGAAAAAAAAAATGAAGTCTTGAATATTAAAGACTCACTATTTACATAAAAGCTTTAAAACATCGCAAACGAGATAAATTTAAATAATACAATAAACGTTTATTTACGAAAGTAAACGATTCCATTTTTCATTCTTATTCTTTATTTATATATTTATTTATTTTTTATCTTATATATACATATATATTTTTCCGCAGTTTCACGTTTCATTTTTCATCCCTTGTAACGATTTATTGTTATAAAAAAAAATATGTATATAATAATAATAATAATAATAATGGAAAAATAAAAGCTATAAATTTTATTTTATTTAAAGAATACGTCTCGTACAAAGTTCGTGCATGCGAATCACGAGTTACAACTATTTACTTTAAAGTCGTAAAATTTGATTTCGGCACTGAAATGTTTGAGAAACTGCAGTAAATTTCAATTTGAAACGGACGACTAATGGTACACGCTCACTAAAAACAAACGGAACGAAAATAAATATTTTTTTAATAAATAAATAAATATATATATATATATATATTAACTATTCAGATGATGAACGATTTTTTTCAATTTATTTATATATGTTAAAAATAATATATATATAATTTGTTAATATGTTTGATGTTGCATTTCGTGAACATTTAACGATGATGCTTTCATGTTTGTGTGATAACATTTCACTTGCAGTACACAAATATAATACAATGTACAAGTTCACATTCACAAATCCTTAATGGCTCTCATTAAGCACTGAAAGCGTGTGTGTTTTACAGCTGAAAAGCACAATGTTTACGTTTCATGAAAAATGTATATATATATATATATATATATACATATTCGACTGCGAGGGGCGCATTTTCTAAAGAAAACTGAATGAGTTTAAATGACCGTTAATACACACTTTTAACGGACGAATTCTTTTAAATATGCAGTCCGTTTTATAAAAACGCTGTTTGTTTTACGATTACGAATGATGTATTATACCGTATATATTTCACTACGTTTTCATTCGTTAAAAAAATAATAATTAATACCACAATTCAAAATGTGAGTTTCGTGATAAATTCTCTTTAGTTTGATATGATGTTTGTAAATTAAATTCAACAGTTTGCATGTCATATTCAGCATTCTATAAATTACATGTCATAACGTTAAATACAAATCGTTTTAGATGTGATTGCTAAACTGTTGAATTTTATTGACAAATCGTTACATAACAATGTAAATCGCTATGTTTATTTTACGATACATATTTGTAATATAATATTATTGTATTCTTTTCCAAATTTATTTAAGCTTTTGAAAATTAAATTTTTCATAATTAATTAGAACGAAATGTATCACCATTTTGTTTATATAATATATATTAATTATTAAAATTATTAAACGATTTTAATTATTGGAAATATATATGTGAATATATATTAAATATCCTAGTTTCCATATCACTATGTCAGACTAAAACCACGATCGCGTTTAAACAAGGAAAACTATAACGGAGCCAAGTCGTTGAATTATAGTGCGATTTCTTACGAACAGGATGCGAGAAACTCTGAATGTGAAAATCGCTTTTCCTCCCGTCGACTTTTCCATCGCCGAATTTTCACCGCGTCGCTCGATTCGAATTTTCACCGGAACGACTTTAATCATAACATCGCGTTTGTCACGCCATCCAGGAAAATTTTCCGACCTCCGAAAATTCGGGCGTCGAACACGGGAACGCATTATCATGACGTATACGAGTTTTTAACTGTCGTAGAGAGAGCGTTCGACTAATGACTGTTCGTCGTGGCGGCCTCGAATTTTAGCGGAAATTTTGCGAGGCCACAACTTTATTGCCCGCGAGCGTTGAAAACTATCGCGATCGAGTCTCTGCGAAACCACAACCGTGGAAAATGTGCATTATGAATAATTTATATTATTATAATTTTTCTATTTTTCTACCCCTTATTCTATTCTAAAAATTCATTCAATTTATATTTTTAATTTTTTTATATTGATATATATATATATATAATATGAATTCAATTAAATTTTAAAAAATCTATTTTAAAATAATTATGTTGATATTTTATATCATATTTAGTAACATAAAATATAAACGTATAAAATGAAATATCACACTATAAACTTATGATGCAGCAACGGCTACATTTGTTATGTTATAATACAACAACGACGTAACCGATAATAAATAGAGTCGAAAATATTCGTATATTTTTATTGTTGTTGTTGGTGTTTTATTTTTTATTTTTTTTTTTGTATTTCGTCCACCCTTTAAAAGCGTAACAACTTTTATCTAAAATAATTTATAACAGTTTTCACAAAACTTTCTACGTTGTCGGGTAACTTCCGTTTCCGGAGTTAAGGACCACGTTGAAAAAGCAATAGAGTTCTTTTTCCATTTCCATCCCCCTCCCCGCTCCTCCTAAAACCTGGGCTTCTATTTTTTTTTTCCTCTACATCTGACCTGACTTTTCTTTTTTTATTTTGGAAAACCTCCGCGGAATTTTTACATTCGACCATAAAAGAGATATTGTGAAAACGCACGTGTATACAATAACAGAACAAAAATAAAAACGGAAAAATTGCCGAAAAACATACACATATATATATATATATATATATATATATATATATATATATATATATACCTTTTTCATATTTGATTATGTCTGGCATTTCAATAAGAACAACTTTATCAATTTATTACGTTTATTTATTGCAGTACATGTCTTGATTAAATTTCGAATTAAATATACACTATAAAGTAAAGTAAATATAATAATAAATCAGCGCTTTTGTAAATTTATTACTGTGAATCGAGTTACATAATTTTAATTTATTTTACTTTTTTTTTAAGTCGAATAATCAAATTCTACTGAAAAATAAAAATATTTTAATATTATTTTTTTATAAGATTTTTTAAAATTTTATTATATGCTTATTTTCATATTAAACAAAATACTTTGTTAATAGAATATTTTATAAATATATATATATATATATATATATATATATATATATATATATATATATATTTAATAGTATAATATATTATATCTGATTCATTATTTTGCCATTAAATATTTAAAAAATATGTAGACAATTAATTTATAGTTCGTTTATGTTTCTCAATATTATTAAAAAAGCTTTTCGATTTTTGTAAATAAATTCATTCGTGATTTTTATAAAACGTATTAAATTACATATATACGCAATTATGAGTTATATCGATTAACAAAACACTATTTTTTTTTCTACCGGCGTCGAATATGCAGCGTCGTTAAAAATAAAACAGCGCAACTTTACGTTTACCATTTTCATGAACTCCGTCAAAGCCTTTTTCATGTAACGGGTGCACACTTAACGGGGATCGAAGGGAAGGGGTGGGTGGCTTTTAATCTTTGAACTCGTTTGAACGTCAAATTTGCACCGCGATAGACGAAGCGAACCGACACGGCATAAGGGATGAGATGCGAATTCGACCTTATATATATATATATATATATATATATATATATATATATATATATGTACATAATTTTTTTTATTCGAAAAAGGGCGCGTTTTTTGAATCCATACATAGGGGAGGTCAAAAGTCGGCCATATACTCGACGTGGAACGAGTTCTTGTTTACCGTCGAATTCCAGTAACGACGACACGTTGCTGGAAAATTAAATTACTTTGTTTTCCCGCGCGCGGTAAACGCTTCGCACACTCCTGAAAAAACCTATATATATATATATATATATATATATATATATATACAGGGTGGAAAAAGGAAAAACTACGGATCCCAACCGGTTCGACGCTAACTTTGTTACGGAAATTCGCGTAGAAGCCTTCCACTTTTTTACGATCATATTTCGAACATGAAAGGTTTTTGAAGGGTTTCAGCTTGCATATATAAAAATGACTGTGTTTCAGCTATTAATTTACCTACAGTGTTTTTGACGATTTAATTTTAATAACGATAGAATAAAACAAAATATATATTGAATAATAATAGATTCGATATAAAAAATTTACAACATTCAAATATCAATTAAAAATATAATCAATATTTTATAATATGTTTTTTAATATGCCTAGAAGCTATGAAGATGAATTACAATAAAAAATTCAATATTTTTACATTATATAATTTGTCTTTAGCATGATAAAATAAATAGAAAAAGATACTTAAAGGTGCTTCTATATAATATAAAAAAATAATCAAAATAAATATCAAATTATATTAAAATTATTATTTTAAATAATACTATAATATCATCGACTCATATAACGAATTATTATTATTTTAAAATATAATCAAACGTGATCGTTTGACGGTTATACCAAATTGTTATTGAAATATTTATAGCGAAAATATTTTGAAAACCACATTAAATATGTCATACGATTGTAAACCACAAACAGTAGTGCAAATCATATATAATATATTGTCTAATATATTAAATATTATATATAATTTATTATAACTATAAATTTAATAATGAAATTTTAAAGTAAAATTTGAAAATAACTTATTTTCTTGCATTTTTTTATAATATGCAAATATAATAAATGTTCTCAATTTTATAGATATTTTATATTTTTTTTTCTATGCGATTTATAACGTATATATTTTTATAACAAAATTTTCCAATTAGCTTCTATGATGCGCCTCTGAAATATTGCCGCCTGAGGCAATTGCTCTGATTGCATCGGCATAAATCCTGCTCTGTGTTTATATAAATATGTTTATATATAAGTGTATAAACACGTGCGAAATTAATGGATAATTGGGATTAATTGCTACATTCTATATTTGCACATTTTGCAACGAAACAACGAGTAATAATTCATTTATCAAATAATTAATTATTGAAGAACGAGCAATATTGCGGGATATGAACTCATAATTCACATCATATTAAAAAAGGAGTCTATGCTTAAAAATAAATAAATTAAAAAAAAACGTGAGAAAGCTCCTTCAAATCCGAAGGAGCCGTAAAAATTTTCGTGCGGAATTTTCCGTCGAATTTTCCCGAGCGACCTTCGACGCGAATTAGCGTCGAAGAATAGCGGACCTCCGGGCGTCGCTTTTGATTTTCACGCTTTTCCCGGAGCGTCGGAGGCCCCGAGCTTTGTATTCGAAATATTGCGAGGCCCGCGCCCGGTTTATAATCAGTTAAAGTTTCGATGATTAATGGACAAAGTTCGCGCAGTCTCGAGTTCGCTTCATATCTGGCAACGGAGAGGCCGAAAGATGAAGAAGCCGACTTCCGGTTAGCCGCACGAGGCCTCTCCAAACATCCGCTAATTCATTTTATTCAATTTCATCAAAACGTGCCCGATCCCCGTTTTCCTTTTTCGACACATTTTCCACCCTTTTATTTTCGACATTTACTTTTCACCGTCAAATTTTGTATTATTTTACATAATTATCCATTTTCTACTATTTGTTTTGAATTTTAAACTAATCTATTTCTAAATGAATTTTTGTTATAAATATTTATTTATAAAATATAAAAAAATGATTCAATATAATATGAAATATAAAACGTCAGCATAAAAAAAAAACATTTAAAAGTTTTTCCGAGAATTATAATAAAAGCTTCAAACTATAAAATTTATATTTAATACTCGCCATTGACGAATTCAACTCATTTTCGCAACAAATATCTTTTCACTTTCGTACCTATTAAAAGTTTTTCCATTAAAATTAATTCACTAATTACAACATAAAACGAAACAAACGTTCGTTATTATTAACTTTCGCCCGGTAACTCGGAAAAATTGAAAAAAAAATACTGAAGGAAAAGAAAATACAAACGGAAAAATATTACCGGGCGTATTTTAATAATATTACGATAAAAATCTAACGTTTACGTAATAAGATTTAAAATATTTTCTAAAGGAAAAACAACTTTTCCGCGCTTTGATAGAAATATTTAATTAGATGAATGAAATTTTTGATTATTTATTCAATATATGTAATATTTAAACTTTATTTTATCATAAAAAAATAATATTTTTGTTATCCATATATTTAGTCAAATATACAAAAAGAAATAGTTTAATAAATTCTTAATAAAAGTTTGAAATTTCATTATAAAGCCGTAAAATTAAAATAATTTTAGATGAATATGTTAAAAACATTTACGCTGATTTTAATTGCAATTGTAATTTTAGAAATATCAAAAAAATAATATATGAAATTTAATTATATATTTAAAAAAAACATGTAAATTTATTTCGAATTGATTGGTTGATAATTTTTTGTAATATTTTTTATTATATTATTATTTTTATATTAATGACGTTTTTATATAAGATAATTACATATTAATAACGTAATATAAAAATATCGACATTATTTTATGGACAAAAAAAATTTTCACTTTATACTGCTCAATTTTATATTGAAGAATATTGCTTTTTTATAGTATTTAAAATACGTATAAATAAGCAGTTCGTTTTGAATCTTTCCGAAACTGTATTATAAAGCGTAAAATTTATTTTTTGAACAGTCTGTATGGAACGAATTGAACGTGAAGTTCTTGTAATGCCGAGACGCGTCGGAGTAAAAGGCCCCCGAAAATGAAAGTAAATCACAGATTATTATGGACATTAATAATTCATGAGCTTTATTAGAAACCGGGGAAAAGTTTGTTTTTTGCCTGGAGGGCGCAAATGTTAAAGCGATATAATGTCTAAGAGTAGAGGAAAGGGGGATGCGCGCGCACGAAGGTTTCGGGGGATGAAAATTTGCGGACCCCTAGACATCGAATAAACGACGTACGACTAATTTCACAATCTTTATTTACTCTAAACATTTAAGGGGTCGAATGTCGTAAGGGGGACGCTTTCAGTAAAAATAACTGAATAACAATTCCCTTTCTAATATATATATGTATATATATATATATATATATATATATATATATATATATATATATATATATGTATATATATATATATATATATATATATATATATATATGTATATATATATATATATATATATATATATATATATATATATATATATATATATATATGAAAGTATTGATTGATTTAAAATGGAGAATATTTTTATGAAAAACTCGGTATGTATATTACACGTGATTATTGTAAATATCGGTTATTCGCTGAAAAACTTTTTGCAGATGGAAAACTTTCCGTTGAATGTTACGGATGAGCTTATTTTATTTATTGAATTAAAATTTCAATCTGTGTAAGTGCACGAAAATTTTCAACTTTGATATTTGAAAAACACAGATTTTCATATTCTAGACGAAGTTTATTTTCAATATATATATATATATATATATATATATATATATATATATATATATCTAAAATATATATAAATAATAATTGAATATATTATTTTAATCATATTAATATGCATTAATTGTATTATTACTAGAAATTTTGTCAATGATAATCATAATATTAATAGAAAATTAAATTTTTCAGTCATAGTTTTATATGAAATAAATATTCAATTAGTCTATTATATATATATTTTAATTATAATATATTAATAATAATGAAAAAAAATATAGAAAATATTAACTATAATTGAATTATTTAAACGTTCTAACATATTTATATATGTGAACTACCAACGCAATTAAATGGATTCAAGTGCAGAATTGCATCACGTAATGCAGTTTCCGCATAACATAGGTCAACGATGAGGAACGTGAAGTATCCTGCTTTTGTTCAGGTATGTAACCTGGAAGACCAGGATATATATATATATATATATATATATATATATATATATATATATATATATATAAATTTCTAAGAAACAATTTTCTAACTGACTATTATCTTTTTTATTTTATATCCGTTTTCTTAACATGATAATTATTTAAAATATAATAATATTATTTTATAATATAAATAATAGACGATTTTTTCGATTTAAGTGTGCGTTTTTATTTTCACACACGATTAAATATTCGTGAAAAAAGTTGATCGCCACGGGAATTGGTCGCGCGAAAGAAGTGAAAGTCGAAAGAAAAAAAGCTCGTTTCAAAAGAACTTTCTCCCCTTTTCCCGAAGCTGATGTTCGTTTGAATTTTTAACAACCTTTTTTTTGTATATATATATATATATATATATATATGCATATATCATTCTATCCCTCTTAAACTTGCGGGTAAAAAAAAATCTCGGGTCCCAAAGGGAAATTTTCGTGGTTCCAAATTCGGCAAATGCAAGACTTATTTCCGAATTCGAATTCCTTCCCTCAGCCCCGTCTACGTTTTAAAAGAGAGGTTCCCCGCGGAATTTGCGACTTGTGAAAGCCTCCGAAAGCCCTTAAGGGGTATTAAAATAATTTTACGCTTTTCGCGCAGTCAATCGTAAATCTAAATTGGAACCTTTGAGAAAGATTAAATCCACTCCATTGTGTCGTTGTTCGAAAAATCGAATTAATTAATTATTTAATTATAATCGTTTATTATATATAATATATGTGTGTATTGTTTTATTATAATTTTTGCAAATATCTTTGCTTACGCATTCGATTTATTTAGAAATATTAAATTAACGAAATACGATTTTATACGGAAAGCTTTACTCGTGCCAAAACTTTTACAATACACAAAGACTATGTAATATTTTATATTTTATCATATAATACTCAATTTTAAATCGCATTAAAATACAAAACAAACATTTCCTCTAGTTTAGCGATTATATGTTTGCATTGAAATGCGACAAAATTAAAATAAATCTAATAAAATATAAACTTATCGAGGAAAATAGTACGAAATTTTAATAATCGCATTTCCGATATGCATATAGTATATTTAATTGTCTCTCAAAATAAACAATATTGTAGGTAAAAGGTCGAAAGGGCTGCGTAATAAACCCTTGTCCTTAGTTCGGAGACTTGACTTCTGCTCGTTATCGATTTCGACTCGTGTCAAACTTTACCATGTCATATTATATTATATATTTGTTGGCAAATAATACAGACAAATTTTAATACAACTCGATATCTATTCCGAAACCATGTTAAATATCAACTATATTATATATATATATATATATATATATATATATATATATATATATCTGTATATTCTGATATATTTTATGTAACATAAATATAACGACACTAATTAAAATCGATTATCATTATATGCTTATTTACTGTACTTTAATACGATATAATTTTTTATAGTTTTGAAGTTTATATATATTAGAAACTATTTTTAATAAACATAAAAGTTATATATTAATTAATTTTTGTTTCTATTTTTATTAATTTCTATATAAAATAATGATGTTTTTTTTATTTATTTAGAATTAAATATTTGATCATAAATCATACTTATGTATGACTATTTTACGTTCTAGAATAAATTATATGTTCACTACGTCACTGAAAAATATATGAAAATTACAATTAATATTAATATATAATAATGATGCTTTATAGTTTATATTAAAGTCTTAAATTTATTATAATCATTATTTCTTTAGAGAGAAAAAAATACGTTTACTTCTATTTAATTCATTAAAATGAGATTGATTCTTATATTCTTTTACAATAACAGAATTCTGATTATAAATGACAATATTTTGATAATTTCTAATACATTTTTATATATTAATCTATATAAACCATATTCACAAGAAAAATTAACAACTTTTTGATATAAAATAAATATTTAAATAGAATCTAAAAATTTGAAAACATTCAAGATATATTAAATTAAAACAATATTATTAAATTTACATTTTTTTTAATATTATCGATCATAATAAGAGAGAGAAAAAAAACGAGACTATTAATTAAATCAGATGACTCTTGCGTTATTAATGATATAACAGCAAAAGCACCATTGTCCATTACTTGGAAACAATACACAATGTCCCTTATGCATCCACAAAGCTCTATTGTCCTTGACTTTGAAGCTGTACACCACGAAGCTTTCCCCTGTTACACCCTTTTCATACTCCATATATGAATATATATATATATATATATATATATATATATATATATATGTATATATATATAGCTTTCAGCTTAATAGTCTTTTTTTAATATCGAGTAATTATATTCTGAAACTTGTATCATTTATTTCTAGGTTCTCTCACAAAGGATGGGCGCGTTGCAGCTTCAGCCTTGCAAAGCTCGCAGTAATTATCGAGCTTTTAATCATGGGCTTTTTACAGACTCAAACGAGCCGTTTCGACGTCCGACACACTTTTTTCCGCCGTCAAAGCGATTTAGAAGAGAAATTACTGAAGAAAATCAGGTCGACCCCCGACGCTAAATTAATAAACTAGATTTAATATAACTTCATTAATTAAAATATACATATATGCAAACTTAAAGTATATTAAAATTTTAAAGTAGCTAATATACTTTAATATGCACTATAAAAAATATTTATATTAAAAATTTATTTTCGTCATATAAATTAATATTTTTTAAAATTCTAATCTTAAATTGTTTATATGTTAATTATTCAGTAATGATTTATTTTCAAGTTATAATAAATAATCTAATAACAAAATTTAAATGTCGTTTTAAAGTATTAATATTAACGTTGAAAATGAGAATTACGCACAATTTAATTATCAAAACATCAATAAGCAATAAATGTAACATCTTAAGATTTCCGCAATTTGAATTAATAAATATTTTTTTAATAAATCTCAAGGTTTTAAATAATTAATTTAAATGAAAAAAAACTAATTATTAAAAAAAATGAATTGATATAATAAATTTATTTAAAAATTAGTCTATCTATATTATTATAATTAACCGCTACTGGTAAATTTGAATACTTAAGCGTTTTCAAAATTTTGTACAACTTTAACATATTTAAACGTTATAATAACGCTCTCAAATTTTACTTATTTATTAATTCATTCAAAAAGAAAATTCATTAAAAAAAATAGATCAGACATTTTGACCGGTCACGGTAGGAATAGGTATAGTATTAAAATTGATAAATATAAATAAGAAATTTTCTAATATTAATTCATAAAATATTAATATAATTTAAATATAAAATTTAAAAAAAAAACAACTTTGTAATGATCTTGTAGTATGGTTTGCGCGTGTTTGGAAAGAAAAACATCGTCCCCCGTAGGCTTTTCGGGTAGACGTGGGAAAACAATAATGTACACATACTTATGGATGTGTAAAGAGGGAAACCCTTCTCAACGAACTATCTTGAGCGAAATTCAACACTTTTCAAGGAAATCTGCGTATTCAGAGTGGGACACATCTCAGTTGTGTCGAAAGGATTAAACGGAAATCCGCTTAAAAGGGATGAAATGACCACATGCGACTCGAAAATCTCTCATCGAGTCACGCGTTTCGCGCTTTCGAAACCATACCGTATAAATGCTATATTTAAATTAAATATTATATATATATATATATATATATATATATATATATATATATATATATATATATATATATATATATATATCACTAGTTGAAATATTTAAATGTGCGTATAAAATTAAAATTTGATATTGTCGATCAAAATTTATATGATTCGCTTCAAAGTAAACTTTTAAATTAAAATATACTCTGATAAAACTCTTTCATTATTGAATCAATAGAAATCAATTCGTGAAGATTATATAGTGAAATTTTTAATTGAAAATATTTAAACAGTCGTACAATATTATTTTATATGTAGCATGTATTTATTTAGTTTTAAAGTTTGAATATTTCTAATATATTTTAAAGTCACTTTATTAAGGAAATTAAAATTTAATGTATACTATATATACTTTGCTTGATTTTAACGAAAAATCTATATCTAATATTTATTTATAATATAATACGAAAAAAAAATTAAATAAATATTTCTACGACATTTTGATGAAAATCGTACAATTGTAATCAACCACTCTCGATGATATTTTTTGATCACAATATATTTTACATTTAAATTCGTATATTTCAAATAAATATTATATTCGCTTGAAAACGTTCTTCGTATAAGTTAATAAAATATTATATTATATATTTATATAAATATGAATCTTTTGTTCGAAATTTTCCATAAAATTATTATTATTAAAATCGTACGAAAGTTATTTATTTATTCCTCTGGCACGGTAACTTCGTAACAATTCCAGTAATTTATCAAACTCTTTTTTTTTATATATACATATATATATATATATATATATATATATATATACGAAGTAAACTTCACGAACGCCCCTGTCCTAGTTGCGCCGCTGTATTCGGATGTGAAGAATACGAAAAAGTTAATCATTGCCTCGCGTTTCGAACATTCAACATCGCCTGTACCCGTGAACTGTCGGTGTTTTTTCTTTTTCTTTTTTATTTTTCTTTCCATTCTGCCATCCGTGATTATGCATATTTTATGAGTCGTAATTAATTTTACAGTCTAGTATGACATTGTTTCTATGAGCCGAAGAAAAATTACATTACTTAAAATATTATTTATATACAAAATTATATATATAAAGAAAATGAAAATGGAAAATGCAAGAAAATTATATATATATATATATATATATATATATATATATATATAGAAAGTGGTAGCGGACATAACTATAAATTTATGCAGCATTTACTTGCGGCTACAACGTGACCTGAAAATATTGCGCCACTTTCGTTTCACATTCGAGGAATTGAACCCAAAACGTCGGTATCGTGTTACGCGACGAAATACGACGAACGTCGTTGTTTTTTCCATCAAATTTTCACTAGAGCACTTCACTCGGACGAATTTGACGCAATTGCGAATAATAAATCGCGTTATAATTAAATTCCACCGGTATATACGTACAAAATGAAGTACGCTATGGACTGAAAAAAAAATATAATTATAATATTTATTATCGATAATTGAAAACGTATGCTAAATATTCTATAAATTTGAATAAGAAATTGAAAAATTTATGACTCGATGAATTAATGACTCGATCTATATAAAATTATATATTTTAATTTATTATAAATAAAAAGAATCGTCATAAAATTAATAATAATTGTGTTCATTAATATACATTATTTTTTAATATAAATAAAATTATGATATCTAAATATTTCTGTTAACTAATTCATTATATTATTAACTTAATTTTTTTTTTTATTTAAAATTTGAAATCATATGTCGGAAATTTTTATGTATTTATAACATAAATTATACTTTCTATATTAAATGATAATGCTTAAATATATTAAAAATAGTACCAGATGAAAGCTTTTAAAATTTAATATAAATAATTTTATATGATAATCAAATGGAAAATATGTCAATTTATTTTTATAATATTTGAGTATAGGATATTGATTATAAAACGAATGAGCGCAAATTATTTCCGAATTACGTTCGCAATTATAACTTTTCGATATAATTCGAAAGCTTTATAGCGAATGCTGCACCGCAAACAATCGAAAACGAATTAAGTCGGTCGAATTTCGCAATTTGTAAACCGTGGCGAACGGTATCGATCATTCGACACGTCGTAAACCTAAAACATTAAGTCGACCGCAAACGAGAAACGGCATATATATATATATATGAATTTATTTATATGAATCGCGTAATTTATGTGCCGCACTGTACTCGTATAATACTATATAACATACACGGACGATTTCGGACCACTTTATCCCGTCGGATTTTGAGAATTTTGCCGTCGCACTGCGAAGTATTATGTTACGACGCGGACCGGGATTTCGACATGGATAAATAAATGGAAGCTCAGCGACGACTCTTCAGACTCTTGATTACGAAATGAATCTTTGTTCAGGATCTGAAGATGTTATATCGTTTCCAAGGTCCGAAAATGTTGCGAATGTTGGAGTCGAAAGCCGAGATAAGGTGCGACGGAACGTCGGAAAGATGACTATCTTCGACGTCGTGTTATAGCGGAAAATTGCGAGAAATAAGATGAGATAAAACGCGTACACAGTTAAATTTAATATTAACAGGTATACATTTAAATAAATAATAATTGTTAAAAGAAAATATTTTCAGTCAAATTTGATAATAATATTAGGACTGTGTAAATTAAAACGTAAATTTTCTATGGAAAAATGGAAAATCGAAAACAATTATTGAGAATTTGCGCTCAATAATAATCATAAATAATAAGGGTGGTTACAAAATTACTATTAAATTTTACATCAAATAATATGTTTCTACTATAAAAATAATGCTATAAAATGATTCAAGAAAAATATTTATTTTCGATTTGGAAAATAAAAATATTTTTTTATTCGATTAAATTATAATAAGATTGATATTTTTCTGTAATGCAATCACATTTTATATGATTAAATTGCTCTCACTAAAAAACTTTCAAAATATCCGCCTAATTCATAAAGATTACATTTTAAGTTATGCATCGTTGGATGCGTCTTAATAAGCCAAATTATTTTCTGAAAACGCATCATTTTCAGCAAAATTATGAGCCTGAAAATATACGAAAATTAATAAAAATGATTAAAATTGTACCTTATAGGGGTTAACTTTCGAAATATTCGACTTGTCGAATTCGTCTTTACAAGACAAATTACGATATTTACTAAAAGCCAATTTAAAATTGCGATCATTTCAACAAAGTTTCATTTCATTAAAGTATTTTTTTTTATAAAAAATATATAAAGTGGAACTTATACGAGTACACTCTTAGCTTGGAGGTGTGCCTTATAAGGGTAACCTTTCAAAATATCCGGTTAATTTGAACAGTTAATTTCGTCGAATGCATATCGATGAGACGAATTGTTTGCTGAAAGCGATTTTGAACACGTAATTTTTTCAACAAAGTTCAAATGAACGATGAAATAAACTGAAATGTACGAAATAGTTCTACAATGAAAATGCAAATTTACAATATGCGATAATCAAATATAATAATTTCGTTAATTACATATAATATAAAGTGCACTAATTCGATATTAAGGTAATGTTTAACGTTAATCGGTCGTTTCTAGACGGGTTAACGGCCCTTCGGCGTCTATTAATAGTCAAGCGTTAGGCTTCGAATTTACCGGGTTATCCTCGGTCGACGCAAATTTGACGATTCGAAATTATCGTCCTTCGCTACTCTATATAAGACACCCTCGCTTCCGTCGCATCCTCGGATCGGTGAAAATCGGAACGTTGAACTCGTAGGGCGGATTGTTCTTAACCGCTTTTCGTCGTCCGCCTACCGCCCATCAACTCGTTCTCCATTGTGACGTTTAAACCGTGCGAAAATTCCGTATTTAAATCTCGACGCGTACAAATTTAGACGTTCATTTTCCGGGCTCATCGCCTAATTTATCATTATGTTTCAGTGTGAAAATTTCAGATCGTCAGAAATATTCGACTTTATATTTGTATATACGCTCTTTGTATATGTATGTTAATTTATTAAATTATTTTGTTAAAATATAGTTTAAATTCGAATCGCTTTACTGTGCAATATTAAAGCTCAGATTATTAACAGAGAACTGATTTAATTATATATAATATTTTTTCTTATATAATAAAAATAAAATATTTAAAAATATCTCCGTATCAAAATTTCGATTAATAAAAAATATAAATTTTATACATAAATTAATATTATAATACATCGATTGACGATGTTTAATTTTATTTATAATATAATTTGTTAAATGCTAACTATTACAAGCATATTAAAAAAATATTATTTATCAATATTTTCTAGATTTTACATGAATATAATATATTTCAATTCGTTAAGATACACTTTCTTGTAAAATTATTCAATATTTAGAATTTAAATCATAAATAAATAACAGAAAATAGAATCATATCAATTAAATCTGTTAAAAGCTAACTATTTCAAACATATAAAAAAAATTCGCCCGCATTCAATACAATTTATCAACGTTTTATAAATTTCACGAATGCGGAATAATAAAAATTGAGTTTTATATATATATATATATATATATATATATATAAGTACACTTTTTCCTATTCCATTTTCTCGTGAAGCGAGCTTTTGTTTTTCATCGCATTTACCGACCAGATCCTAAAAAGTGAACCAAAAAAAAAATAAATAAATAAATAAATAAAAATAAAATAAAATAAAAAATAAATAACGGACAACGGCTTCGGTTTGTTAGATGTTGACTATAGTCATAGTGGTGTTGGGTGAAGGTGATGGTAATATGGGCAAAACCCAGTCTTCCTCGCATGGACACAACAAGATAAACGGCTCCTTCAGAACATACCCTTGCCCTATTTTCCTCGAAACTGGTAACGCTTAAAGAAATTCAGTGTCTTCGTCTGCGTATATACCGGAAACAGTGTTTTCCAACAGAAATTATTCTACCGTTGATTTATAAATATTCAACAATTTCGTACTAATTAGACTTATTTACGACGAAAAGGAGGACGCAATGAAATATCGTTTAAAAAATATTTTGAAGAGAGATTCGTCATAATAATAATAATAAGTGACCAGATTTTGACAATGACAAATCTGGATAAGAAAAGGCATCAAAACTCTAATGATTTCAGAAAAAAACGTAAAAGAGGACGCTTTTCAAAGGAAAACATAACTTACAAAAGGAGGACTGTCCTCTCCAAAGGAGGACTTATTAATGTTTTTGATATGAATATCTATTATATATACATAATTATTGAAAACTATTTTTCACATTATTTGTTGACCAATGATAAACTTCAAAATCTCTAATGTATATGTAATAGATAAAATGATAAAAATAAAATAATAATAACTGATTCATTTTGATAATTTGATATATAAATTATTATTGAAATTGTTTTATAAATGTGATATATATATTTATATAATAAATTTAAATATATAACTTTTAGAAACGCTGGTTTTGCGGATTACACAACACACACACACACATACACATAAGCACATTATTTTCTTTCATGTGCTCATCCCCAATTTTGCGCATAGATCAAATGATACATTTTACAATTTTACCACGCGTACGAGTTTAATTTGCCACAAAGCTTTTCTTAATCAAATCTAATTTCAATTTTTTTTTCGTTAAATTATTTAATATAAATTGTATAACGTTATACAATATTGAATTATATAACGTATATATTATAAGATTTTATACAAATTTTTCGATTATATTTTTTTTTATATTATTATATAATATATACTATTATAATTTAATTTTAATAATTATATATTCTTAAAAAATAATCTATCAAAATTGTAAATAAATCAAATTAAAAAATAAAAATCTAAAAACAAACAACAAATAGATAACGACCCGTTCGACGTAAGCGTGTCGATTTGTTACAAATAATACGTACTACGTAGACCTCGTAAGGGATGAAAATTTATACGGGGTAGGTTTGTATGTAGATACGTATACAGGGTTGGAGATTCGATAAGGGCGGCAGGTGCCCGCGGGTCCGAATAATTAAATTGAGGCAAGTGGGTACCCAACAAACCTATTCCACACGGACAAATGCGGTCGGAATCAAATCCTGGCTTTATTTTTTTTTTCCACCGAAAGCTCTGGATACGGCTTTATATATACGTATAAACTATGTATATGGCGTTTATAGCACAAAGGATTCATCTGCGATATGTTCGATATTTCGAAATTGATACTCGAAATTCGTTTAATAACAAAGGTATATATATATATATATATATATATATATATATTACGAATTTTTTATTATTATATATAATAAAATTAGAAATGAAATTGTTTTAAATATTTTTCTTAAGTGTTTAAAACGGTTCATTTAATATGAAAATTTACGATTTCACTACGTAAAAAAAATATTATGAAACGCCGTATTTTCATTGTTGAAATAATATATTTATCAGTGTTTTCATAAAAAGTTAAAATTTTCTTAGACTCATAAACATAGTTTAAAAATTGTAGGAAAAATTTAAAAATATAAATTCATCCGTGAAAGCGAAACTTTAGCAATGAACGGATTTAATATGAATTTGAATAAAAAAAATCAAGTTTTTATTTAGTAAAAAAAAAACTTTTTCGTTAAAAAATATAATATATTTTTTAATTAAAAGAAAAAAAAACAGAAATATTTCAGTCCTTATAATAATTTACTAAATACAAATGTAACGTTAAATTGCGATATTATTTTGAATGAAAAAAAATGATGAATTATGAAACATTTTAAAATACCAAGAGAATTCAAAAATATGATCTTTCATATTTTATACAAAAAAAAAATTATAAAAGACATTCATTTTTAAATGAGTATTTTACTTACAAATTAATTATGTTTTTACATAATCATTAATATTTTAATCAATTTTGTCGACGTTGACAAGGTTTTTTTTTTATAAAAACAAGTCTCCAGATAATGATCGAAATTTATCAAGTTCAATTTATCTATCAAAATTTGTACAAAGTTCCAAATTTGTTTCTCATAATGAAATCGAATCCTTTTCCTTGAATTCTACTTTTACTATTTCCGGTAGCATAAGTTCAAACAATAAAATCCCGTGTCGATCCTGAAACACTAATGTCATGAAAAATAAATTAACTTTGACGAGGAACTTCAAAACTGGTTGAATAAGCTGATGGCATCTTTCAATAATGAAGGATTACATAAGTAATTACAAAGATTGAAGTTTATCAAATAGGAAAAATACCTATATATAAATATGTCTTGATTTTTTAAATTATATAATTTGCATTCTTTTTGTATATTAATTTTATTTAATTATATCAAATTAATTTTGAGATGCGGTTTTGTTTGTTAATAATAAAGTAAAAGTAAATATTTCATTTAAAAATTGAGTATGGAGCTAAAAATATAATAACCACACAAACTTTTCGATTTTCACTCTTTTAACTTTTTAAATTATTTACATTATCATCGCACTTTATATATTTATATACTATATAAAATAATAAAGAGCAAATACTCTCTAGATCTTTTACATTCTTGACTTTTTTCTTCGTAGAAATTTGCACTTTTATCCCCTTTGTGTTCGCGTCGTTTCGTTCTCCTTTTACGACACTTTATATTATATTTTCCCGTCGTCGATTCAATATTCCAAATCTAGGTCAATTCAGCTGAGTTACCCTCATTTTTTTTTATTTATTTATTTTCCCTTCTAATGCATCAATTCGAGTCCTAGGACAGTGCATAATTTTTTTCTAACCCCCCTTAAACGCTTGTTTATTTCAAAAATATTGATTCGCAGCGTGAAAAGCGACACTTTTCACTTTTCAGACGACATTTTCCGGCTTTCGCAGAATATTTTCTCGCTCGTTTTTGAATTGCTCCTTTAAATATTATTTTTTTCCACATGAAAAAAAATCTAATTAACGCGCACGTCCAGTCTGGAAAAAAAACTTTTCTTTATCGTTCCCCTTTCTGTTCGCTTTATCCGTCCCGTTCGGTCGTTTAATACGTTTTTCCACTACGCTAAAGCGTCGTTCACATCACGTCGTCTCTCTCGTTCGTTTTCCTTTAATTTTTCCGAAAAGAGGAGAGCAAAAAATAAAAAAATAAAACCGGCTAGTGAAAAGCGAAAACGTTACTCGGGAAAAGCGTTAAGGCTGGGAAAAGTGCGCGGATCATATTTTCCCAACCGGGAGCAGTTATTAAAACTTTGCGTTCATCAATTTCGCGTAAGCGTCCGATGTTATTAAACGGGAATTCGCAAATTGCCTAAATTTCGATTTCACGGACCCCGGGACCGTTGTGAAAAATTAACCGACCCCTCCCCCAACAAAACGGGGTGCAAAAAAAAAAATATCCGAATAATTTTTCCTCGCTTAACTATCTCACTGTGTGCTTTTTTTTTTCATCGTCCTACTGGCGTTTAATTATACGCGTAACTTTAAATTATAATCGATTATATATAATAACTGAAGTATTAAATATAATTTTTTTGATTTGAATTAAATATTTTAATATTCAATTCGTTAGTATTGTAATATTGTTTTCATAGTTTTATTAATTAAAATAGATTGTTTCACATTTTTATACAAAAATATTTTTTTAATATTATCGATAAACTTATATTAAATAGTATTTATATTAAAGAAATCAAAAACCGTAAAAATAAACAATATTAATTTATGAAATCATATTTATTTTATAAATAATAGTAAAAAAAATAATTTAATAACTTCTTATAAATAATAGAATTATTAAAAATAACGTAAAGTTATTATAATTTATTAATAATGCTTAATTTTAATTAACTAAAATATATTAATTATTCACTATCTGCCATCTATTGAATATATGAAAAGTTAATAAAATCTAAAAATATTTTTATTGATTTCAAAGATATCGCTAATAATTTAAATTTTTAAATTATTATTTTGTATTTAATTATAAAAATTATGAATAGAAATCGTTTATATTTTTAAACAATTACGAAATTTTGTGAGTTTTAATTTAAGGATGTATTTAAAATCGTGAAAACTGAATCGTGAAAATTGAGAAAAGTATTTTAATATTTTCATAGATGGGACTAAAAAAAAATATATCGATATTATTTTAAAAATATTTTTAAGATTTGGCATCAATAATTAAGAGGATTGTTTTATATACAACACATAGAATATATGCATTTATAATTAATAAAATTTATTGCAAAAAAAGCAGATACAAATTTATTCCTCTATATAATTTTTTATAAACTAGACAATCTATATGATTTTAGAAAGTATACATCAATTTTTATTTGTAATTTTTTTTTAGGTTTCAATGTTGAAAATAATTACAGTTATTATTTATATGTATCGCCTTGAATAAGTCAAATCTTATCTAAGGAAATGATAGTTTCCGAAATACAGTTCTAAATTTTTATTACTGTTTCCTGAATTTCAGTATCATAATATCCATTATATATTATTGCGAAATTGTATAAAATATAGTATACATTTGTAAATATATATATATATATATATATATATATATATATTTAATAATAATCGTAAATAAAACTATATTATATAATTATACATTGAATATGGAAAAAATACTAAGGTGCAAACAGTTTATTTTATAATTATATATTTCTAAGTAATTTACTGAAATAGAATTCATAATTAAATTAATTGGCTATACATTGATGCGAAAAAGTAATATAATAATTATATACATATTATTATTTATTTTCCTTCTAAAAAAGTGAAGCAAATTCGCCTGTCGGTTCAAAAGTTTTCGTATTAAAATTGTGTTTTTCAAACTTTTCAGAATTATACAATATTCGTAATTTTATAATATAATTACATTCTATATATTAATTATATAATAAATGAAATTTTTATACATATATAAAGGCTTTAATTTTTCGCGCAGAACACCGTTTAGGAATCACTGAATTAGAATTTTATCCATGAATACACAGATAATTATCAATATTTTATTTAATAAAACAGGTACACTTAATCTTTTTTTGTATATGAGTTGCATTTATATATTAATTAAATTATAAAATATTTAAATGCGATGAAAAATAATCAACTAATATTAATTAAATTAGACAGATAATATAAAATAATTTAATTCTATTTATAATTCAATGTTAAAATATATTTATTTAGTTTTCAAGTTATATCGACTTTTATTAAATTTATTAAGACAATTATTATTAATATTCACTGGTATTCGTATATTAATACTAATTAATATTAACTCAAGAGTCTGTAATTTCGATTTTTTTTTTGCAAACCTATTTAACTATGTAATAGTAGAATTCTTGAATATATCATATCGTTGATTCTCAATCTTTGATTTATATAATATCCAAAATGCTGTTATGGAAGTAATCTAAAATAATGATATATCGAGAAAGTGAAAGGTTAAATTTGACTAATAATGTGAAAAAAAATAATCGACAACGGAAGGTTATAACCTCGAAATATAAGGAAGATGTTGATATTTATATGGATATTTCGTTAATAAACTGCAGATATAATATAATATTAATTAATATTCTAAAAATATAAAAATAACGGAAAAGTGTTATCACGTTAGTCGCATAATTAATTATAACACATCGATTCTTATATGAAAATAATTGATAAAAAATGTTAAAATAAAGTCTGTTTTTTTTTTATTCGATAAAAATCCAAATTATGATGTATTAATGAAAAATTAAATGAATATAAATTTTATAATGGAAAGTGAAATTACGTTTCGTAATAACAATGTGAAGATCAAATTACATAATAGCCCTACAATTGTTGAAAATAATTATTATAAATAACACTGTTTATGATGCATTCATTATTTAGCTTTTAAAATTTTTAATAAGAATTATAGAAATAAGAATGTAAATATAAATATATAATTTCTTATAAACTCGATTATTTATAATTTTTTTCATATACTTAAATTATGCAACATTTTATTAGTGAAGAATAATTATTTGTTTCGTTTTAAATAAAAATTCAATTTTCACATCTCGCGGTGTGTGTCGGTAAAAAGATGACTTATCATTTTCTAAAGCAATATTTCATTTTCTTGTGTAATGACATATTAAGAAAAATTAAAATGACCCCAATTTTTGGCCAAACAGTGATCTACAGATATCCAAGTTGATATATAATTTTTGAATTCTATTTTCCTATTTCTAATATTATTTTTACTAAAATATATCATTTTTCCAATGACATAATTCCACGAATTCCAATCACACAAAATTTCAACAGCTCAAAATCAATCCATCATCAAATCAATTAACGAGAGAGGAAATATTTTCGAATATTGAAAAAAAAAACAACAACAACAACAACAACCAACTTGGCCTAAAATGATTTTTTTATCGCATTTATTCGTGTCGAAAAATTTCGCCATTTTTTTTTCCACAAAGAACTTTTTCCAGAGTCGACGTCGGTGAACAGCCTTTTCAAAATGTGTATGAAAAAAAAATGTGACGTTGCCCAACGTCGAACATTTCACACACACATCTCGTATTTTAATAGTAATTATTGTTGCGAAACGGCCTTTTCGCCGTTACATACTTCTATTGCCGCATATTTAAATACGTATATATTATTTTTGCACAACCATAATATACGTTGTCGATAATCCGTATATTAGATTCGATGTAATTTCATAAATAGGCCTCCATTGTGAATGGAGTCCATTTATAAACTATTCATTTTCTATGCATCTATAATATCCGTTGAATCTTTCTATGCATCTGAAATATCTGTAATATTGAATCTGAATATCTTCAATATAATATATATATTAATTTTATATAAGAAAAATATTGAAAATATTGAAAAAATTTTTGGAGAAATCTGAAATCAAACACCATAACGTTATAAATTCGTATTATGCGGATTACGTAAAAAATATATTATTTACTAAATACGATCTCTTTTTATAGTTAATTACCCGTTACTAATATATAATATATTTAGCTATCGAAAAAAATATAATCAAACAATATTTTATCATTTAAAATCGTATGATTAAAATGCTCAAATATAGGCATAATTACAATTTTTTTTGAAGCTTTATTATATATATATGGAGAAATATTCAACAGAATATTTAAAATTTTATTTATTATAAAATTTTGTAAAATAGTTTTACATTAATATATTAAAATTTTCTACTTTAAAAAATACTTAAATACTTTTTTTTATATTATATATGCTAAAATTTTATTTTGTATCTTTTTTATGCATCTCTTTGTATTATATATATAAAGACTGATGATCATCATTTCTATTTTAATTTTTGATACCACAGTCATTATTTAATATGTGACATGTGGTGGTTTTCCGTTGTCTTCCACATAACAATTATAATGAATTTTTGATGAATAACAATTACTTAGTATTGAAGAAACTTGATATCCTATTCAAATTTTTCTTTCAGATATCATGAAAATTATCTTTATTTAAATTTTCATTTGACATATGATAAACTGGTAATTCGTAATTACATTCAGTCATTCGTTAAAAAAATTGTTCTTAAGAAACAATATTTTTCTAAAATATGGGCGTTTCATAATGAATATTTATATTAAATTAATAATATAACAATAATTTAGAATCGAATATAGGTAAACGAATTTAATCATTGAATTATAATATGTGTTTTATATTAATTTACAATCGTTTTCATTTATTCTGACTGCATCTCTAATAAACATTCATATTTATTACAATATTAGATATTGAAAATTATATACAATCATATAAAATTACCATATATTTATTAAATTTCACAATCTTATATAGTTTATTGATTTTTTTTGCATTATTAATATACGTTTACAGAAAAATAACATTTAATAGTTATATAAATTGTAAACAATTTGTGATGTAATATATATATATATATATATATATATATATATATATATATATATATATATATATATATATATATATATATATATGAGTATTTGACTGACCTACTCGTCTTTACTATTCTTCGATAATAATTATGTATAAATTATTAATAATAATATATAATATTAATATGAATACGTTATTAATTTTAAAAAATAATAATAGTTTTAAAAAATTCATTTAATTATATTAATCATCGGTACGTTTCAAATAACAAAATAAAAAATATTCTTATTAGAAGTTTTGAGAAACTTGATTGAAAAAAGTTTCTCTCGTGTGGTTTCATCTTTATTGTAACGTCTCAAAATATAAAAAAAATATATCGGCATATTTTTTTTTATAATAATTTGCATATCTTTAAAGCATAAAATTTCAAACAGGTCCTTTAATATTCAACAAAGCTGTTGGATTTTTTAGTATATATATATATATATATATATATATATATAAATAAGTATATATATATATATATATATATAAGTATATATATATATATATATATATATATATATATATATATATATATATATATATATGTCTGAAATTAAATATCAAAACGTTCAAGGATAGCGCGTCATTGAAAATGTTATAAATTTTGAACTGTTCTAAAATTTAGATATATGTTAAAACATTATTAACGTTTTATTATTTTATTTTTTTCTAATATTTTAAAGTGTCAATATAATAACAGGTTCACAATGAATAATTATTCGAATGTATATTGATAATTCCTGTTAGCAAGGACGAATTGTTGCATATTTTAAGAAATTATATGTGATATAATTTAATTAATAATATCGTAGTCCTTTTGAAAGTATATGTTCATTATGAATCGAATTTCTAATGTTAGATCAATTTTTTAAGAAAATAATATTAATATTATAATTATAATATTAATAAATTTTAACTTTTAATTTTATAGCAAAATATTTTAGACTCTTATGAAAATCAAAATAAAATAGAAATATTTATATTTTTATGTATTGATAGTGAATTATGTTAAAAAAATATATTTTCATATATATTTACATTTTACATGCGAACGACTTCGTATGCAAATAGGAAATATTTTAACATTTGTCCAACAAATTTGGGACAAAAAATGCTAAATCAATACTATAATATCAAAGTCAAAGTTTAATACAAAAAAAAACGTACATTTTATTCGTATTTTTCAAAAAATGTGAACAATAAACTTTTTTTTATTTCGCTACTTTTGGCCAATTTAAAGAACAATGATTTTTCCAAATAACTGAAAAATTTTTTCGTATCAGAAAAAAAAAGTTATATAATATATTTTTTCTTTTACATACGTAAAATATTGTATAAAGAATGAATATTTTTACACAAGTATTTCAATTTTTGCATATTTAACATATTATTATATATTGAAAGTATTAAAAATTAAAATATTTATTTATTAAAACAAATATGTATTTTCATTTTCAATACAAATTCAATACAAATTCATATAATCCAAAATACATTAGGGGTATATATAAATTTTTAATGCATTTTTTGTTCTTAAAAATGCATTTAAATATGATTTTTTTATTGTACGACATTGAAAATATAACTTTTAAATGAATTTTTATAAATCTAACCTTCAAAAATAATATTATATATTTTAGATGATTTTTTTAATCTTTTATTTTCTTTCAATTATCTGAAAAATAATTTTAGATCTTATTTTTTATAATTTTAAAATTAGAAATATTCTAATTAATTATTATTTTATGAACTATCTATAGAAAAGATTAATTTTAAATATTTTGGTTATTTTAAAGACTTCTTCACTTAATAATTGTGTCAAGAAATGGTTTGAAAAATTTTAATCTGGTTTAAGTTTGAAAATGTAATTGTTTTGAAAATGTCAAAGAAAAACTTCGTGTAGGAAATAGAAAAAAAAAATCGAGAATAGTGTTTTTCTATTTAATATATTACAAATATATATATATGATTAAAATCAACAACGTCAGCACAATAATAAATAACAATTAAAGTAATATACACTAATAAATATTATGATACATCGATTCATTTAAAAGCTATTAAGTCAGTGGTTTGTAATATTTCTAAGTAAAAAGACAATATTTTTAATAACAAATTTCAATATAGAATATCTATATTAATTATAAGATAAAAGTATTAAATTAGACATAATAATTATATTAATATTTAAAAATAACGGAAGAAAATATTCTTTGAATATTATATATGTATAATAATATGAAATTTTATTGAATAGATAAAAAAAAATATTTTTTATATTTTGATCATTAAATTATTAAATAATTATTAATATTTCAAACAATAAAATCATTTTTTGCTCTGATAAACAAGAACATCGCTTTGAGATAATGAACCGTAAAATTGATGTACTGATGTAATACAAATATTTTAATATATTTTATAAGTTTAAGAAACTATGATCGATTAATTTATCTAACATCGTTTATAATCCTAAAGATATAAACTGTTTACATAAAATATAATATTAAAAAAAAAATCATTGGTTTTCCTTATTTGATAACAATTCTAGCGCCGTATCCGTTTGCAATTTTCCGTTTTACCTCACTTTTATACCCACCCCTTATCTGTACGCATTTCTAGCAAATCGATAATTGATTAATTACACTATAATTGTACGGCAGAAGCGTGCTGACCAGTTTTGTAAAAAAAAAAAGAAAGAATCAATAATAAATATCTCGTCGAATCTAATAATAATGAAACAATGCCGATTCAGTTTGCAACGGTGACGCGTCGTAAGTGGTCGTGCGCGCGTCGTAACTCGCGTTACATGTAAATTATAAACATTATAATAAAACGATTATTAGTATATAAATATATAATAATCGGCGTGAGGTGATTTTAAGTTCGTTTTATAATATATAATATTATATATGTTTTTTTTTTTTTTTTTTTTTTTGATAAAAATTTGTGAAATATTTTCTATGTCAATATTTGACGCATTTCATATTTATAACAGCTGAAAAGTGTGTGTGCGTTTTTTTTTTCGTCGACCTATTTTAATTTTTATATTATATATAAATTATTATTCATGTTTTTCAGAATAATAATGAAAAATAAATTTTATAAATATTATATAATAAAATATTATTGTGTTTATTTCTGAAGAAAAAAAATGATATGAAAATTGAAAACAAATATTGCGTTCGACGCAATAAAAAATTTAATCTTCCTCATATATTTTGCTATATTTATAAATTGAATGTTTTGTTCTACTATTAATAAATTACAATAAATTATTGTAATACTCTCAATAATCATATTTTAAAATTCTTTCCTGAATAGAAAAAATGAAAACATTATTAATAAAAAATTCCATTATGGAAATTTGAGTGTTTTTATTAATTTATATGAGTGATTAACACTTAAAAACAACTTGTAAATAAAAATATTTTTATTTAGATCATCTTCATTAACAGTCGTCTTTTAATATAAGATAAAAATTTTATTTGTAATTTTGACAACAAAACACACACACACACATAATCAAGTGGCTTTCCTTGTACTACTATTTTAATTTTTATTTACACACGAACAAAAATTACGATATACGCAAAACAAACAAACAAATAAATAAATTAAATTAAATATAATGAAGAATTATGCGTTCAAATATTTGCATCGTTGTGATGAATTGTTTCACGAATTTCCTCTACTTTCGTCAGATGGTCCCCGATATTCGACGCTGAAGTGTGAATTTTGTTGTTGTTTTTTGTTTTTTTTTTTGTTTGTTTCGTGCGTTTTCTTAAAGTCTGAGGGCTGAAAGTTTTCAGAAATCATGCATAAAACTTTCGATTTTTTGCGAAGTGTCAGCAATAAACTGAAGGGTGTCGAGGGTTGTGGAAATAATATTAATGACGATGGTGGAAGATGTAGGGCTGTTATGTTAACAGTGCCAAAATCAAGGCCTATAGATATCGAATTTAACGATATAAAATATACTGTTAAAATTAAAAAAGGTGAGTTTTAATTATATATATATATATATATATATATATATATATATATATATATATATATATTTACAAATAATTATTCTATTATTTTATTTATAAATAAAATAAAGTGTTATGACATTGATTTTTTTCACAATAAATTTAGAATTTTCATTGTTTAAAAAATGTGGAAATTTTTACGTTTTTATATATAATAAAAAAAATTATGCTATAATCTAATAATATTTTTATTTATATATTATATATTTACAAAAATAATATGACAATTTATTAATAATTTCTATAAATAAATTTCAGTTAAAAATATATAATGATCCTAGTAACGTTTAATTTATTTATAATATTATTTTAATTCATAATACATATATATTTTTTTTTTAACTTTGAAATATATTAAACCAGCGTCTGATAATTCGTATGAAAATAACAGCCATAATTAATTTGTATTATATATAAAACACATTAAATATTAATATAACTGTTAACTATTAATTGTTAAATAATAGTCATGTTTATTTATCATGTATAATTATATATTTACTATTTAACGTATTTATAATTTGTAAATATTTGATTTCTTCGTGAATCGTTCGAATTTCTACTATTTTTTGTTTACATAAAACATTAATTCTTTCTTAATAAATAAATATGAATCAATCTATAGAATAAATTTATTCGATCAGATGAATCATTCGCGATTTACTATTATTTAGATTTTATAATATATATATATTAAAATATTATATTCAATTATTCAATATACAGCTGCTATAGCGGATAATCTAAATATACATTTTGGTCTAAAATTAATTTTCATCTCATTCATACATCTGGCCTATATCCAAATGAATACAATTTAGATGAAAAAAAAATTGTAAAACTTCATATATTGTCAATAACACATATATAAATGTTATTGAACATTAATATCCTTGACCTGTAACGACATATTTTTAATATTTATCAGTGATAACATTTAATTTTCCGTTCAAAAGTGTCAAAAAATGCCACCTCGAAAAAAAATATTTAGCCATTATTGATATTGATATTGAACGAAAGACCTCAGTTTGTTTCGCACTGTTTTTTTTTTTAGATGTGAAATTTATCCAATTTTTTTAACAATTTATATCGAAACTGATAATAATTGATTTTTTATTATAATCGATTTATTCGTCATTTTTTTTTCAATGCGTTTCGACTTTGATCATTATAAACACGCATTTTAATTCTTGCTAGTTATATACATTAAATCTATTATACTTATATATATATATATATATATATATATATATATATATATATATATATATATAAATTAATATATCGTAGTAATAAAATTTATATGGAGGCATTTTGTTTCCGGCTTTGCTAATTTTATTCTGTGTAAAAAAAAATATTTTAAATCAAATGTCGACCTTCTGAAGAAAAAAACGTGAGAACGTATAATGATTATTCATCGAGATATTTTTTTTATATATGATATTAAGTATAGAAGAAATGTGAAATATATATATATATATATATATATATATATATATATATATATATATATATATATATATATATATATATATATATATATATATATATATATATATTAATTATCAGAATAATCATTACATATTTTGTATTGTTTACGATATTATTTGTAATGGAAAAAAAATAATAAAATTGAAAAATCCGATAGTGACGTCGTTATTTATACGGTGTTAATGACGTCGGATTAATTGAGGTGTCGGATTATCGTGTTATTGCCGCAATAGGACGTTCGTGTAATTAAAACTCTATATTTGCATTTGTAATCTGTTACTATATGAACAAACACAAATAACGTTAACAAATTCTTTGAATATGCATGTGTTTAGAATATTATGAACGATAACGAAAATTGATAATTTCCTTTTTGTGACGGCAGTGTTTTATTTTTCCTATAAATTAATGGCATTGTAAATTTTCCATTGGCGGCACTAGGCTATTTATAAAACATTGTATTGTTATGATTTTTCATAGAAAAGTGCTTAAACGATAATTGGGTGAAGGTTGATTTTGTGTTGTTATTTAAATCGTATAGAATAAAGATAATTAGACTCTGATATTCGTTTTTTTTCCAATATAATAAAATGAATTTATAAGATGATATTGCTTATTAAATTAACAACAATTGTTAAAAAAAACACTATAGAACATATTTTATTAGAAAAATAATTCTAACTTTATACTTGTAAAAAATAATTCTAAACCGCAGCGCAATGCGAATATGTGGTTACGGTTATAAATTTTCGTCTCGTAACATAAATATTTAATTATTTTATATTAGTTATTGACTAATGTAGTGTTTCTCAAACTTTTTTGTGTGGTTGTTATTATGTTAAATAGAATGTGACCGGTGGATATTTGAAATACGTTTACGTTTATCAAAGTAAAAGTACACACACACACACACACATATATATATATATATATATATATATATATATTTATATATATATATATATATATATATATTTATATATATATATATATATATATATATATTTATATATATATATATATATATATATATAAAAACTAAATGATTAAAAATATAATGTATTTAAAATATTTATTGTCAATTTTTATAAATTGTTTTGACAATCGCAGATTTAAAAAAATCATAATATTTTTAATGAAATATTTTATATACATTTGAAAATTTACATTATATTTTATAAATTAAATAATTATTATACATAAAGTACAAAAAAAATAATTTATCCTGAATATACATAATTATTATTTATATAGCAAACTAATAAGTCATTTTGCGTAATAACCTCAAAAAATATAAAAAGTATTATATTTTAATTATTGCATATATTTCATAATTAAATTTAATTTTATTTTATTTATTAAATTTAAATTATCTCTATGAAAATAATGATTTACCAATATAATATTTTTTTTATTATATAAACATTCTTAATAATTAAACTGATATGACGATTAGAGTTCATCAATTATATAAAAAAAAACAACGTAAAAGTTCAATGTTCAATCTGTAAAAAAAATATTCAAAGAATAAAGTATCGTTTAAAATATTAACCTTAATCATATATAATAATATATAATAATATTGATAATTTAATTTTCGACATTGATTGTCTATCGATTTAATAATAGTTATTATATTACAATCATTTTCATACATCAAATATATTTTAAAATTTAATAAATATTCATAACTATTCTGATGCCCCTCAAAAATTGTACGACGATAACGAATATAGGTTAATTAGAAAAGTATAATAATATTCGTAATTTGTTTATATTTTTCCTTTCATATATTGGGACAAATGTCAAATAATTTCATCTCAATATCAAATTGGGTTTGACTATTTATAATATAATATAATAATTGACTTATCAAAATCAATGCATATATGATTTTTTATTCATATATAATATTTCGTATTAATTTTACAAAAATATACATAATACATTACTAATACCTGTTTTAATACAAACTAATAAGTTAATCTTTATATATATATATATATATATATATATATATATATATATATATATATATATATATATATATTTAATAGAACAACATTTATTCGATATTGCATTTTCTTACATGTTATACAAGTCGATAAAATATATAAAGGCGATTTAATGTATTGATAGTAAAAAAAAAAATATTTTTAAAATATATGCATTAAATTTACATTGAAATATTTCGAAATAATGCGCTAAAGAATCGATTTGTGACGTAATTCTTGTTTTATTTATTTTTAAACGGCAGGTCGTAGTTTTTAACCCGTGTTATCGCTCGAGTTTTATTTTCACTCTATTTAAAATGTTTTAACAGGAAAAAAAATATATTTAATGATCGTTTAATATATATATATATATATATATATATATATATATATATATATATATATATATATATATATATATATATATATATATATATATATATATATATATATATATATACATACATAATTAGGTTAAAAATTGATAATAATAGATCTTATAATTCGAAAAAAAATATGATACAAAATATTGATTTTTTTTATTGATATAAATTCAATATTTTAATCTATTCGATAAATAATATTTTTTTCAGGGTTCAATAAAGATCGATTTATTATTATAATTAAATTAATCGATATTCATATAATTATTTAAAATATCATTTGAATCAAATATATTTTTTTTATATTAAAAAAAAATGTTTACATAAATTATACTATAAACAAAACAAACTTCACGCTTCGCATTTATGTATTTGTATATATATTTATCATAAACAGTGCAGTGAGCAATATTTATATGCGAATATTAAATGTAAATATATTCATAGTGGTAAACATAAAATATGCCGTTCTAAAACTATTTAACACAATTATAAAAGACATAAATTGTAGAATTTAATAATCGTTCACAATTGATTGTGTTGAAAAATCAAGGATTCGAAGATATCTGACGATAAGTCTAAATATTAATTTCAATATATATATATATATTATTATATAAAATTGAACATGGATATTTGTAGTAAAATATTTAATATGGAATGTCCAAAGATTATTTTGTAAAATTTGAGCTTTAATCAAAATAGACTGTGATTATCCGGTTCAATAGTTGTAAGAAATAATATTTTTTTTTGTATTCTAAAGTTTATCTATTGAACAAAAGTTAAAAAAACAACATACTTTACAAAATTGATGGATATATATATTAATTGACATAGATGATAAGTATTAAAATTTGACCTTTATATATGTATATCGTAAATATCACAAATGACAATTTAAACCTATATGAAATGTCTAGTTAATAAATATATGTATGTTTGAAAAAAAAATTTGAACGTTTCTCAATCTGTTATTCGTGTATTATCCATTTGAAAATATCAAAAAGTAATCGTACGATGAAATTATCATATCGATGATATGAAAATTATTAAATTTATTAATTATTTTAAAGATAAACGAGATAAATTTTCTTGAAGATGATGTATTTTTAGTTTCAAATATTGAATGTCAGATTCAATGGCAATGAATCAGAATACAAATATAGAATTGATGTGCTTTGCGAAACATTAATAGATATTTAGCATTTAATAGTTCAAGAGCTTTGTTTTAAATCTCATTCATTTTGTATTTTTTGAATTTGGAGGCTGAAAAAGTTATATAAAATTTGAGAATCCATTTTATAAATAATTTCATAATATTTAATTATATTGTACGATAATGATTTTAATTTGATTCGCTTCATCCGACATTCAATACTTACGTTTATAATTTATTTCATAACTTATGCCAAATGAAAAATTCTTTCTATTTTCCTTATTGTTAAGTGTAATGACCAGGAAAATTGGTATAATGAATAATGCCAATTTTCATGAAAAATATAATACAGATGTATTTCATCGTATTCTACAAGATTATAAAACTTTTTCCTAGTATTTTATAATGAATTAATATTATTATAAATGTTAATTTTAAACAAAACGGGTGAATCAGTACAAAAGTATCGAATTACAAATGAAGTATTAAATTTTATATTCTTTATAGAACTAGAGATAAAATTTTGGAGAATATTGCTAAAAAATAAATCAAAATGTTTGGAAACGTAGGAATATCCTTGAATAGGGATGAGACTACTATTTATATGAAAGACGATGATTCAACTACAGGGCATTCATAAACTCACTATACAGAAAGATAATTTATTTAAAAAAATAATTTTGAAAATAAATCAGAAGTATTTTTTTATAAAATTACAACAATCTTCTGAAATTTATATGCTGCACTTGCCCTTCGATATTCACAATATTCACATAGAAAACAAATATTATTATTTGCCGTTGATTTAATGTCACACCGAGACATTACAAAATCGTTTCGAAATTACAAAATGCCCATGAAAAAGAAATGTGTTCGTGTAATAATAATAACTAGCATATGTTCGATAATACAAATTCGTTCGATTACCTTGTGCATTTTATGTAATAGCAAACAGAAAAAAAAACGTCGTATAACCGCGTTATTTGACATTATTCCGATCGTTTTCAAAATTTATTTTTCTCACCAACTGAATTAATAATATTCCACTTTTATTCTAATAGAATAAAAAACATACAGATTTAGTTCAAACGATTTCATTGTACTGCAGATTTTTTTTCAGATTATAAAACATCGTTAAGATCAAAATCTATAATCGCAATAATTAGTATATTTTTGTTGTATAAAATATTAAAATTGTTCTCTTTCCAGAATATTTATATTTATCAATAATAGAGCACAATTAATGACTTCTCCATACATTTTGAAAATGTAGTTTGTTTTGCAAACTGCATTAAACTAGGTTGTAAATTAAGATCCATATATGTTATTATAACATTAATGATATTAATGAGATCTGTGCTAGATTGTTGAATTAATAATTTGTTTTTCGATATTATTTAGAGCATTCGTAATTGCATTATTCATAAATAATTGCATTGTTAATCTTTTTATTGTCGATACAATTTATATTGATTTGTTGATTTTTATACATTTTTTTTCTACTGAATAGCTATAAAAATACATAGTGTTTATTAAGTATTACATATGTTATGTATTAGAAAATTAGTAATGATAATAAAATAAATAATAGTCTATTGTTTTATTAAGAATAACTTATATATTTACGAATATATGTATTACAACAATGTTCATAAATAATAAAAAATCTAAGGTAATACATTCATTATACGATATACCATATGTGGTTTTACTTTTACATGGTTATTTAGTATATAAATGTAGTAGTTTTCACAAACAATTTGTTAAAAATAGACATATTTATTTATTAATAATAATAATAAATGTAATTTAACTGGAAAATTGTTTTAAAAATAATATATATTATAATATTAATATAATTATTTGTATTCTTTAAATAATACATTTATCTATTTTTTTTAATTTAAATTAATAATTAAATATTTTATCTTTATTTTTAAATTGGTTAAATCCATTACTTTTTCATATATTTCCTTTATATATTTTTATGACTTTCGATTTTTGATCATCGAACGATCGAATAGCTTCTTCTCAAATATTTGTTGACTCATTCGTTGAATATATAATATATTATTCTTGTAAATCATATATTTTTTAATCAATCGTAAATTTTGCAATATCTTTTATTTAATCAAAACTCTTTTGAAAAATTCGACATACCGCGGCCGTTAAAAAAATGACATTTCTAAACGACATGCAAGGCCGTTTAAACGTAAACAAAAACGGAAAAAATAAATAAATTAAAAATATATATATGTATTAAAAATATTTGACGCGAATTACAAAATATTGTCGGATTTTCTAACGAGCCTATCGCGATGAGTATTTGTCAAACTTGCGTTAAAAATAATAGAATATAAAAACATCGAAAAATTGTTCAAACGACCATCTGTGTATATTTAAGACATATTAATAATAGTTTTTTATTGTTGATTGTCATAAAATATTAAAATTATTACATGAATTATAAATTTCATTTTTCTTTATATAATTAAGTTATAATTCCTTTTTAAGTTATAAACTTTTTTAAAATATTGTATAATAATGATATTATATATTTTTACTATATAATTTATATATAATAGAGTATTATATTTTACCATTTATAATTTGGATCAAAACGCGATATTCAATATAGAATTACTTAATTTTTGTTATAAAATATCAAACAATTTTAAGTACTGGTCATTTTTAAGAGTTCTCTTAATAATGATTTATTTTTTAATAAATTATTTTAAATTTAGAAAAACAAATATTAAAATTATTAGCATTCTTACGAAATGATGCTTCCTTATTTTTGTACATTATTTTCTAAAAAAGAAAAATATTGCCATTTTCTTAAACGTGAACAAATATTTATATGGTAAGCAAGTGCATGAATCAAATAGATTTAACATTTTTTTTATGATATTTAAAATAGTTTTTCAGAGTTTATTCTACAAATTGTCGTACTTGTATGTGAAAAATTTACACGTTTACAAATATATATATATATATATATATATATATATATATATATATATATATATATATATATATATACGTATAAAAATTTTTTCGCACACTAAACTATGAATTTAGAGTAAATTTTAATGAAATTAAAGTAATTATAATATCAACATAAATAATTTGTATCACGGAAAATCAAAGGGTAAATACAATTTAGTTTTCCTTGACACTGTTTACAGCTGTCATTTTTCATAGTTTAATATTTTTTCTTTTTCTAAAAACACAACAAAAGTAAATCTTTTCAGAATGACCCTGTGCTTTGTTTTATTATTTGTTTAGATATACGATTTTAGAATTTTTATCTATATAAAATTCAAATATATATATATATATATATATATATATATATATATATATATATATATATATATATATATATATATAATTAAACATTATAATTAACAATCGTCATCAAGAACTGTTTAGAAACTAAATTCACACCATATTTTATGAGTCATTTCCGACATAGCGAGTCAAACAAGTCAAAAGATAACAGTTATATTGGTTTATTTTTTAAATGAATATATTACAATACAATAAATTTTAACAAAATATAATATTTATACAATTTCAAGTAAAATAAAATAAATAAAATGTACTTAAAATTTTAGAATCAATGAATAAAATAAAAAAATATTTTATTTCATTTATTTAATAATAATCAACAGGTTGAATATTTCTGTTAAATTATATTAAAAAAAAAATATTTATTTTTTGCTTAAAATATAATTAACAAAAATATTGACATTATTATTATATATTTGATATATTATTTATTATTTAATGTTAATTTTAAAAATTTTATATAATATTTTACGACGATTTAACAATCAAAGATTTCGCATAATCATATAATTTAATTATATATATATATATATATATATATATATATATATATATATATATATATATATATATTTATATATATATATATATATATATATATATTTATTTATATATATATATATATATATATATATATATTTATATATATATATATATATATATTTATATATATATATATATATATAAATATATATATAAAAGATAAAACGTCATTTTTCGCAATTTGCGATTTATTCGTTGGGCGAAAGTGGATTCATTTTCTTGAGTAATTCATTACTCAAGAAAATTCGCTTAAAATCTTCACGAAAAGCACTTTTCCAATTACCGTGGTAGGCTTTGACAATGTTTCAAATGTTAATTCGTTCCCAATTTGCGGCAGACCGGTTAAAATGTCGACATTGCTGATTTTAAAACTAGTATTATAAACGATAACCGTCCGGTTAATTATGATAATGTTAAATAAATATTATCATTAATGAACAATTTTTATTAAATTTTATATTGAACATTATTAAATATTCAAATTTAACATATTAAAAAAAAATATATATATATTTTTATTATATTAATTTCTGTGATCCAAGTTAGTTAATAAAACTGGTTAACTTATAATATGTAAAATTTAAACTTAAAATAAGTAAATTGTTATTAAATTCGTTTTTAAAAAATATCAACTACATAAATTATTCGTCATTTTTAATGAGCATATAAAGTCATATGAATAAATTTATTAACATATATATAGATATGATTTTTTATACGAATTTTAAAATTAATATTTCGAAAAATCGTAGAATATAAATTATATATAAATTCATTATCATTTGATTTGCATACAAACTTTTCGTACGATCACATTTAAAAAGGGATAAGTATCGAATATTTCGACAAATCAACGCTTCTCAAGCTTTATTTTTTAGAATAATATATAAAAAAATTCTGTTGCACAATTAAACGAATTAATTAATTTTATTTATTTTTTAATATAAACTTATTAAAATTAAAAATTCAACCCGATATTTCTTATATTTATTTATTATGAATATTTAAAAACAAGGTTTCTCATATATTTTACGAAATCGAAAAACCTTGATAAATCACTGCTAAAGGACTACCGAATCGAAATTAGAATATCATCAACACCATAAATAATCGACGATTTTTTTACGAATTATATTAACATACAAATATATATATATATTTCATAATCTTTCGTTGACACTTTCTTGTGGCGAAGGTCTTCTATTATCGCACAAAAACACATTGAATTAGATAGTCATATATGCCATTCCATGTTCATATTTCGTAATTTTTTTCGACAAAGTTGCAATATAATCAAGTCTTCAAAATTGAAAATAATAAATATTTTCATTATATCATTGTCAAATTTAATATATTTGCCGATTGCTTAAAATTATTATTTTTTTTTCTAATTTTGCAATATAGCCGTAAGCGACGTGGTACTTAGAATTTTTAAGTACGCCTTTATTACGGAGCAATTTTGATAATATATCATAATATATATATATATATATATATATATATATATATATATATATATATATATATATATATATATATATATATATATATATATATATATATATATATATATATATATATATATATATATATGGATGTGTATATTTTTAATGACAAATTTCCTATATTATTAAATAAAAATTGCTATGACACTTACAAAAATATCATAAAATAATTATCAAAACAATGTAGATTTTTAACGATATTTTTTTTAAGTTAATTACATATATATACAAAATAATTAAGGTGTGATTATATAATTTTACAATTATATTTCATTGTTTTTCATATGTAATATCGGTTAATCTTAGATATATATGATATATATAAAATTATTTATATTTTAATTTTATATTGAATCAAGTCGTTAATTCTAAAATAAATCTTCGAATGTAATTGAATTTTGTATGAAAAAAATTGATATAACAAGTATCTAAATATATATATGCAGCTCGATCGATTCATACCGATATAAATATTTTCTTCATAATAAACGTTTGAGGAAAACCGATCGATTTTTCACATAATGGAAAAATTGCGACATCCGATACTACTTTTATGCCGTTATAAAACAGTCGCACGGTCATTTTCTAAACCTTGATCGTGATCTGTAAAAACCGGTTATTTTTGAACGATTCCAATCATTTCGAAGACGACGACAAATAAATATCGGTTAAAAATTCAAATGTGTGTGTGTTTGCGTGTGTTATAATCAAAAATTTTTGTGCTTGACCTCATCTGAACTTCACGGCTTCATCTTCTATACATTTTAAATTCTATATATATGTATAAATATATTTGTACATATATAATGGAACCAGCTCCGATTTGGTATTTCCCAATCCTTGTTGTCCTGGTTTAATGTTGGGAGTTTAAAATCAAAGAAAGCGTTGCAAAACGACCATAAACCGGCCCCGCGTATATAAAGCCGCATCCACATCGATTGCGCAATTCTAATGCCACGAATTGTTACATCATTTTCAAGTCAACAATTTTCTTTGCAAATATATAGAATTTGGATTATCGTCGGCTTCGTTCTGCCATTCAATTATATCTCGAATCATGCTGCAGTTCGACTTTCATTTTTTTTTTAACTATGACAGCTGATCTTATTAATATTAATAGTTTTATTATTATTATTATTTTAGTAATAAAATGTTTTCAATCTTGATTTGAAGTAATTTTTAAATTAAAATATATTTTTTTTAATAGTTCTATATAAACATCGTTTATATTCATGATATAATTTTTTTATAATATTATTGTACTGAAAGTTAAAAAAAAACTTCCTAGTGATAATGTTTTTTTTATTTATATCTAATATCTAATGCATTATATAATCCATTAACATTGAAAAAATCTACTCAAATATTATGAAAAAGTGGTTTATATTGAAAACTCTTCATGGCATATCAACATTTAAAACATTAAATGTAATAAAGTAATTGTATAAATTAAACGATAGCGACATTGAAACTAAATATTTCCTTTTCTTAAATAAATAATAATCATAAAAAAAATAATTTTATATCTAAATATCGAATGATAATGATTATGTTAAAAATATTCATAAAAAAAAAATCTAAGGGTACTCAAAAATCAACAGTACGCAATATTTTATTTACACTTACATTACACGCATATTTTTTTATACCCTTGAAAAATATAATAAAAAAAACCTACACTTATTTTATGCGCACTAAAAAAATAATATCGTAATTTCCACTCGTAAAATTGACCTCAGATTTCGAAAATGGTCTTCGCATTCGTGTAAAGTAAATATTATGTGAAATGTCTTTAGTTACGCATCAACGGAAAATATAATATTTTTATATTTCCGTTTATATTTTACACATATATAAAATGTATCTCTTTTTTTTGTTAAATATGAATAAAAGGATAAAAAAATGTCAAATATAAATATTTATATATATTCATTATAAATATTATATTATTGAGAATACTAATTATGAACATATTAAATACTCATTTAAGATTCTTATTAATTATTTAAAAAAAATATATAATTATTTTTTAAGTTATTAAAGCTTTAATTTAAATTTAAAATTAATTTTGTTCTATCATCTTAAATATTTTTTTTTCATATATACCATATATGGTATATATAATATATTTTACTTGATTTTTACTATTAAAAAGAGTAATTGTATAAAATGAATAAATGTTACAGAAAAATATGAAAATATTTTTGGATAATATGTAATTAGATAAAATTATAATTATAATATGAATTAAACAACACCATTAATTTAAATCTTCATCAAAAAAATTGAAAAAAAAAATGTTTTAACTTTGTATGTAAATTGAAACCTTTATTTATTTTTCATTATATTCTTTATTATTTTTTTTTAAATTTAAATCATTATTTTTTCTTGGATATTTTTTTCATTATAAATACACTTAGAATATTAGTAAGACGAAGTTTCATATATTTTTCAATATACAATAATATAAAAAAATATATATACCATATATATAATATAATTTATTAAATTGTTATTATGATGCAATATTTATGCTTCTAGAGCTATTAAAATATGATATGAATATTTATGATGTTTTGTAAACTTATCACAACACGTTAATATGAACTACTTATGATAACGTCATTTTTATTATTATCATATAAAAAAAAATTCTTCAAGATACACAAAATTTTATATAAAATTTTCTTCATAGCCGTTTATTATATATTTTTTTTCATAATTATATATTCTTATGCTCAATTTAGTTAATGATTACTTGTCATTTTGATCAATATTATTCTCGAGTCATGTTCATATTTCATGATGAATTTTAATGAAGGTCGCATCAGTCATATATAATGCCATATTATCATTATAAAATCAATTATAATCATTGTATTGTTTTTAATTCATACATTCATATATATATATATATATATATATGTCACTTTCTAATATTATATTATTTATCAGTGATGGTCAATAAATTGATGTCAAAGTGATTTTTGGTCAAAATTAATATTTTCGCATATGTAATAAAATAATTTATTATGCGGCCTATTTTTTTCGAGTTGACCTGTAGCTGAATATTTTATTGGATATAAATAAAAAAGGTCTGTCATATTATATTTTTTTGAAAGAAAAAATGTCTATTATATAGGAATATTTGTTTGAAAAGAGATTTTTTATTATTTTATTTCTTCATTAATATTGTTATTAATTTATAAATTTTATATTAAAAAATAATAATATTAATTACATGACATATAAAAAATAATAGTATACTGCATTTTTAAAATCCGCTGTACACCCGAGTTCATTCTAAAGTTCCACGAGACGCAATCGTCTTATCAAAATATTATAAAATATAAAAATTTGATTTTTGTTAAAGAATTTCAAATATTATCTTATAAATTGGTATTTTAAAACATCGTCCTACTTCAAAATTAACATATTCTTATAGAAATGATGTAATATTTCCAGATGTTTAACATTTTAATATACACTTTATTTTATAGATGATTTTTATAGATGAAAATAGATGATTTTTTTTAAGTGTCAATATGAACTTGAAACGATTTCCAAGAAAATATAATTTATATAGAATACACGAACATTTTTATATATTATAAAATAATATAAACACATTTCTTAACCGCAATTCCACTAAACGTTAAACGATCCAGTTTTACGCGAATAAATTTACATTTTTAATCGTTAAATATATAAAAGTCCCCATTTTTTTACGCAATATAAAAATTAAAAAAAAAATCAAAACAATGTAGATGATAATGACAGAAAAAATCCTCATTAAAAATATGACCTACTTTTTACCGTTTACCGGAAAATCGACAATCGTACGTTTCGGTATAATCGATATGGCTACGATTAATAACTCGGTAATTATCGATAATGTATGACCAATTATATCAATTACGACGTTGCATTTGAAATAATCTGCCTATTTTATATATATATATATATATATATATATATATTTTTTCTATCTTGCGGAGGTCCAAATTGCTTTTGCGTGTCATTTCTGATAATTGGCGTATTTATATTTATATTGTTCGACTATTTTGTGTCAACGTCCATTATCGTGTTGTATAAAAAATTTCAAGGTATGATTCATTAAAAATTGTATAATTTTTTAGAATGATTAAATTTCTCTATTAAATTGATCATATATCGTTTTTTTTTATACTAAAAAATCCTTTAAATTTATAAAAAAAATCACTCCCGAGTCACACTCGGGTTGTCCATTTGTTTTTTTTTAAATACTTCTACTTTAAAAAGAAATGGATTAAAATAGTAGGGTAATTATCATATTAATATTATTTATATTATATTGTGAATATCGTTTCTCATCTTCTTTTTTTTATATAATCAAATTATATTAAATTATTGTCCATGAAAGGCACTATTTTTAATGCATTCAGAAAAAATGACATTATTTATAAATATTCCCATTTGATTATTTTTTAAACAAATCGTTAACTTTTTGGTAATTTTTAAATATCAACTATTATTTTTTATTGTATAAGGATTTAAAATATTTGTGATCGCTAAAGGGTTAAATATTTATCATCAAATATTTTAAACTTAAATATGTCAAAAAAATAAATAAACGATATCTGAAGTTGTATAATAAAATTGATTCATAGAAAAAAATAATATAATAACGTTGTACCATAAAATTAGTTTAGTTAGATTATTATTTTTTAATTTTAACAATCTCAAAGGGCAAGGTGATAATTTAGACCTTTTTTTGACAGTTTGTGGTCCCCTAATTAATATTTATTCCCTTATCGTAAGTTTTGATTTATAATCAAAGGTGAAGGTCGAAGAGTACGTTGATCCAAAGATATACATTAATTTAAATCGTTCAACGAATCACATGTGGCTCTAAACAATAAAAAAATACGGCTATAAACATTTTTAAATTATGTTTCGAAACCAATTTAAAAATTCAGTAATATATTTTTTATATCTAATATATCATTATATCTAATATTCATAAAATTGAATATGAAATTGCGCATTTAAATTCGAGACCTCGTTCTTATTTTCTTCCCTTTCTCCGTATAATTAATTATTGCAACTTTTAATTTTGTCATATTATTTAACCGTTTATATTTTTTTTTACTTTTTTATAGATAAATATCGTTTAAACGATGACCACAGCCAATGAAATAATTATGTTAAAAAAACAGACGTTCATAGGTCGCTGTGAAATAATCAGTGTATAATGTCAATTATAGTTTTTTTTTTCACTTTACTAATTTAGAATATTCTTCAAAATAGTCAGTTCTAATATGGACAATTTGTTTTTTTCTTTAGATATGTATAAAAATGTTAATCTGTTCTAAATTCTTATAAATATAATTATATTCATATTCTAAAATATAAATGTTAATTATAACTTTTCATGTTTCCTTATTATAATAATTAAAATATTACTTATTTTGGAAATGATAAATATTTTTATATTTGAATATATTATATATATATATATATACATATAGAGATCCAAAAATATATACATTTTTCGAATAAAAATATTTTTATTTTATTATTATAAATTAATCATTTTTAAAATAGGTTCTCATGGTGATATTTTATTTCAATTTATATGTATAATTAATATTATATGTTAATGATATTAATTATACAACTCTATATTTTTCACAAAATTGGAACGTAAATTTAAATTCCTATGGAGTCGAGATGCCAGCTCTACAAAAAACCTTCAAATATATTATTTTTTTGATATATTTTATATAGAATAACTTTAAGATAATAAATTAGTAATCATTAGTTAAAGAATTTTCTTTGTGGTCTATTTTTTTTTAATTTCTAGAACATAAAAATTTTATTCGCGAACATCAAAACTCGATCTGTTTAACAACAAACAACATTAAACGGCCTTGAATATATTTTTTTAATATCGAAAAAAAAACGTATATAGAATATTTTATAGTTTTAAGAATATTATATATATTTTTTTGGCATGCGGAAGAAAAAGGTTTACCACGACTATCGTTAAACATCAAACATGTTTTACATCCATCTATTTTTGATGCCTATATAAATTCAATAATAAAAAAAAATTAAGTAAATATTTATTGTATAAAATCGTTTACAAATATTATAAAAAAACTTTTGTAATAGTAAAATATCAATGTTTTACAATGTAATACACATTGAATGTTAAGTAAAAAAAAAATATTTAATTAGCAATCATCACGATTATATGATTGATATTACATACACGAATTTAAAGTACATTTTACTCTGCGTCATTATAATATATAATTATATTATATTACCTTGAAAATAAAATAATAAAATCGTGATCTTAAAAAAAAAAATTTTTTTTTAATATGTAAATATAACAATTTTGCCAATTTTCTGTTATAATATAATATTTTAATTGATAAAAATTATTTTGTAACAGTTTAACTTAATAAGATGACTTATTGCGATACAGTTATAATTTATTTTTCCGCGTGTCAATCAATTATTCAAGGATTATACGTAACCTAGAATTAATAATAATCGTATAGAACACATTAATAACATGAGATTTTATTTATAATTTTACATTATGACGTAAAGATTATATTAATTAAAGCGGTTTCCTGAGCAAAGAAGGTAAAATTATGACGGATATAAATGGCGAAAAATTGAAATATGTGAAATTATGATATCATTATCATAATTTCTATGATAAAAGTTCAAAGAGTAATTCCTTATTTAATTCAATATATATATATATATATATATATATATATATATATATATATATATATATATATATATATTTAATTTGATATAAAATATGCAGAAAAGTTAATATATAATAATTTGCCTAATATTAAGAAATATCATATTTTGAATATAATAATTATAATAATAATAATTTTGTTCTATTAATTAATATATTTTTTGTCAAGTTTATTATAATTTTAATAACGTCATTGAAGATATTTAATTTATAAAAATCGCCATAAATATATCGCACTTCGCCATAAATAATGTCACAATATATAAAAAAAAATAACAATTTCGAGTTAATGCCGAATTTGAATATTCAAAATTAAATGAATACGAAGAATTCATATTAGCTTTATGCCGTATTCATTATTTCCGTTTAATAATATTTTATATTAATATAAAAATAATCAGATATTTATAGCGAATAATTTATGATCAAGGTTAATAAACAATGATGTTAATGTCTATTTTTATCATTTTTCATGAAATTTGAATCCTTAAAAATAATATAAATGTTGTTTTTATTACTGTAAAAAAAAAATCTATAGAAAAATGATTCGTTGTCTAAAATTTTCCAAATTTCAAGTGATGCAAATTTATAAACCAAAGTATTACAATTAATTACGAATTTAACATGTGATAATTAAATATTTTAATTAATATAAACTAGTTTACATAGATAAAGTTTATCGGGAAAAAATATTAAATAAATTATATAAATCGAAATCATACGCGATCGTACGCATTTTCACTGAACTATTTACCTATTTCACGATAATAAACTATTTAAATTTCAGACTTCGAACAATTCAAATAATTCCGAGTATCACGTTTTAAAATCGTTATCTAAAACGAGACAACATAATAAATTATTTTAATATGAATAATATGAAATTATCTATAAATATAATTATTTTTGCACGAATAGAATTATTTTTAATGTTCGATTTTTTTTTGAATTTTAGTCAAAACATATAAATGTGAAATATATATATATTTTGTAAGGCGATTTTTTTTCAATATTTAAATAAATTATAATAATGTAAATTAAATGCAATTTTCTTGTGTCGATTTACAATGAGAGCGTTTAAGGCGAAGGTCGACATTAAATTAAACCATTTATAGTAAATGGCATAAGCGCACTCTAATTAAAATAGTACAAGTGATTTACTTGGCATATAACAATGTAATGAATCTAATATGAATAAAATTTCATAGTTAATTAGTCTTTCGTTGTTCGGATAACGGCTTTTGCTGTTATATTGTATTCTCGTTTTATAGTTTTAATGCAAATTTTAATTGATTATAACGGTAATTTTCTGTTTAAGTCGTATTTTTATAAGAATTAAATGTTTTTTTTTATTCAAAATTATCGATTAAATGTAAAAAAAAATTTTTTTTTTTTAATGAAAAAATATTCATACTTTAAATAATGTTTTTGCATAATATATAAATACAATAGTAATTACAAAGTTTTTGAATATTGATTTATTTTTTATTTATCAATTGAATTAATTATAGATCAAATATGATTATTTTTTATTATAATATTAAAAAAAATATTTTTAATTATAATAAAATTATTAAATAATGGTGACACACGATTGTTACCACAAAATTATTTCAGATGTTTGTCATCATATTTATTATTATTTTTATTTAATAAATATTCATAAATAGAAGCTGTATGTTGAAACAGTCGACCATCAAAAAATATTGTGCAAAAAATATTTATTACTAAAAATTCATATAGTAAAATTATCAACATTTTTTTTTTTGGTAACTAAATATCAAAGTAGGTTTAATACGTGTTTTCTTTTTGAGTTCAATATATTTATTTACGTATTACAAATTATCGAATATTTAGTACAGTTTAGATATTGATCAATAATTCGATTGCGCAAATATATATGTGCAAAAGCTCGCATGCGGGGAGTCTTGCGAAATACAGCTTTTACCGGTCGAATATAATTGAGGAGAATAAAAAATAATAATAATAATATCTTTAGATACGTTGCTCAATTTCCGAATTGAAATTGAGAAATTATTTTAATTATAATCATATATATATATGAAAACAAAAAAAATATTTCGCATTGACTTATTGCCGCAAGAATAGAAACGTTTTCGTTTATTTATTATTATTATTAACCTTTTCGCCGATTTGATGTCAAAGTCAATGACGAATTTTATATATCATCGGCGGCATTGAAGATTTTCAATAAAATATATAAATTGTATTAATTAAAATTTATTTTATTGCTAATTTAAGCGATAATTAATATATTATATATGGACACTTTGCCATACGTTGACATTACGACATATTCAACTTGCATTTTATCAATTTATCGATTGATTCAAATTGCAAAACATTTTTTTTTAGCGACTTACTTTCAAAGCGATTTGTTTAAAAATCTATATTACAATTTTTTTTAAAACATAACATCTGCATATATTTCATTAGTGAATAGTTGTTTGTAAGATATTTCTTAATATTTTTTTGACTAATGACTATTTTTTTTTTCAATAAAATAAAATATTATTTTTATGATTAATGTGTTGTGATTTATTAAGAAAAGACGTTTCTCTTTAAAAAAAGAATTTTTTTTTATACATAAATATGTCACGAAACTGCCCCATATTACTATTTTCAAAGAATTAACATCGATTTATAGTATTTTTTACATGTCATAAATGATTCTTGATTTGCTTATTATTAGTAAAATGTTTTAGTTTAAAAATAAAAATTTCCATAACTTTACTTATGAAGTCGTTTTTTTTTCAGTGTATCTTTTTAATATATTTAATATAATATGCTTCTCAAAAGTCTTATTTTCATTGATTTATCTCGTTTTTCATGTGAAAATTTAATACATTTGATTTTATTGTACATTTTTCACTGAAATTTTGAAATTTAAAATTTATAACGTGGTTGATAAAATTAATGTTAAAAATATATTATACCGTTTCAAGCATTAAGATACTAAATTTTCACTTTTATATTGTATTTATCCTTAAAGATTTTAATCATTTTCAAAGTTTAATCCTTTTACATATTGCATAAATGATTTCTATTAAATTTTAGATGAGAAAAACATTCTAAAAGGCGTATCAGGAAAATTTAAATCTGGAGAACTAACCGCAATAATGGGTCCTTCCGGTGCTGGAAAATCATCCTTGCTTAATATATTGACAGGATATCAGTGAGTTTAAAATTGATAAACACATTTTTAATTTATATATATATATATATATATATATATATATATATATATATATATATATATATATATATATAAAACATCATTCAACTGTCACATAATTGCAATAAACCGATTAAATGATGAAGTTCACGGATAAATTATGAAAATATAATTGTGTATATAATTGTTAAAACTGGTTTTACACGTTACATATTGAATGAACCTTCTGTTTTTTCCATTTTAATTTTCATTGTAGCGGAAAACAATCGTAAATATCGTCATGTTATTTTTTTTTTGTGATATTATATTGATTAAGTCTAATGTATTATTTAGATTGAAACTATTTAAAATTCAATAATATTTAATATTAGTTCTATTTAATTTATACAGTGTAAACAAATGATGTTAATTAATATAAAAAGTATACGCGGATACTAGGGAACATTTTTAATTAATGATTAATGCGTACATTATTCATTGTTACTTTAAACATTGCTATTGCATTCCTATACATTTAATAAATGCGTATAAACAGCAATGTTGCCAGTAATAAACTTAATTTTCATTAATAAAATCCATATTTGTCACTAATAAAATTTTATTTCTTTATTAAATGCATTTTTCTTTTCATTTGTAGAACGACTGGAGCCATGGGAAAAATTAATAATCAGGATTGTCAAATGCGCAAAACTAATCAATACAAAAAGGAATCCTGTTACATCCTTCAGGATGATCAGTTAAATCCACTTTTTACTGTGGAAGAAATAATGTCGATGGCTACAAATTTAAAACTTGGTAGTAGTTTATCTCTGATTGGAAAACAAATGTTGGTATGTAATATATATATATATATATATATATATATATATATATATATATATATATATATATATATATATATATATATATATATTAATATAAGTTTAAGAATTATCATTTATTAAAAATAAAATAAAATATAAAGGTGACAGCACACTATCATATTAAATCAATATTTGTGTTTAAAAATTTAAATTAAATATAATTAATATTTTTATAATACATTTTTAAAGTATAATAATTTATAAATATTTAAAAGAGATTTTATTAAAATAATAAAATAATATATTTTTTAATTAAAATTAAATTGTGAAAAAGTGTACTAGCACCGTTATAATAATACGATATTAAATTTATAAATTTTAGATAGATGACGTTTTGGAAACACTCGGTCTGATGAATACTAAAGAAACTAGATGTGGACGATTATCCGGTGGCCAAAAAAAGAGATTATCTATCGCTTTAGAGCTAATAGATAATCCGCCGGTAATGTTTCTAGATGAACCCACGACGTGAGAATAAAAATATTAATATTTTTAATACTGTCTAATTCGATTAAATATAAATATTTCGTATTCAATTTAGAGGATTGGACAGTTCGGCTTCATATCAGTGTATATCAGTATTAAAAGAACTAGCTAGAGGTGGTAGAACAATAGTATGTACAGTGCATCAACCCTCGGCGTCACTGTATGAATTATTTGATCATGTATATATATTAGCCGAAGGAATGTGTGTTTATCAAGGTACAAGTATAAATACTGTAGGTTATTTAAAAAATTTCGGTTTCGAATGTCCAAGATATCACAATCCAGCAGATTATAGTGAGTATATTAATAATCAAACATAAAAATATATATATAATGAAATTGTTAATTGATATTATATATATATATATGTTTATAGTGTTGGAGGTAGCCAATTGTGAATATGGAAATTTCAATAAACATTTAGCGGGTATTTCTTCAGATCCTAGATGGAGGATAAAATCCGAAGAGCCAATAAATCAGGAAATAACAGTTGAAAATAGTAGCAATACTAATAGTAAAAATAATTTATACGACACGTCTAAAGCTACTGTTTTAATTTCACCACCATCAGAATTGGTCAGATTTTGGATATTGTTCAACAGATGTCTCATACAACAGTATAGAGATTGGGTAAAAAATAATACATTCTATAATAATTAATATATATATATATATATGGTATATTTTTTTGGTTTTATCAATTTTTTTTAGACGGTCACACATTTAAAATTAATATTGCATTGTTTTACCGGTGTAATGTTGGGTTTATTGTTTGAGAATGCCGGTCAAGATGGATCCAAAGTTATGAGTAATATCGGTTTATTTGTTGTGTCTCTCGTTTATTTGGCTTACACCTCGTTGATGCCAGCTGTTTTAAGATGTAAATATAATTGATAATCATATTAAATAAATATTATAATGTTTTATAACGCATTTTAATAATTTATCTATTCAGTTCCACAAGAGATTTTAATTTTGAAGAAGGAAAATTTTAACAATTGGTATAAATTAAAAACATATTATGTTGCTGTAATTTTATGTCATACACCAACTCAGGTAATTAATATTTGTAATCTATATAATAATATATAATTGACAATTATTCTATATATAGATTATAATAAAATATCTATAATTTTAGACCATGTTTTTAAATTTAATTAAATAAAATTAATGTTTTCAGTTTATAAATGCTGCAATATTTTGCGGCACTTCTTACTTCATATCGTCACAACCCTGGCAATTATGGAGATTTTCCATGTATTTCTTCGTATGTATATTAGTTATTTTAATATCTGAAACAACAGGACATTTCATCGGCACATTAGCAAATCCTGTGGTAATTTTTAACATTTTCTTATATGAAATTATTATTATTATTTGTTTCTAAAAATATTTTTAAATTAATAGAACGGTACTTTTTGTGGTGCTGTATATATATGTGCAGTGCTGCAATATGCTGGATATTTAGTGCAATTTCCTCATATGTCCTTATTTATGAGAGCAGTATCTTATTTATCCTTCTTTAGATATGGTGTTGAAGGACTTATGCAGTCTATTTATGGTTATAATAGACCACTTCTAGATTGTAGTAAAGAAAAATTTTATTGTCATTTAAGGTATTAATGAATTTTACATTATTATTATAACATTTTATGAATTATTATTATATTAAATAATGTTTATTTTTAGATATCCATCGAAAATTTTGAGAGAATTAAGTATGGATGGAAATATTTATTGGAGAAATATCGGTGTAATGATGACAGCATTAATTATTTTGAAATTTATAACATATTATACGCTTAGAAGAAGTCTAAAAAAATAAATAAATACTAATGCATATATTAATGTTTATTTGCTTTAGTAAAAAAAAAATAATTTTTAATAGTAAAATGTGATATATTATGGGATAAAAAATAAACGTTTTCTAGATACGTTTATAATTAATTAAATAATGTTAATTATACTTTGTAATTATTTATGAAAATATTATTATTATTATTATTGTAGGTTATTAATAATATATTATAAAATGAAAACAATTCTTAGTTTTTGATGTACTTTTGTTAAAAAAAGAAAAGTGTTAGCAATTAAAAAAATATTTTTTTATCTCAAATAAAATTCCATTTAAAGATCTTTATTTAAATCCTGTGATATTTAATTAAATTGAGCTAAAAAAATGTACAAAAAAAATATAAGCGAATGATATCTGTTAAAATTATAGATAATAAAATTATAAAAATATGTACTGTTTTTCATTTAAATTATATTTTTCCCTATAATATATTATATATGGTATATATTAAAATATTAAGATTACTTTTTAACAATTTATAATTTTTGTAAATGTGCTACATTTACTTTTTATGTAAAAAGGAGTGAAATTAAAAAAAAAAATTATTTTAACGATAGAATCCTTAGTATTAATATTATATATATATATATATATATATATATATATATATATATATATATATATATATATATATATATATAAATTTTTTTTTCACATCATTTATAATTTTCTCATAGATTGAACAATCAAAATTAATGTTACAATTCAATAATTACATGTTAGTTAATTTATTATTAAATTAAAATCATTTTTAATAATTACCAATTCTTCATCCGCGTTAAAAAATTGCAAAATACAAGGTTTATTTATCCTTTTATTGTTTAAAATGAAAAGCAAAAAAAATCACGTATGAAATAAAAACACAATAAATAGTGTCGAATAATTTGTAACAAATAATTTATATATATATATATATATATATATATATATATATATATATACATATATATATATGAATTATTCATTTCCAATTGTTTTGCTTTGCACTTATAATAAATCATTATCCTTGATTTGCGATTTCAAAACTAACTATATATATATATATATATATATATATATATATATATATATATATATATATATATATATATATATATATATATATATATATATTGCTTAATATATCATTAATATTAATATATTACCTTTTTTATTTATGTTTAAAAATATAATTGTATAAATCAACGTTTCATTTATTTAGATAAATACAATTAAAATATGTATATTTAAGTTAACTTTCATATTAAATGATTATATAAAATTTTATGCATATTGCAGTTCTAATTCAGAACTGTTCAATTTTTTCATTTTTTAAGGCCGTGTTATTTTTATTACATAAAATTTTATTATTTTTATAAAAAAAAAATACATATATATTAATATATTTATTCAAGGTAATATATTAAATTATGTAATTAACCAAATGTAGTTTTCTTTTCTAATCTGAATAATTTATTTTAAAACATTGAAAATATTATAATAAAAATTGTAATATAAAATCTAAGCATTTATATAAATTTCAATATATTATAAAAGAAAAAAAATACAATATTTTTATCGTTTTATTTCCCCCTCCCTTTATTAATCGGCATATTGCTTAATAACACCGGTAACTTTTTTTCATAATGTTTACAACAAAATCATAATTTTATTAAGTTTACGTTGTGTAATTCGAATGTTGCGATTTTTATCGATTTAATTCGTATACAAATCGAACAATTAAACAATGATTTGATTGAAAAAAATATATAATAGTGTTCTGCAATTGTTAACGATGATTATTTCTGCTAAAAAAAATATACAGGAAATGTGAATTTATTGAGAATTATATCATATATCATCAATGGCGTGTGCTTATAATTTTACGTGATTACACACGATAATTTTTTTATTATTATATATCGTATGTCATTTTCTTTAGTGGAACAATTTTTAGAACAATACATCGTTTTCGGTTAGTAAAACTTATTGTCATGTATTATGTAATGTTAATTTTCCAAAAAAAAAGACGATTTCTCGCTAAAAGGAAGTGCGAGTATTGTGTGAGATTTTTTTTTATTTTGTACAGTAGGGCTACTGTTTTTAAAGTGTTAAATATCCATCACTTAAAAAAATAAAATAATTAAATTCGATATATTATTCGAAAATCATTAGACTGTTTAATTTTCTATTATCAAAAAAAAAATTCACATTTATTATTTCATAAACAAAAGCTTATTTCTAAGAAATATTTTAATTAATTATTTAAATTCTGAGAATTATATAAAAAAAAAATAATTTGTTCAGTAATTTTAGAACAATTAAATTAAGTCAAATATCTGTGCAAAAATCACTTTTTGAATTTTCAATGATTATATGTTAATATTTTAATCCATGATTAGATCAGAAAATAATTAAACAAAAATTTTAATTTTATAGAAAACGAATCGAATTCGAAATTCTGAATGAATTGTATTATATAAACAATTGGATTTTTTAATAATAATATTTTAATTAAAGATTATATATATATTATATATATATATATATATATATATATATATATATATATATATATATATATATATATATATATATATATATATATTGAAGTATTATTATATAAACACGAAATAGTATATATGAAAATATTTATATTTATTGTGTCAATTGTTGTTTGTATATAAATTCTCATTGTGTTGAAAGAATATTTTAATTTTTAAAATTTTGGTGATGTTGCGAACTTAATAAAAATAAAAAAAGCCCAATTAAGTAGCGCGAATTCCAAAAACGTTATAAAAATTGGTAAATATTAAAGTACCATATTTATTTATATTTTCAAATCATTAATGTTTAATAAATATATGGCAAAATATAATTTCACCAACATATTACTATAAAAAAAATTTTGATAACATAGATTTCAAATCTGATCATAGTTTTTGGTATGTAAAAATCAAAAAAAAATATATATAATTAATATATATTGGATTGTTTTACTTTTGTATTACAAATTTTAAAAAATTGACAAAATTTTGCTAAGAATTAACATTTCTGAAATGATTTTTTCTATAATTTTTTTTTCGCAAAAAAAATATTATTTAATTGATGGGAATCGGATAAAATCGGTTTAATCAATCATACAAATCGTTTAAATCGACAAAAAAAATAATATTTCTGAAAACGTTTTTAAACATAAAATATTTACAACATTATAAAAATAAAAACTGCTCTTTTTAAATTGAAATTTAATTTGTGACGATGCCCTTAATCAGTACAAAAAAAAAGTTAATTAATGTTCTTTCAGAGAACACAATTATGACATTATTTTTTTTTTTAAATGGTATACCGATTAGACAGATCTATTTCACAAAACACAATAGATACTAGGAAAAATGTACACGCAGTGTAATAATAAAAACGCACTTTTATTTTGCAAGTAAAACAAAATTCAAACCGTAAATAAACAAGTATGATGTCATAACATGACTTACTTTCTAATCTGTCACCTGCACAAATCTGCCCGGCGAGATTAAGTCTCTTTTTTTTTCTTCTTTTTTCCATTTCGTTTTTCTTTTCTTTTAATCACTCTTGTCTTTATAATAAAGAATATTTTGTCGACAAAACGTTTTAACATTCTTTTGTTCTTTTCGACGTACAATTATCATACTGTGGTTTATAAAATAGAGCGTGTTAAAGAAGACGAAATATCGTCGATAAATTAAACAATTAAAATATTAATAAAAATAATAAAAAAAATATTCATCAAAATGCAAAATTTTGAACTTTTAAAATATTCGACTAATTCTGACGGATTATATATTAAGTTATATATCGTTTTTCAATAAAGCCGAAATATATACGAAAATCTATAAAAATGATCGAAAGTGTGTCTTATTAGGGTTAATTTTTGAATTATTAATTTAATTCTTACAAATACAATATATACTATTTTCTATTAGTTATAATATATGATAGAAACCAAAGTATATGAAATTCTATATAATGAATTTGTAAGAAATTAATTAAAATTAAACGGACTTATAATAATTGATTCTAGAATAATTTTTCAATCGACTCTTTTATATAAATTACATTATTAAATACTAAATATTATTATTATAAATATTACTCTATTGACAGTTGAACTATTTATTTCAATCCTTATATATCGTATAATTATCTTAATTATAAAAATAGATATATATTTAAAATTTTTATATTTTTTTCAATATCTCAAATATTTTAGAATTGAATAATAAAATTTATTACACTAAATTGCTAGTTTTAAATGTATATTTCATCGTTTTTTTTATATTATTAAAAAAAAATCATCTTCGATAAATCCACGATTTCCGGAAAAAAAATACATTTATATATGAGTATATTTTGTAATCATTTTTATATAATAATAAAATTGCACTACATGTATCGACTATATTAAAATTAATAAATCGTGTTTTAATTCACATCTTATAAAATTTTAAACGCGTAATTATTAAATTATATTATTTTTTTAATATTAAAAAATACATTACAATAAAAAAAATTGGGAACACCTGAAATAAATCATTATTTATATATGATATATGGTATATACAAATAAAATGTTTAACGAAAATATTTTAATACAAGGACACAAATTAACAAACGTGACCAAGCTGAAACCCTTTATAGGAACACGACAATCACAAAAAATAAATAAATAAACAACTTCTTCCATAGATGCCGACGGATAATCATTAAATCGTTCGGATCTTATCGATGCAATTATCCGAACATGCAATGTTCACGATGTCGTAACGAACATGATCACTTATCCAACATATTTTTGCTCCTCCTATTCATTTTCCATTTTCCGTTCTCAATTGAAACGACGTGTGTCCATTTTATGAATATGGAAAAAATATATATATATATATTTAAAATAAGATGAAAAAAAAAGAAGTCACGATAAAAACGTATATATTTCTAGTTAAAATATACACCCACGTTCGGGTCATAGCCTATTACAAAATTTTGTTAAATTGAATCTTTATAATGTTACATCATATATATAATATATAGTTACTTAATAATTAAGGTTGTGGCTAATAATTATATATTTTTGATTTATATCATATTTAAAAATATTTATTGATAAAAAATTTCGCAATTATATAATATTATATATATTGGAATTAAAAGTATTAAATTATCTGTATTAATAAATTAATTTTTAACGTTGATTTTCGTAGAATATATCCTTCAGTTTTATATATAAGACCTTCGAATATTTAACTTTGTAATAATTATATATATTTTTTATTTTTTCAAGCGTGAAAATATCGCTTTTAATTGAAAATTAATCATGTCTAGTTTATATTTTGCAACTTAAATCAATACATAATCTTTTTTAAATCAAAATTGCATTTCAAATTATTGCTTCCTATAGAAAAAAATATTTTTATAATTATTTAATAATGCATTTGAATTTTTTTTAATTTATAAATATAAAAAATATTTTTTGCGATATTAAAAATGGTAAAAAAATTAATAGTTTCGTATATTGTATACATAAAATTCAAATAATATTGTTTATTATCGCAATTATTATATCTTCATAAAATAAAATGATCTTATGATCGGATCTAATATGATTTATACTAGAATAATTATTCTTGCTTTTCGATGCTAGCTCGTCTATTTTTCTTGACATTTTCGTCATCGTGTCTATTATTCTTCGTCTCTAGTCAATGATTTTCTTTTCATATGATAAAAATTGGCAATGTTCAAGAATCGTGTCGTCGTTTCTCTTCCTTCTCGTTAAAATAGGAAGCAATTTGAAGACGTTTACGTAATGTGATAATGTCGCTCTGTGGGAAATATCGTCTTATTTCTTCTCATTTGTATTTTTTTTTGTCTTCTATTTTTTCTATTTGTTTTATTTCTACTTTTTTTTTACTCAATCTTCCTGTAAGATTCTTCCGAAATCCCACATTTAGTCTCGGTATATTGTTCAAGATGCCGAGTGTTAAAAAATTCAAGTCTAATTAAGGCCATTGTTGTTGATTACGAATCTATTAAAATATTTTTTTTTAAAAACAGAAAGAAAATTAAAATGCGTCGAAAGAAATAAACAGTTAAATGAAAATTAACAACGCAACTTTTTTTTATGGTAAATGCACAACAAGCTATAAATTAAAACTTTGCGCAAATTTCTTTTGCGAATCGCTTGATAGTTTGAAATAAGTAAAATTTACAAATATTACTATGTAACGCGTGAAATTACTATTTTTTTTTAATATTAATAACTATTGAAGAAAATTACAATTTTTAATTGGGATGATAATGTGATGAAATTTAAAAGAGCGTAACGATATCTCAACATAGTGGATGTTAAAATATAATTTTTAGCATTATATGTAATAAAATATAAGCAATATGTGTTCTTAATTTTATTTCATTTTATATATAATATTAAATTTAAAAATGTTTTAAAATATATCGTTCTCATAATATCAATAAAAGGAAGATCTGAAGTCTATTTCTTAAAAAAAATATAAAGGTATGAATATTACAAAAGTTAATATTAAAGAAGGTGACCATATTCAGTATAAAAAATAATTAAAATATATAAAAAATTACAATCACTATTAAAGTGAATGTGTAATGAAGGAAAAATTAATAATTTAATATTTTTTCCTATTTCAGTTCTAGTTTAAAATTAATTCAAAATTATGCATTAATTTTTAAACGATATTTATCTAAATATTTGCAATTATTTTATACTAAAATATTCGTAACTTCATCCATAGCATCAATCTGAAATAAAAAAAATGTGTAATTAAGATTACGCAAATATTTGTAAATTAATCCATGAAAGTGTTTTTAATGAAATGTTATATTATTATTATTTTATATATATATATATATATATATATTTTTGAGTACTCGAAAACGTCGGTAAAATCCGCGTATTACAAAATTTTTCGAATTTCTGTATAATTTTTATTTCGTCAAAAATAATTGCATAATTTATAAGGACATTTTTTTCCATTTAATTATATTTTATATTAAAAAAATAAATAAATTGTAAAATTATCGTGCAATACGACATGTTCGTTTATAAATTATTTAGAATTAAACGTAATAAACGTCGTTTATCGTTTCTTTATGATAATTTTTATTCTGTTTTATACACTATTTTTTTTCGTTATATTATATAAATATTTAAATATTTATTTTGTGGACTTATTTTTTACATATAATTATGTAAATATATATGTAATTTATAATTATTATTTAATATATAATAAAATTAAATCAGACCAATATATATATATGTATATATGTCTGCATTTTGATTTTGAGTTTCCAAAAAGTAATTAAATTAAATATTAAAATTTCTAAAATTTGAACCCGGAACTTAAGACAAGTAATTACATATGATATATGTGTCATATGAAAACAAAAAAAAAAAAACAACATGTACAAAACACTATAATGAGATATGACCTTTCATGTATGCGACCTGTCAACGACCATTAAAGACGTTTAAGCAGCGAAAGTGGTCCGGTTTTCTTTCGTTCTTTCTTTCTTTCTTTCTTTCTGTCTTTCTTTCGTCTTTTCCTTATTCTGCCGATTCACACAGACGCGGTTCCGTTCTGTCCGATTCCATTAAACGGCAGTCTTGATCTCCTTTGTCTCGTTGTATTACTTAAATTACTTGATATTGTAAAATATAAAAAAATAATAATTTATTTAGAGTATTAAAATTTGATTTAATATATATATATATATATATATATATATATATATATATATATATAATATTTATAATTAATTATTAGTGAGACTTATCGAAGTTTCGATTCCAATTTTCGCATCCCTGATTGATTTTAATATTGTGTACGGCCGATAGAACCGCCTCTTTTACCAGCCGTCGGTTTAACCGTTCAGACAGTCCGTCACGTGCCGTCGTTCCGAGAAGTTCGCGTCCGCGCGTTCGCTCGTTCGCACACATCAAAATCACCCGGCATTATTAACAATTATCGACACGTATTTATCACATAAAATTACATTATTACGAATTATATTTGTCGTTACGATGTGTTAAATTCGATGCGGCATACATTTTTTCCAAGTTATCTCGGAAAATTCGTGATATTTTTCCGATTTTCTTTTTCGTAATTTTAATTTATATATATATATACATATTTTGCTGTGCTGTTTTAATTTATTTGCATTTTCAGTGATTATTTTCAGTTATCGTATATTTCGTAATATTTATATATATATATATATATATATATATATACAAAATTTTACATTGAATAATATATATTAATTTTTTTTTGTTTTTATTATATAAAAATTTTAAAATAAAATATTTAACATGAATGAAGCATATAAATTATAAATTTTATACATATAAAAAAAAATCTTTATATATTTTCACTCAATTTTAAAGTTAACATCATATATTTTAATAAATCTGATATATGTTGATTTTGTATATAATAAATAAATATTATTACGACACAATCATAATAAATAAAATATTTTATTAAATATAATATGTTGTACAATATAATATATTATCGTTACGTAATTTTGATCAATGTTTCTCAAACTTTTTATATGATGCGACCTACTTTTTGTCAGACTATTGATGTTTATTTAAATATTCAATATTAAAAAAAAATAATTTAAAAGCGTTTTTTTTTCATTTTGTAAAAATTATCAATTGTATTATATTAATAATATATTGTAAAGTCTGAATAATAATTTATTAGAATTTTTTTTTCATTCTGTATTGCTGTAAAAATTAAATATTTTCCAAAATTCTGATTATTTTATAAATAAAAAAAATATAATAAATAAATAATAAGTGTTAAATTTTGATTTTGTATAATTAAAATTATTTAATCTCTCAATATGTTACAATTAATTTATTACAAGTTTCAAGAATATTACTGTTACTAAATGGTTAAATATAAACGTCAATTTGTCAAATGACGCGCCGGGTTTTCCCAAATATATTATGTCAAATATACACCAGATGAATGAAAATTTAAAGTTGAACCACAATTGATAATTTCATTACAATTATTTTAAATATATTTATTTATCTCTAAATAAATATATTGCAATATATTTATTTATCTTTAAATAAATATATTGCAATTTTCTTTGTAAAATTCGTGACTTTGCATATACAACATAAAAGAAATGTCTAAAAACGAAATATTTCCAAATATGAGACAATTTATAAAATCGATCATTCTCAAATATACAATAATAATAATAATAATAATAATAATTCACTAGGATCAAAAACGTGATCGCGAAAGATTTTCGATTCTTCCATCTCACGCTTCTGTTTCCTTTTCATAACGGCTGGTCTTCAGGTTCGATGAACCCTCGCGAAGTTCTTCCAAGACCTGACGATCGCAATTTTCTACAAAAGGCCTCCATTGTCTTTTTTTTTTGTTTTTGACCTCATCGTCTGTGACAAAAATCGAACCCGGCCACTTTTTCCTCGAAGAAAGCATCGTCATGCTTATTATTGTTCCTTTTTTATTATTATTATTTTAATTCAACGACGCGAAATTTTTTTTTAATGACTAATAATTATATGTAAATTTTCGTTTTATGTCTGATTTTTAAGCACTAGCATATAATTAATTTTATTGTTTCATACAATTGTTTCGAATTTACGTTTTTTTTTTTGTTTTACTTGCATAGAAAAAATGCATGTATAATAGATTATTTGAATAGAGAAAAATGGTGATAAAAAATTGTTACCATATACATGTGTATTTTTTTTAACCTACATTTTTATATAAGTACTCTTTCAGATTAATATGATTTTTATTAAACACGTTCATAACTTGCAAATATATCAGATATATAATTTATGACACCAGAACATATTTATTTTTGAACGAAAAAATAAATTTTTGTTATTGCGTCATAAAAGTCAAATTACACACATTTATTTTTAATATATGCATATATAAATGCAATTATATGGAGGTTATAAATTTTGATATTAATGCAGAAAAAATATGTTATATTATATATATTTTTTTAATAGAAAAAATATTATATTTTTTTTATTAATTATTAGTTTTAATTTATAAAATATTATTTTTCCTTTATTAACATTAAATTGATGATTTAATTTTTATACTAATAATTTCAATAGTAAATTTAAAGCTAATTTTATAGTATATATATTATATATTATTAATATTAAATAAAATATAATATATAAAACTTTATACATAAATATTGATAAAAATAATTATATTTGTACGTCAATTCATAAATTATTATCAAATTTTCTTCTAGACCGGTTTTCTGCAATAATTATTATGTCAATCTAGATTTCAATTTAATATTGCGATCAATAAATAATATTCGTTTATGAATTATTCACATTTAAAACATTGAAAATGTATTATGATTATTCGTATTCCGATTAAAATACAAAAAGAAGAAAGAAAACAAAAATAACGTAAAGATTGTCGTAATATCGTTTCGCAATTAACATATTTGTACCTTGAACAACTACAATGTATTATACAATCTTCTTCTTCAATCTTATATTATCTTCAAGTTTTTTCCTCTATTTTTTTTTTTTTGAGTAAAAAGCATTGCATAATATTCGTTCTCTTGCACTTTGGTGTATAGACATAACGTATGTTTGAAAATTCTTTGTCAGATTAAATATAAATACGTCGAGATTGTTGGTTTTTCTTAGATGCATCATGAATTTCAATATTTTTTTTAGTACAATAAATAGTAAAAAAATCTATGAATATATTTTACTTAAATATATTATAATTTTTAAACGATAAATCAGTGATATGGTGAACTTTTTTTTATGTTTTTAATTCCATGAACAACCTTTGTATATGAATTTTTACTGTAAGATTTTTGAAATAATTAAAAATATTAATGTAGATTATATTTTACATATTCAATACTAAATTTTAGATATGATTTTATAAATATTTATATTAAAAAAAATTGTTTTGATTAAATTAAAAATAAATATTACATATTATAATATAATATATCGATCAATAAATTTCCGGTCTAATAAGAAAATTCGATTTTTTTATCAGTGGCGTATCAAAATATTTAATATATATGATTAATTTTCAAAAATTTTCTTCGCAATAAAAAGTTTGAGAAACTGCTACACAACGTATGAACGTGTGACCAAATAAAAGCCTTTTTTCTATAGATTTTAGGTTACATATTGTTTTTTTTTTAACTTTTTCGTCCCACATTTTCGTGCATTATTATGAACCGATGCAAATGACCGACGTTTATACGACTCGCCTTTGTTCCGTTTGTCTTCTTGATAATAAGCGTCGGTGAAATTCGAGTTCCGCATTTTACGTCGTTGTTTTTTTTTCGTCTATTTATTTTATTTAGTTTATTTCTATTTTTTTTTATGGTATAAATATATATATTATTATATTTTCGTTTATCTGTGACGTTGCTGTGCGGTGCTGTTGTCGCTATTACAATATAAACGTACGTCGTTGTTTTTGTGTTGAAAATATTTGAGTTGTTGCAACATTCGAGTACAAGTGTCATACAGATGTTAACGACCGGCGGCGAGACCGCAACGCATCAATCAGGGGTTTGTATTTTTATTTATTTATTGTTAATTTTTGTTGTTGTTTTATGACGATAATTAACCGTAAACTAGTCTGTTTTGTACGTGACTTTCGATTTCATTGTATAACGTGTTGGAATTTATGAACTAATTTTATAATTATCATATTTAGATATTTCTCAATGTAAAACATATTGCCTCTTTATATTATTAATATACAATTTTGTATTATCAATATTTTTTTTTTCAATATAGAGATACATCAAAAATATTTTCTACATTATATTACTATTTAATTTTGACATAAAACATATTCAATATAAATCAATAATTATTTTATTTATATATTTCTTTATAAATTGCTGAATTAAAATATTGACATTTAGCGCGACTAATAAGATGTCTTTGTATTATAAATATCAAAAGTTTCAAATAACGCTAATGTCATCAATTAAATATGACTAAATCTCATTAATGATTACTATAAATTCTAATTCTATTTTTTTAGACTACCATATTTTAACTATTATATTATATTAATTTTTTTTTTAATAATTTCCGTCGTCTTATTTTGTATCTCATTATTTTTATATTATTATATTGATTTATACTTATAATAAAATATTTTATATTTACAATATGATGATTATTTCAAATATGTAAGGCAAAATAATATAATAAAAAAATAATATTATTAATTAAAATAATAATTTTTGATTAATATTATAATATTGAACGTAAAAAATTTCGCGCAACTTAAAGATCTCAAAATTTATTTTTATATAATTTTTAAATATAGAATATATATTACTTTTAATATAACTTTTTTATAATATCTTATATAATTAATGAATAATTATGTATAGCAATATTAGCTTTTCAAATGGAAAATACTGAACTCGATCGTTTTTCTTTATATATATATATATATATATATATATATATATATATATATATATATATATATATATATATATATATATATATATATATATATATATATATATATATATATATATATATATATATATATAAAGCAAAATCAATTGAGCATAATGAGAAAAAGTTACCATTCTTATTAATGAATTCAATAACCGAATACATTATTGCATTATTGCGCTATGATAAATGAAAATTATCCTTATATAACGATATATATATATATATATATATGTGTGTGTGTGTGTGTGCGTGCGAGAAACGTTATTATAATAGTTTTCCTCGAAGGCTTCACTTGGACACTTTCGATTTTCTTTGGTCCAAACGGTAATTTTTCCTTCTTTTTTTTCACTATTGATGACATCATTGAAGATTAAAAAAATTCAGGTGAAAACAAAAGAAATTTTTAAAACGTTGAAAATCTTATTTTTTTTTCTATACATTATTTAAAATGCGATTTACTTAAATTATAATATATTATGATAAATTATTTTAATTTTCTTATTAAAAATTTCACGATTTTACACATCATTGGATATTCTTAAGTGATTTTTTTTTACTATATACGAATTTATACATATTTATATTTATTTTATTTTAATAATATTGTCTATGAATATTAAGAAAGATTAAATATTATATATAAGGAATGTGGAAAAATATTTAATATTATATATTAATTCTATAATTAAATTTTCATTATATATATATATATATATATATATATATATATATATATATATATATATATATATTTCATTCTACTATTTTATTATATAATATATAAAAATATTTTTTTCATATAAATGATAATTAAATTTGACGCAATAATTTCATCCTTAAAACTCAAACGTCTTTTGCGCCATTCACTAGAAACATGTAGAATTTCGCAACTCAATTTATATTATATTCTATTCTAAAATAAAAAAATCAAATATCCCACGCATAAAATAATAATATTATGTATATGTATATATATATATATATATATATATATATATATATATATATATATATATATATATAAATATAAATATAAATATTTTGCAATAAATTCGTCGGCCATATTATGATGGACACGCGTCTTGGACATCGATTATTTAGCATACACACACACATACACACATATATACTAAAGGCATTTTGTATATTTTGGTTATTATATAAAATGAGCAATTATCGTCAGTTATATTAAATAAACGCTTTCGATGCGTGTTAAATGTTTTGGAATCGATTGTAATACACTTATTTAATAAATATTTATACGAATTGTATATAAACAATAATTATATAATATAATTAAAAATATAAATATATAGAAAATTCTTTAATAGATATATATATATATATATATATATATATATATATATATATATATATATATATATATATATATATATATATGTATATATTTGAAGGTTAAACATAAAATTGATGACTCGTTTATGTTAAAAAGTGAACGAAAAGAGAGTTTTATAATTTATTGATATATAATATTGTCACTACTGACATTTTTACCGTAAATATTATTATGCATACTTCAACTATTATTATTTGCATGAATCAGCGCTTTCAAAACGTCTATTTTATTTTTTTAAATAATTATTTATATCGTATTTATTATTACGTCGTTATATAACAAACTAATTTATTTGATATTGTTTATTTGTGTGTTAATGTCTATACAATGTAATATTTTATAATTATGTAATGTTGAATAGATTCTGCGGGTGCTCAGATGTCAAATGTCTTGAATATAATTGATGTTAAAGGACAAAATTTCACTTTTTTTTATATAGTTGTGACCGACTGACATACTATTGAAATTTAGGTTCGATCCCAATATATTAGAAAATAATTTATTTTTATATAATATAACATATTTCGGTAATAAATGATTTTTTTTTTATTATGAATAAATAGATTTTGAACAATGAGTCGTTGTCTCTATATTCAACCATCAGATTAAATTTTTAATTAAATTATTATGATTATGTCAGATTTAATTTATATAAGAAAATTTATTACAAATTATTTGTATAAGAAAAATTTGATATAAATGTTATATATAGTAAACTTGTAAAGGATAAATTAATTTTTACATATAAAATTGTTCTGAAAAATTATATAAAATTATTAATTATGAAAAATAACTAAAATATTATTAATAAAATTTTATAATCAATGTCAATTAATATTTACAGTTGTTGTAAATTATGTATGTGCAAAAAAAAATATTCACATACAGCATTCTTATTTATTTATCGTCGTTAATTTGACGTGTATTAAATTGAAAAAAAAAACGCAATATTTATGCGATGAGAAAAAAAAAACATTCGATATTTAAAAGGTTTTTTTTGTCGTAATTAAAAAATATCCGTGAGAAAAAAAATAAATAAAATCGGTCGAAAGTGGAAAATCGCATTCCGATCTAACGCCGTGTGCATTTTGATGAGGCGATGATCTAAAAAGTATTTTATTATTTTTTTTTGCCAAAAGGTCGAGGACCACTGACGTCAAATAATGTAAAATATAGGCCGTCGCTTTAATAATATAATAAGAATAATAAATGAATAAAAATAAATCTTATTATAATGTTAACATTTGACGACGTGACAAATTCGATTTTAATATAATAAAAAATAAAATATTATTCGTCGATTTCGCAAAACGGATTTTATAATAATTTAATATTATATATATATATATATATATATATATATATATATATATATATATATATATATATGTATGTATGTATAAAACGTCATAAAGTAGCGTCAAATTATTGTTTATTCGAATAATTATTTGCATTAAAATGTAAATAATTATTCGAAATGAGATTGTTTTATTGCGCTTTTATGACGTTTCTAAGTGAAATTCTTATGAAAATGTATTTTTAATTATCCACATTTATATTTTTATACTTAAAATTACATTTTAGCGTAACAAAATGAGTTACTTTTACTTTATTGATTTTATATTATGAAACGCTTAGTAATAATGTGCATTTTTATCTATTTATTATCAATTGAAAATCTTGATATAAAATTTTTATTTTTCCAATATGAAAAATATTCCAACATGTAATTAATGAATCGACATAATTTATTTCAGTTTTGATTTATCTATATGTAAAAAAATAAACATTTATACTTCTATCTATGTTTTAGTAATCATGAAAATTGGTTTCATTTTTATATGTTAGAAATTTTTATGGACAATTATCGCACATTTATTACAATTTTTTTCCATCAATTCAACCCGATATTTTGACACTATAAAAATATCCGAATATACACGATTTTTTTCCAAATAAAAAATAACATAGTAATCTATGATGTAATCGAGTAATCCATGTTTTTACATCAAAAAAAAAATAAAATAAAATTTTAACCCTAGAGCGTGATTCGATTACACGAACGACGTTCGTATAATTATAACCACGTCTAAAATAAAGATTTAATAGTAATACCATTTTTTTTATATACACTTTTACTACTCGTATAATTTATGTAAACGCGTAATAAATATAGCTTTAAAACAGGAGGACGTTACAAGTGTCTAATAATAATACATTGTTTCCTATTTTAGAACCTTAGAATTTATTTAGATTGTGTTGTAAATATTTTTTTTTTTTTTGATTATCTTTCGACGGTTAACGACGATGAAATTAACATATAACTGACTTCGTATAGATTTTTTTCTACTTTTACTACTATCAATTTTGTTTTATAATTAAAATGTTATATGGAAAAAAAATGTGTAGGCTTTTCATCGACAATACAATTTCGGTTCGAAATATTTCATTAATTTTACACGATGATATATAATGAAATAACTTTGAGTCTTTTACGTCAATTCGGTTTTTTTTTGATATGAAAGAAATTTTGGATATTTTTCTATATATATATATTCCAAAAAATATGTGCTATCGATTAAATTATTCAATGGCGAAATTTTCTTGTGTAAATTTTTAAAATATGTTTAAATCACGCATATTTTCGTCACATTTAACCGAAAAAAATCATCGTTTATATTGAATATTATGGTTTTATTCGTTTACAATAAAGAACTATAAATATTTCGCAACGATCAAGTTACACAAATTTGTATAAAAGCCTATATAATTCTGTATTCATTTTTATAAAATGTTATTTTTTTTAACACCGAATAGGTTGAAATATATATATTTTTTTCATATTATGTAATTCTGTAAAATATGGATATTATTGATTAATATAAAATTTTCATTTTTAATCAATATTAAATTACGATTTAATATAAAAAAAAATAAATAATGATTACATTTTTTTACTATGTAATATATAATATATGTATTAAGTAGTATATTATATGATATAAATATATATTATTAAATTATAATAGTTATCGTTTATCACGAAATTGTGCATGATATTCTTTTATCACGACACGTACGAAATGACATTGTGAAATAATATATAACTCGATCTACCTGAAAATCGTGTTCTATATTCTATCGAAAGTGAAAGATAAACGCGCCGTGCGAGTGCACAAAGGAGACAAGTGCAATCAGAGTGACTTTGACACGAAAAAAAAAATTTTTTTTTTTTTGATTTTTTGCACTTGCGTCCATTTGGAATGTGGTGTTTTTTTGTTTTTGAATATATATTGAAAAACAAAAAAATGCTTGACGATAACGTTTTATATTACAAAAACAAATATCGAATTTGATGTTCCACTTTATGCGCGTTCCACTTTCATTGCAATGTTTGATCTTCGAAATGAAAGTGAAAAATACGTGGGCGTCGGAGAAATGAACGCGTAAGAAAGAGAAAAACCTATATTTGCATATATATATATATATATATATATATATATATATATATATATATATATATATATACATGGTGTTCAGGAAAAAAAATATGCCTATTTATATAAACGTTGTATTTGTCATCGGTACTTTCTTTGTTTGGTTGTGTTATATTTAAACGAACAATCCTTTAAAAACTCGAAAATTAATAATAATAATAATAATAATATTTTCTTGAATAAAATATCAAAGTACATCGTTAATGTACTTCCGTTTCGTGTCATAAATAATATGCTAAATATATATTTAATAATAGTTTAATAATTAATAATATACGTACATTAAATTTATAATTATTTTTAAATGAATGAAAACATTTAAATACTGATGAATGTTAATTGTGAATTTTTAAAATATAAACAAGAGACATTTAATAATACTTTAGTGTTGTAAAAATTTCATTAAAAATGTATATTTTATATTGTAATTTCTATATACTATTTTACACATATAGAAAAAAAAACTTGATATTTAAACATTATGTTAAATTTTTATATATTATATTTTTAATAAATGTAATTAAAAATTTGGACCTATAAATAAATTAATTATACAAAGAATTTATGTTACAAAATAAATCTATTTTTATAAAAAATCTTGAATATTTTTTCATCATCTAATATTATGGAATAAATATGTTAATTATTATATGTCATGAAATTTCATAGTTTTTTGCAGAATATTATTTATTTATTCAATTTTTTTTTTATATATATTTCCATTCAGTTCAATAATAAGAAGTGAATTCGGAATTATAATCAGAAATGACTTTATGCAATATATTTTAACTGGACAATAAATTCACAGTATGAATTGTTCAATAGAAATGCATTCACTTAGCGTTATTTTAACATTTCATTAAATGCAAAGCGGTTTATTCGCATGAAATATTATATATATATATAACTAAATATCAAATATCATTTAATAATTATTCTAAACGTTCATTTAGTTCGTATTTATTTTATTTTGGTATAAAATATTTTGCATCTGTAATTGTGTAATCTTCTTGCGTAATATTTAATTCACGATATTCGTATTTTGTGATGTTGTGGCGATATTTTGCGATAAATTCGTAATGAACGATCGTTTTTATGTTTATGCTCTTTAACAAAATTCGAGATTAGAGATGAGATTATGTATAGAAAACGTTTATGCTATATTAAATTTTATCTAAATATGTAGTAACAAAATTTCATATAAGACTACACAATGTGTTCTTTGTATATTTACATTGCATTCTCTTTACATTTTAATATTTTATAATTCATAAACAATAAGTAGAAAAATATTTTTAGTTTCAATTTAAAAATATTTTCAGTTTAATAAAAAAAAATAAGTTTCAAAATTATTCAGTTAAATAATAAATTTTACCGTTTATAGATTTTTGCCATTTTAAATCGTAATAAATAACTAAAAATCATACAAATCTCAGTAGAGTGATAGATTTAATCAACTTTTTCATTTAATAATTAACTTGTGAGATATTTTTCTTTAAATATAATTTTAAATTCTTTATCGATGTTTTTAAAATGTATATATATATATATGGTATATACAATAGATAAGATGAAAACAGCATATTATATAGTAAAATGTGCGGAAGTAGTTTATGAAACGATTTTCGATATCAATTTTAATATTCGTCGCATTAAAATTGTTAACAAGTGAATCGGCATTCTTCGTTTAAAATATGGGAAATGTACGTAACATACAATTTCCTGTATATATATACAGTTTGTTAGTTAGTTAGAGGCTTTCGAGCGATGCGAAAGGTGAAATTGCAATTTTCGCGAACTGCACGACGGATGAAAATGAAATCTCATATAAATTACACGTCAAAATATGCAAAATTTTAAATTTACATTAAATGCGATTTTATTATATTTGTATATGTATTTATATATTTTTTTTTTATTAATTTTTATATTATAAATGTGACAGTGTTTTGTGTTCGAATGAATCGAGATATTATTTTTTATATATTTTGTAGTCAGAAAATTTTTAAAATATCATGCATAAATAAAAATAATAATATTTAAAAAAATATATATTAATATTTTGAAAAAAAATATTCAATTATTTTTGTTATTTTCTTTTGTTAATTTTATTTGTGTATTTAGTATAGTTGATATATATTTTAAATACTTACCATCGATCGTAAGAAAATTTTTGATAATTATTTTATTTCAATTAAATTACATATTTGATATTGATTTTTATTACTGATTTTCTAATGATTTATATATAATAGAAAACATTATATTATAATAATCTTAATATGTTATATTTTTAACGCTTTCCATACATAAAATAATTTAAAAAAAATGAATATTTTTAATATAAAATCGAGTCTTCAACTCTATATACGATCATTAAATATTGATTTCCTTTATTAGCAATAATATTAAATTATTTATATATATATATATATATATATATATATATATATATATATATATATATATATATATATATATATATATAGAAGACTGAACTTAACTATTTAATTATCACAAGTGATTAAATTTATAATAATTTTATATAAACACAAAACGATATCTTATAAAACATTAGAATATATATATATATATATATATATATATACATATATATTGCATCATAAATATTTCCGGCGAGGAAAAGCTTTGAAATGACGTCACAATGCAACAATGCGACAAAGTAATACTGGAACCGAAGCCAGTGCAGTGACTTACACATTGAGCACCCGTTTTAAACGAGTTTTCTTCGTGAAATTCACTATAAAACGAGAGGAAATATCGGTATCGATAAAATCAATTCTCGTATGAAACTCGAAATGTTCCCTTTCCATTCGTTATCTGCAAATATGCCGTTTAAACCGCACTTAAACTTCCTTTAAACCGGCCGCGATGAAGTTTGACTCGATCGATAAACGTTATTAATTTATATTAAAATTTAGAACTAACGTTTGATCTCTCATAATTTTATTATATAAATATCAATATTACATAAAATTAAATAAAAATTATACTAATTTTTTTAATTGTTTTTTTTTTCATAGTAAAATCCCATGAATATAAAGATATTTTATCTGACACATCGAATATATATATATAAAAAACGACACAATATTAAAATATATGGCGTAAAAGTAATGGAATGCGTTTTAAGCTAAAATCCATTAAAAATAAGAACATTAAATATTACGACCTTGCGATGAGATTAATAATTATTTTTTTTAATTATTTTTTTTACATTAAAGCTGATTAATAGTCATGTAGAACGTGATCATGAAACACATAAAACATTAATATAAATTAATTATTCGTGTATAAAAAAATAAAACAAAACTAGAGATCACTTTTTCATTATGTTAATCTCAATATATTACATGTTATTATTTAATAATTTTAAAAATTGTAATAATATTAATTATTCAGTTTTTTTTTATAATATAAATTTAATAAATTATATATTTATCGACACATAATCGTTATAAAAATTACATATATATAATATGATAAATTCGGATCGTCAGTTTATAGGTTAACGACTTTTGTGCTTCTTTATACGTACTTCGTGTCCAAATATTTGAGAAACACACGGCATTACACCAATTTTTTTTTATGAAATCGTAATTAAGAATTCGAATCATTAACGCGTCTAAATAGCGTCTCGTCTTCTTTCATAATATCAAAATAAAAAATAAAAAGATTATTACATCAGATGCGGCCTTGTTGTTCGCATCGATGAATCCTTTTAAAGTTTTGCTTTAATAATAGCTTTTGACGCTTTGAGAAACGCTGGAAAATTAGACGGGATCAATCTGTAATGATAATTTGAGTGTGTTTTTTTTCGTTTATCATATATTTTGTACGCTAATGTAATTGTAATGTTAGTAAAAATAATGTATTTTATAATTATTATTATTATTAGCGTTTTAAAAGGAATTCTGAAATCATTAGTCGTTTTAAAAGTATGATTTCATGATTTAAAATAGTATTTAATTATATTTTGAGATTATAAATCTTTTAAGTGTCAATAATTACATTTTTTATATAAGTTTTTTAATCATATTTTATAATTTTGTATAAAAAAAATTTTTTTGGAACGAACTTTGACAATGTATATCTTAAAGATATAAAAATTAGTATATATTTAATATGAAAATAAATCCATATATAAACTTTAAATATTAATTTATCTTAAGATATTTAAAATATTAGGTATTTTTTCTGATAATATGTGAAATATTTTTTTGATCGATGTGAGTATCATTTTGGTTTTTAAAACTAAGGTATCGATGTATTTAATATATTAATCACTTTTAAATTTAAGATAATTTTCATATATAAAAAATAAAATATTATTTTAATTTTTATAAGCGAAATAATTAAAATGCATTTTAATAAAAATACATTAAATTGATTTTTACAATGACTCGATGAATTTTTAATATAAAACATTTTAAACGTAACGCCTCTAAATTAAATTTAATTTACATTAACATTCGATTTTACAAGAATAGCACAATTTAAATTAATTTTTAGATTGCATAAAATTAAATGATTAAAAAATGCGCTAATTTAGATGTTTAATAATTACACATGTCAGTTTTAAGCGAAATTTAATTATTATAATTATGATAATTATTAAGTGTTCAATGAAACATATTTGTATTTTTATGATTTTATCGAAAATTAATTCATATATATTTTAATACATTAATTAGCCAAAAAATTCTTTATAATATTTAATTGCTTAATTTTAAATTAATATATTTAAAATTACATATATAATATATAATTTTTAATGCAACGAATTCTTTGTTGAATAATCAAACATTGGATGTCAATAAAACTAATTGTCTCGTTAGAATAATTTTTATTTATTTATTTATTTACAATTATGAGTGAACGTCGCGATTATTTGTACAACAAATAAATGACCTCATATCTAAATAAGGAAGAATTTTTTTCGAAATAATAATAATATATAAAAAAAGATGGAAAAACGCGAACATCGCCAAGGATTTTACGAACGAATAAATGCGGAAAACGTTAAGCGGCGACATATTTTTTTCCGTTTTTTTTTTTCTCAGTACTTCGATATATTTTCGAAACAAAGAACATCTTACGGTGAAAACAAGAGTTTTCACTTAACCGTTACTATTATTCTATTATTGCTATTATATATCGAAACTGTTACTATTTGCTACTGCTTTTTTTTTTCATTCATTGTAAAGACGTTTGACATTCGCCTTGCGGAAAATCGACGTGACGAAGTGCATTATCGATACAATACGTTCGTCGACTTTTCTTTTTATTGTGTATTCGACATTTATTTAATGAAAATTATTAGAGTTTGATATAGCAAATTTATTATTAATATTGTTTTTTTTTATACTGAACCATGAAATTTTCAAATATTTCTGTGATTATAAAATGTTATTTTTGTGTTTATTATATTATACATTTCACATCATAACGTTATCGTTTAGATTTCTTTTATATTTTTACATTACCATAAATTGAACAATCTGTTCTTTTTTATTTTGTAAATATTAATACGATTTTTATTAAATTAAACATTTTTTAATATATAATTTCGAAAAATTTTTGATAAATGAAAATCAAATGCCGTTTTCAAATCAGCATATCTATTTTAATATGAAATAATTGAAACATTTTATTAAATAAAAATATATTAGCCCACGTTATAAATTTCTATAGGATTAATTTTCTAAATTTAGTTTTTTTTTATTTTCTTCAATTTACAGTTTGTCTAATATTTTCATATGAAATTTAAAGTACTTTTTTATGGAATATTATATAAATTTTTGAAAATAAAAATTTTATTTAAATTGATATCTAAGTTGAAAAATATTTATAAAGCAATAGAATAAAAATTTGATACAACACTGAGAGTAAACGTTTTATTAATAAAATAAATGACATTGTGGATATTTTAAAAATAAAAGATCACGATGTAACATTAAAAAATTATATAATGTAACTATTAAAAATATTATTCTGTCCGTTTCATAGTTTTTAAATGCACATCTGGATATTTTCACGTGAAACTTTCAAATTTCAAAGTTTGAAATAAACATTAAAAAAACCTCAAAGAGAGAGAGAAAAAAATAAATACGATATCATTCTTTTATAAAGTCGAAATATCCGTTATAACTAAGATATACATCTTTACGACGCTTTTACTACATAGTCAGCGAAAAATACGGATATATAGCGAATTTCTAAATTGTCTCATTCGAATAATAAGATTCGAGTTATGTAAATCGAATAAAAAAGTATTTTTTTAAGTCATATATCAATAATAATGCGATTCTTCTCGAACATTATATTATATGAATATTGAAAAATCACGATTGCGCAATATAATCAGTTATATTGTCAGTCGTTCATCGCGTCTATATTATATATTATATATTTAGTTTGATTCCATTGAATATTTTCTTTTTCATTGAAATGAAGAAAAAAATAATGTGTTAATGATATATTCGCGAATGTCGGTGAAAGTATTGAGTAATGTGGTACGATTTTAGTTTACATGTCACGGTGTTATTAATTGCGCGAAATTACTCAATTCGTACGCTATGTAATATAAATGCAATTTTAAAATTATTACACGTGTATGTCACGCTCGATTATAATAATAATCAGTATAAATATAATTAACGGTGTTGATATATATATATATATATATATATATATATATATATATATATATATATATATATATATATATTATTTTTTTGTGCGAACGTGATTTAAAAAAAATATATTGTATGCCTAAGTGAAATTTTTGCGTGTTCTATCGATGCGTATTTGTAATTATATATGTCAAATAATTATATATATATATATATATATATATATATATATATAAAAAATATATATATATATATATATATATATATATATATATATATATATATATATATATTAAAATACGCATATTTTAAAATGTATTTTTAAAATATTTTTTTTTAATTTATTCATTGAATAGATGACTATATAAATATGTTATTGTATTAATAATATAAAAATGAGAAAAATAATTATGTAAAATATGTTATTTATCATATATGGTAAACGGAGGTGAAATATTAATTTTTAATAATAAAAAAAAAACCATTTGAAAATATTTATTAAAGATAAACCGATAAAAATTGAAATTTTTTAACATCTCATCATTAATATTATTGATATATTATATATTAAAAAAATATTTAAAAGAGTTCAAATAGAACCGTTTGATAAATTAATTAATTTTATGTGATGAAATTATAAACTCAAAGCTTTTATAAATAAATGTAACATAAATTCTTGTTTTGATTATAAGTATATTATATAATTTTAAATGAGCGAAATTTTTCATTCATAAAAATGTATTTTTTTTCAACACATAGCAATGTAATATTTTCAATTTTGTATTAAAATATGCGTTTTTACTCGTTAAAAATAAACAGTTATTTCCCTTTCATATGTAGTATTATATCTCAAATGAAAGCAATTACGCGTATAAAATTTTAAATTATCTAATTAAAAAATGTGAACTATGATAATATCGAATGGAAAGTGCGATTTGTCGAATCAAAGAAAAAAATTATGTAGAAACGATAATAATTTAAATTACACGAATATTTACGCAAAGTTCAATAAAAATTTTATATTGTAGTCGATTTACCAATAATTTTTCACGAATTTGTCAATTTTAAAAATTAAAATTTTGAAACTATTTATGCACACTTTAAATCAGCGATACTTAAATGAAATATTTTGACATATTATATTGAGAAAAATGCTGTTTCTTAAACGATATATAAGTAAAAGTTTAAAAAATTCAATATAAATATATTGAATTTTATTTTTACAGATTGAAATTTAAATTTATATGTTGGCTGAAATATTTCGATATAAAAATATATTTTATTTTGTACACGATATACAACATTCAACTTGAACACACCTGCCGTAAACAATTCTACATAATTGTAAAAAATCGATTCATGACAACGATTACGCATTTACCCTATACATATTTTATTTTATGTATAAAGAAAAATGAACTTAACACGCAAGTTATGTATTTTTTTTTCGATGATTCTAATAAGCGGCGCCATAGTATCATTATGTCCGTCGCCATTTCGTAACCGTAATGTGATCATAATTCGATGATTACACGTGAGCGCGCGCGCGCGTGTGTGTGTGTGTTTGTGCTATTATTGCAAAACAAAATTCGTGCATCACGCTCCTCTTATATCGGCGCATTTAATAGGACAATGTCAAATTTGTTATTTTCCATATCGAAAATAACATATTGTATTATGAAATCTTGCCATTTAAAAAAAAAAAAGATTTAACTAAATTTATGCTCGTGTTTTATTTATTATTATTATTATTTTAATTTTGTATTTTTAATGAAACATAATTTTTGGTATTTGTTAAGAAAATGAACGGAGTCGTTGATAATTATTAATATTTATTTTTAATCTATCGACATAATTCGTATAAGTAGGACAGATATATAATATTTATGTGTGTACATACAAGAATTTATAAATTTATATGCATAATTGGTTATCTTATATCCAATCAGAATTCTTGGATACACGCACGCACTTTATCATCTATTAATATTATGAGAATAATAATTATTTTTTATATTAATTAATTAAATGATTAATATAATGCATAATAAACGATAATAATTCTTTGAAAATAAAATTATCGACTAAAATTAGTAGCAAAAAAAAATAACATTTTAAAAATTCTAAAAATATTCTTCTTATTGAAAATAATAAATAAATATGCTTTAATATACTTTAATATTTTTGAAATTAATAATATTTAAAAGTTAAAAATATTTAAATATTTGTAAGTCAAAATTGAAACGAATCAATATTATAATTGACAAATATGTAAGGATTTTTAATTTCGGTAATTATTTTATTTTTAATATATTTTTTTCCTTGTTTTTAGGTTAAATAAGCCAGTGGCGTGGCATGCAGTGGTCAGGGGACGGCCATGCAGGGCTGGCCTGGAGGGCCACCGTCATTAGCAAGGTATTTTAAATAAAATATTATTTTCTTTTATATATATCAATCAAAAAATATTTTTAATTATATAATATTTTAAATTTTATTTCCAGAATAAACTTTTATTACAATATTTTTAAAATTTGCAGGCAGATTTTATTTTAATATATGCCACTCTTTAGTAGAAGTAACTGTTTAAAATTTATTTCAATATTTTTCAACATTTTCATCATATATTACTTTATATTTTAATTTATATAAATCATTATATTATAATTTCAAATAAAACACATTTTTTCATATTTCATAATAATTGATGACGTATTACAATTATCATATAATTTCATAGCATAACATCATTTTTTTTTAATTACAACATTTTTTTCTAACAACATTTTTAAAGAAGTCGCACACACCCATAAATAACATTACATAATTTTATAATATTTTATTGAAATCTACGGCTTATTATAATAAAAGAAATCTAATTTATAATGCCGTGATGACTCTCAAATCGTAAATCATCCAAGATTAATCATATCATAAAAAGTAAAACGTCAGAAATTTAACATAGCCCATTTGAATCGCAAATTTAGCATGATATAATATTTTTAAATACGTCGTCACGAATATATATATATATATATATATATATATATATATATATATATATATTTATATATATATTATGTATATATAAAAATAAATATAATTACTCTACGATGGTTTAGATTTATAATGAATATAAAAATTTACTCGAAATTGTCGGAAATATTTTTACGATCATCACGTAATATGTATGATAATAAAAGTTTATATTTTAAAATTTATTATGAAGGTGGAAAGTGCTGTATCATATAAATTTTGCAATGAATGTGTGTGTTCTTTTATAAATTTTCATTTGAATACAATGTATGAATCAAAAATGTAAAGTAATTTGAATTAAAAATCAAACGTTTCTGTCAATCTGAATAATTTATGATTTATACTTGTATTTATTTTTTTTATTTATAAAATAAAAAAATCATGTCCCATATTCAATTATTTTATTTATATATTATTTTTTTATTTAATATAAGATTTTTAGTCTTAGTTTAATTATTTAATATATGCATTCTTTATATTTTATAAAAAAAAATTGAAAGTTAAAACTATTTGTTGACTATTATTAAATAACTATATATCACAAAATAGTTTCGTTGATCGTTTTTTTTTCTTTGATAATTTATTATTATATAATTATTTTGGTTAAGCTGATTATATAAAATGATTCATATTATTCCTTTAATTTAATAAATATTTATTTTTAAATTACAATCTGTCATAAATGAAACATTTTAGAATATAAAATATATAGTTAATGAACAATTTTATATGGCAAAATATTAAAAATTCGATTTTAATTGATATCAGTCATATTTTTATTGTTATATACTGTTAAAATATATTCATTTAGAATTCAAGAATTTATTTAAAAAATACAACTTCGGTTAAAATACCTTATTTTACGATGCAACAGAAAATAAAGGAAATTTTATAACCTGTCTTTACGTGCGACGAGCGTGAAAATTTCCTTTATGCATAGTTAAAAATTAAATCCGTGACCATTTTCTGCAATATCTTTAATATTTTCTCACAATAAATTTTGACCTATAAAACCTGTAATGTTGAACCACTCATTCCATCATTTAGAATTTTTCATTTTCCCAAAAATAGGCGACACACACATTTTTTTTTCTTAAATATATTTATTCAATAATAATAATAAGGAATTAAGCATGCTAATCGTATGCGTGACTTATTATATATGTACGTATAATTCGTTATTTTTTTCCTCCACTCGCATTATAAGCGCTCGCAAAACTGCTCATTGTAATGGGTGAAAGTTTCGCGTTTTCTCGACGTACGCCGCGTCGTTATATCACAAGTCGTCTAGTGATATTTGCGAGTGACACTGCCTTTGAATTTCTGCAACAATCGTGATTAAATGTATGAAAAGATTGGTGATTTTGTGAGATTTATTATTGTATGATCGCATATACTGTGACCCGGTGGTTGATGCGCACGATCAATCGTTAATTTCGGTAGGCGATAGGTCAACGATTTTGATCTGCGAATCGCGTATTATATATAATTTTAATATAATAATATATGTGAAATTTTTGATTTTTTAAATAGATTTTTTTTTCACTTTTTTAGATTGAATCCAATATATTCGGAAGCGGAAGACACAGGTGCAGGCAGATCGAAAGCGTCCTCCTCAGGTTATGGCAGTCAAAGGGGATCAGGAGGAGGATCAGTTAGCGATCGTCCACCACCATCATTGCCAATCAGAGGTTCAACAAAGGACATTAAATTGGCAATATGGCAAACAGACGGTTCAGAAGATCCGTATACCATATATTCGACATGCTCGGTCAGAGATGAGATCGGTTCAGATCATTATGTCACGAAATCGAATGGCACATATTCTAAAAAACGATTTGATGATCTCCTGACGAAGCATGGTAGATATCTTCCAAAGGTAACGAGAGGATATCCGAGAAAAATCGAACATTTTTCGAAAGTAAACGAAGGATTCGTCGATGAAGGCATCAAAGAAGTGGCCGAAAGCGATGGATATGTATCCAAAAGCGAAACCGACAGCGCAACAGCTGAAAAGAAACCCAGCGAATTCGATTCCATGCAGTCAGATCCGTTTCTGCTGTATTCGCAGTTTATCAAGCAGGAAGAAGAAAAGGCATCGCTGGAGACCGTCAACGAACTCCAAATCGAACCTGGAAACAGTGCCGAAAAGAGTGTCAGTGAAGTGAACAGTTTGACATTAGCACACGAGGACTATTTGAGGTCTCTCTTGCAAGATGTGGCCGTGGCTTTGGAGGAAGCTCTGGCCACCAGACGCTTGGAACCTCAGGGCGGATTGTTGAAAGAGGCTCGTGAACGTGTCGCTATGGGTCTGGTTGCTTTGAGACGTGCTGGACCTCAAGAATTACGTCAATTATCAAGAGCTTTGGCAAAAGCACCTGCTAAACCTTTGCCACGTCCAGTTCCACCACCGCCTCCATCACCGCATGCTCGAAAACCCAGCCTATGGCAACAGTACTACATGAGAGCGAATTCTGTACAATCTACCGACTCTATTGGAAATCCATATGTAAGTCAATTTTAATTTCGATTATTTTTTTCTATAAACCTCAATATGCTATTAAACAGTTATTTTACCTAATGATAGTTCTTTTCGTCATATAGATTATACATAATAACATTAAAATTAGTCGTAGGTCTCATGCAGTTATATAACATTAGAATATCTTGCTTATTTCCGGTTTCTAAGAAACGAAGTAAGTTTCGTCATCCGTCGAAAATGTTCTCATCGATGATAAAAAAACCAATAATGACCGTTCAAATCTTACACGTTTATGTCATACATTTCAATATACTATAAAAAAATAATCATCGCAGTTATAAAATTACAAGACCGATAATCAACTCTATTATTCGACATTTATTTTAATTTATATTTATATATATTTGACTGCTTCGAAAAAAAAATCGTAATTTCATTCTTTAAAAGTCACGTAATAGCGGTTTATTATGGTTAACGTGCCAATCTGCCATAACACTGGTCATGAAATTCGAACATCGTTACATATAATATATTTATGTAAATCAGTTTTTTCCAATGTAAAATGCTGTGACAGGTAAACTCCCACATGCAGTTATAAGTCATCGAAAACTCGATCTTATTAAATATATACTATGTATAAAAAAATATTGTCGAACAATCTGACAGAGAAACGGTTAAACAGCTTTGCGTTTATTTATTTGGATGTGTCGACTTTTTATGTCGTATTAATAACTATTTTTTAATATCTTAAACATTTATAAAAAAAAATCTAATACTAAACTTGAATTTCCATTTATGAAAGTTTTTATTTCATTATAAAAATGTTTCAGAATAAATTGATTAATATTTAAAAATAATTTTTTAATGATTTTTTTCGTAAAAGACCTTTAAAATTTCTCTTTATAATAAAAAAATCAACTTTACTTTTTTACAGAAAAATTACGATTTTTTTCTTCAATATTTCCATATTTCATTATAGTTCTTGAGTTGCAATCCATTTATGATGATTTCTAGTTGAGTTAGATTATCTTGTTAACGAATGTAGAAATATTTTCTTTATAAAGATGACTCGTTTTTATAAATCTATTAAAATCTAATCTACAAATTAGATCATATTATCAAATAAATCGTAACGACCAATGTCATTGGCACGTGTATGAAATCGAAACACCGTAGATTAGACGTCAAACGGTCGTTGGTCCCCTTGGCCTTTTTCTTGCATTTTTCTCGTCTCGTCTCTCGTCTGAGACCGTGAATCCGGTCGACAATGTTAGACCGAGTCGTTTTGTGACGTAGCCGTCGTTAAACCGGTGCTATGTTACTAAAAAAAAAATAATAATATTACCGCTCTGCTATATCACTTTCTCGCGTTGTATCAGCGGACGAACGAAACACCGATGACCGTTAAATAACCGGAGGCCGGTTAAAGGTTAACTTGCGCGTTTGTTTCATCTTTATAAAACATAGCTGATGAAAGCGGCAACCGTGAATTCGTCCATTTCATAGTAGAAACATATTTATTTATTGATCTTTTTTTTATTCGATTTATCAGTCAGAGGTTTCACAATGTTCGATCGCATTGACCTCAACGTTTGAGGTTTACGTTATGTAATAATAGTTGTGCACAGTTGTGCAATAGTTGACTACGAATGCTTCATCATCTATTTCACCCTTGAAATTGAGATTTTATCGTATCAGTTTGATCGTAAAAAAATACATAAAATCGTTCAGTATTCGTGATATAAAAATTAATAAAATTTACTATAAAAATATACGAGAGATTTTTTTTAAAGATGAAACATATGCTGCATAAATAAGCGTACTTAAAACCAGTTTAAGTATTATGTTTACATCACAGATGTTAAATTTCATTTTGTAAACAATCGTCAAAAGTGTTGAAAATATAAATAAAACACAAATTGAGAGTGCTTTTCAGATTATTGTTTAAGTGCTTCGAGTATTTCGATATATTATTGTATTATCACTATATGCAATAATACTTTGTACGTATGTAAAATAAAATAAAGAATATAATTTTTCATTTAAATGATACGTATAAGAGTAATTATATTTGAAAGATCATAAATTTTCGATTATATTAATTTTTATTGCGATTTTTCAAAGCGACTTAACGACTTTCGGTTAATGAGATATAATTGCACTATTAATATTATAACAGAATTAATTTAAAACGTTAATTTTTCTTATATGACAGCGACTCGTTTTTCGGAACGGCATACGATGATATATGAGCGTAAAATTTTTATTTTAATGATAATAAATTTTAACCTCGTCATGACCCGTGCGATTTTTTTTTAATTCGCGTAAATCGACCCGCACTCTAAACGATCGTAATTCTTCGTATCGATAATCGATAGTCACGCTTTATTATGTCAACAGAAAAAAATATATAATTGTGAAAACAAAAATAAAAATATAAATTTTGATTAAAAAAAAAAATCGTACAACATAACCCAAATCGTTGCGCAATCGCAATAATAAATGGTAAAAATTACCGAAGGGCTCTCTTGTTGATTGCGTCAAACGCTGTGATGTCTACGTTCACGATTTTTATCTCGGTGAATTACAAGATTTTTCCATTTAAATTTATGTACTGGTGTATGCGTGTGTATGTTATTTGTTTGTTCAGGAGTAACGCATTCTTTGGAGCGTGCAAGACTTTAAATGTAGATTTTGTGGAACGTAAATACAATGTCGTTCGAAAAGTTCGAGTCTTTTCGTATATTTTATGATGTTTCTGTAATATAAATCGAAAAATTTTTAAAAATGAATTTGATTATTTACAATGTTGATAATATATTTTTGAAGATTAATTTTCACAAAAATAAAAAAAAAATCAAATAAGAATTTGTGATTACGTTTTACCCTTGGGCCATAGTTTATATATCGCTGTATAAGAAAAATATCTTTAATTTTTACAATCGAAAAACAACACGAATATAAAAAGGTTAAAAAACGCTGTCATTACCTTTCAATAGCTATTTCTCATAATAAACAATGACGGAAATAATTTCAACATTTTTTTTCAATCGATCGATTCTATAAAACCTTTCCATTGTCGAAGCTTATTTATTTATTAACAAATAATGCAATTATATTAGAATTTATAAAAATAAATCAATTATATGATATTGTATACAAAATTTTGCAATAGAACAACGTATTTTAAAACAAATATCTTTTAACCTTTTAAAATCAATCTTCATAGAAAATTATGACATCCGGTTCCACAATGAAAATGCTCATCGATTACACCGTTACAGACAAACAACACACTCACACAAAACGAATACAATTTGTTTATATTTTACGCCGAATGCATTCTCACAGTTGAGCGCGAAAGCTTTCGCTTTTTTATAACCGAACACGCGTATCCATCTAATAATCAAGAGTTATAAAGAAATTATCGCTGAAATTACTTTATTTTTATATACCGATCGGCGTAATTATCCATATTTTTTTTATTATGTGCTTATTTATAAATATATTTATATGTATATATATATATATATATATATATATATATATATATATATATATATATATATATATATATATATATATATATATATATATATATATATATATATATATATATATATATATATATATATATATAAATTAATCGTTTTTTTTCTTTAATACGAAACGCAAATCGAATTTTGCAATTATCTCAATATAACGACGAAACGGCGAAGAAGGCACCTTATAAAATTCTAAATACGACTTATTTTACTTTCTCTTCATCTTCGAAGTGTAATCAACGTCAATTTTGCTCAACGCCTGGAAGAATGTGTTTGTTTATTGATTTTTTTATTATTTTGAATATTTTCACTTTTATTAAGATTGCTTCTATGGAAAAAAATATAATTTTAAAAACATCGAAGCCTCAGTGTTTGCTATATCTAGTATTTTCAATAACATATATAATATTTTTCTGATGTATAATATGTATATAAATTATATTGAAAATTGCTTATATTTTATAATAATAAAAAATTGTTTAAAAATATCACCGATTCTTAATTTTTTTTCTATCAATATAAAAATTGTTTTTTTTTTAAATTGATGTTTCAATGTTTCTTATTCAAATTCTTATTACATAATTTATATATTGAGTTATGTTTAAAAGTGTATCATTCATAGTAATTTTATTAAAAAATACCTTAATTGTCTCTTGTCGATTTAATTCAAAATGAATTTAATAAGGTAAAAGTTAAATTATGCTGATCAAACATACTATATATATTTTGAAAAAAGTTAAATATATATTATATTGATTTTTTTTATTTGTCAATATATTGAACGAAATCGAAATGAAATTATCCATTCACTTTTGCCTCACCCTAAAAATCACAAAACAATACTCAATTTCACATTTTTATTTATAACAGATCATTAACGATAAGATTTCAATGAGCTCATATTCTAATAATAATATTAAAACAAAAAACGAAATTCGAAAGCACGAACGGCACTAGGTTCGAGGGACGTTACCTTCTTTTACGATCGACAAAGTTTAACCGACGAAAATCGACATTATTTTAAACGGAATCGTGAGGTTTCACGCTGAATTTGACCCACAAAATGCAACGTATTTATAAATCGGCATTCGACGTGTTAAAATTTGCCAATAATGAAAGAAACGATCGTTCGACGACGACAGCGGCATATTTTACTGTGATTGAATTCACGCACAGATTTGAACCGAGTCGTGTATATAATGTAATGAAAAAAAAATCGTTTTTGTTTATTTATTATCGAATCTATTATGTAATAATGATTTTGTTGCGGAAAAAAATCGTTAAATATACGATTGTGATCGCTTTAATCGGTCGTTAAATGTCGCTCTATCCGCTTAAAAAAAATCGATATTTATTGTATTGTGTGTATGTAATTGATTGGATTTTTTTATCATAATTTAGTAGTTTTATGTGCTTTTTAACGTCTCGGTATTAAAAAATTATACTATGATTAGTATTATATATATTATGAAAGGTAAGAGTTTCGCAACAAGTCATAAATATGGGCGTTGTAAGGTTAAATAGTGGAAATGTTTTTCCATTTATAAAAATTTCATAATGTATTATTTGGTTATTTTTTAAGGGCGTTTCTTTATTATATTATTGTGTATTTTGTAATATAAATTATACTATTGAATTATTCGTTATAGTTTTATCAAGATTATAAATGTTAAATATCATATTTGAATATTAAAAAAATATCTCTCGTAAAATTTATATTTATTATTTGTTTAAAAAATTTGACATTGACTCCGTTTTCTATTATATATAATTTAATATTATAATTTTAAATGTTACATTTAACAATAAAGATATTTTTTTTATAATGGCGATCAAATATTTTATTGTTCATCAGAATTAAAAATATGCATTTAATATTTACAAATTAATACAACTTATTTGAAAAAAAAATTTATATTAAAGTATAATTTGTCAACAAATTATACTAGCTGCTGCTCTTATATTAATTTTCATATAAAAATGAAAATTTTACATATGTCAATATATCTGTACTCGTTATATAATTTTTGAAATTAATAACATTTTTTAATGATTACACACTTATTTTTCATATAATAAACTCGATCACTTTGATTTTTAAATAATAAATTACAATATACAAAGATAAACTAATTTAATAATTAATATAGAGAATTAATTATAATATATGAAGCTAATACAAAATCTTCACAACATCATTTAATTAGTATTAAAGAAGTTTGAATTTTTAATTTCGCTCTTCAGATATTAGTAAAAAATATTTTTGCAGATTAAATTTGATTATATATATTAATAACAGTATAACATATCAAAATATCCTTAATATCGTATTTCAACACACATTGCATAAAATCGTTATACTATATTATCACGATTTAAATCATTTTTTTTACTATTTTCACAAACAATTTACATCATTATTCAACAGTTTGTCGTATATATATATGTATATATATATATATATATATATATATATATATATATATATGTTTCGATTACACAAAAGAAAGCGTCTTTTTTTTCCTTATATCGTTTTCGATAAATTGTCGGATGCGTGAGAATCCCATTATTGGGTTCCCCCGTCATTTAACGACACTTATTTAAAATCCTATGTAAAAATATCTTTATTATTACTACATACATGTATTACAACAAGACATTAGAGCGATTACGGAATATTACACGCATTTTATACGTGAGAATTTCCACGTAATATTTCCTGTGGTAATTCAAAACAGTAATAATTGTTCGTACTTCTTGTGAGAATTGTTATTCGATATTGTGATTTGACGTTTCCTCTATATGCCGTAATGCACGAAGATCGTCCGAAAAGTTCGCGACCGCATCGTAGATTTTAATCTCTTATAATATATTAAATTTAATATTTTATACTATTGTATATTATAATAATAAAAAATATAAAACGTATTCTATATAAATATAAAAATAAAATTAAAATTATTTAAAAATTTTATTTATAAAATTATAGTTTTTTATAAAGTTAGGGTCGCGAACTTTTTGTACGCATTTCAAATTAGTGTTTTTCTTAGATGTGTAACTAATCGATTTTCCGTGTTTTAAGTATTTTCAATGTGATTACTCAATTTTTGATTGCAATACACGGTGTTCTAATTTCCTCGAATTAGTAATTACAATTGACGAACGATTTCGACATTTTTCCATTATCGCTGATTTAATCATTATATTATATAATGTCGTTTGTTAAATACGCAATTTTAGTTATTACAATCGAATGATCGAGCAGATTTTAATTAAAATTGCAAAATATGATTAAATAGAACGAATTATTTATGCTTATAGCTTTAAATATATCTACTATTTTATTTGTCAATCTTAAATGTGAATTTATATTAAAAAATTCGACGCATTTTCATAAAATATTTTCAACATTGAATGTTAGAAATGAAACTAAGTAAATTGTTGAATAAAATAAAAAGATTTATAACATAGATATAATTGAAAACGTGTATACCTTTTATTAATACATAAAAGATGAAGAATAAATTAGCATTAAATTAATTAAACGGTATTTAAATTAAAAATAAATTCGAAACAGGACCTTAACCTTTTCATGTAATATATAGATCGATTTTTCTACAGAATTTCAGCAATTAATTCTATTTATCTCTCAATATATTTAAATTTATCTTCTTATTTAGCAAGAAAAAAATATTTTTTAACATTTGAATAAATTCGTTTTACATATAAATAAAACCAGTACTTTGTTGTTCTGATATAATTTATACAGATCTTTAATTTTTAGTATTATATAATAAATATAACAATTTTTAACTGATTCTTTTATTATATATGTTAATTATAGCAAAATAATAAAATTTTATTGCATTATAATTCTTAACACATTGCAAGTGGGAGTTATGATAATAATATATTTTGTATACAAGTAGGTTATAGCAGTATATAATTATATATTTTTATTTCTATTTAATAATGTATTTTATAATCGACCTATAGTATTAATTAAACTTTTGATCTTTACAGTAATAATATTTGCGGTTATAAATATTAAAAGAACATTCTATTTTTATACACACAATACATTGATTATATATGAATAAACGATGATCATTCTTTTAATTTGACATTTAATTTTGCCAATTTTCGACACTTCATTTAACTCGGACCGAACAAAAAAATAAATAAATAAATAAAAACAATCACAATCGGCCGTATGACAATGACATTCGCTGACATCTCGTCATATTTAATTACGAATCGTTTCGTACACGTGAAAAATGTTAACACATTTTCGACGGATATGTCCCGTTATAATGTTGCGCAAGCGTCCTTGTAAGGCCGGCCGGTCAACACGTTCACCGCGGGCGCGCCGTAGACGTCCAGTTGCACCATCGACCGGCGCCGCGGACCGAAAAAATCCACAAATGGAACCTTAAAAAAAATATATGGCATTTAACGATTCCGAGAGTAGAAATAAAAATAAATTAAAAATAATAATAAAAAAAAACGGAGCTTTTATTTAAAAACGCGAAGGTCTCCTCTTATTTATTTATTTATGCTATAATAACAATCGACGAATGAGACGTTATTTATTTTCAAATTGAATCATGTATATAAAAATGCTTGTTTTTTTTTTATTTTAATATGAAAATTGTTTTGTTAAATATTGTATTGAATTATTTAGAATTAATGTATATTTTGGAATATTATTTATAATATATGTTGCTGTATTGTCTCGAGAAAATGGGGATCAGAATGATTTATTATTGATTTTAATGATATTAATATTTCTTTGATAATCACAATAAATTAATAATATTAAAATATTAAAAATAATATTTTTTCATTGATAAAATTATTCACTTCTGATATATCGATTGTCAATCAAGGTATAAAAAATGATAATTGCAAAAGAAATACTGAAAATTTGGCGCCTCAATATATTAAATGTGTCTTTTTATGATAGTACAATGTATATATACATATATATATATATATATATATATATATATATATATATATATATATATATATATATATATATATATATATATATATATATATATATATATATATATATATTATAAATTGCATCAGTCATTATTTATATTAAATCCAGCAGTTTGAGGACGTGACTCGTTCTTAAGTTTCATTTTTGACCACGATAAAAATAAATCTCGATAATATAAAATTAATATTAATAATACATGAATATTTAATCGCCTTATTATAATTCAATCGATTCAAATATAAAACTCTTTTAACACTGTAAAGTGTATAATTGAAAAAATATACAATTTAAATATGATTAATTTAATGATTTTCATATTCAAATTATTTTTAATATTATTTTTTTCAGATAATATTCTGTTTAATATTTATAATGAAAAATATCAACTTTCTTTATATATAATATTTTTTAACATGAAATAACGAACTATATTAATACATCTGCCAGTTGTGTGAGACTTTTACGTATATAAACTGAAATTATCCTATTATATAATATAACGAGAATTTATTATTCTTTAATATTATATAATATAATGAATTTATAATCGGTTTTATTTTTATTTATTTATCTGTTTTAGATTGTAAGACAATTCGATCGCGTTTATTCACATTATAATTATAGATTACTAGTTATATATATATATATATATATATATATGTGTGTGTGTGTGTGTGTGTGTGTGTGTGTATAACTTTTATTATGTTTACGTCACATTTTATGTTTTATTTTATGGTAAAAGGTAAACGAATAATAACCGGAAGATGTTGGAAATATGATTTTATATATACAATGTAATTTTTATTTTTTACTGTAAGATTGGCTTTTCGTTTTATTTTAAGATTGCGATCTCATTTCGAAAACTTTCAATTGAATCGCTTTGATATCATAATTTTAATCAAGATATTATATATTTTTTATTATTTTTTCATTACTATATGAATAATATTTTCTGTTCTATTTGTTTTTATGTAGCATATGTTTATATATTTTTAATATAAATTTTATTATAATGTTTTATTCAGTTGTATATTACTGTTGGAAATTAATAATAAATAATATATTTTTTATCATATTTATATTAGTAAATAAAAAATGACAATACTTTTGTATATATATATTGTAATAATATTTTATACTTTTTTTAGAAAAATATGACACAAATATTGTATAAAGTATTTCAATCGTTATTAAATATCGTCATGTGCAAATGTGTCCTTTGTGCATTCGCACATCATAAAAAAATGCAAATTAACTATGCAATATCAGTGTCGTCGTCTCGGTTTACTGAAAAACCTGTTTTTCTTTTTGAAGCCACATTTTTCTTTCATCTCGTTCGATTTTTTTTTTCTTCTTCTCATTTTTCAAGTACTCTGACATAAATTACCGAATATATCGAATGACTTAACAAGCGTCGTTTTGTAATGTATTTTTGTTGTTTTTTTTTCGAGTAAAAATCATCAACAAGGAAAACAATTTCGCATCCGGTTTTTCACATCTTGGGAAATCGTGCGAGCTTTCGTACTCGATTTTCATATGTTTCGGCAATAGATCAATATAAGTGAAATCGTTTTAATTATATATTTATACGATCGATTTCGTTTATTTATTTTTGATTTCATTTTGTTTATTTATTTCATTGTCGTTACGTATCGCAAATTTTCATGTTCGCAATTTTAAATTGTGAAAATAAAAAAAAAATACGTGTCGATTTCCGCACGTAAATCCAATAAGTTGTGCATTCTTAATTGAACAATTTAGAAATGTCTTTTTCGATTATGGAATCGATTTGTTTCATGCGAGAATATATGTAATGCTAAATCACTTTTTGTTTATTTATTTATTTTACAATTATGTAATTTATATATGTAAATGTGATCAAGTGTTCGATTGCCACATTTGCAAGTCTCGAATTCGAATCTTATCACGCGCGTTTGCTATTTTTTTTTAATTATCTATAAAGTGATGTTACATTAAGGAAAAACCACTATTTAATTTAAATATTAATTGTTTAATTCTAAATAAATCATTTTTTTTAATTTATATGACAGAATATATTAAAATTTATATATTATTATTGTGAATACTATTAATAATTAGTTTTTTTTGTTGTCAAATACGTATATTTTTGATTTATTTATTAAAATTCAATTTATGACAGTTAAATTTAAAATTAATGACTTGACTGTAAAAAAAAATCAAAAGATTGTATAGTCGTTTATTTATTATTTTAAAAAGATTATTAATTATTACTATTATTAGAAGGAAGTGACTATAATTTTTTATAATAAATATTTTTTTAATTTTGTATTTTAAATAAATATATTAAATTTTTATGAAATTTTTGAATAATAATATGTAACATGAATAATATTTAATTATTTTTAAACTAGGTTTATAAAAAAAATTGAGCTTTGAAAATTTTTCAACATATATTTAAAATTAATTTTCTATTATATAAAACAAGACTATTTTAAAAAGCTTTACAATTTTATAACTTAAATTTAATATTTTTTTATACTAAACTCTGAAATCTATCTCAAAAATTAATTAATAATATTAAAAATGGTTTTCAAACTGATATACATACAATTTATAAACCATTGAATTTAAACTACAAATCATTAAAATTAAACTACTTTTAGAAACAATATATAGAAACACGAAGTTAATTTAAATATATTGATTTATTTTCATTAAAATAATTCATTTCTATTTCTAATCGATGATATACAATTCTATAATTATACAAGTTACACCTGTTTGAATTAAATTTTATTAATACAAAATATTTTATAGATACACGTCACTACTAATACATCGATATTTTATAATTAATATATAAATAATTTAAAATTTAGTCAGAAAGTAGACACTATATCATCGTCAGTTTATGTTTATACATTCATATATATATATATATATATATATATATATATATATATATATACATATATATATATATATATATACATATATATATATATATATATATATACATATATATATATATATATATATACATATATATATATATATATATATATATATATATACATATATATATATATATATATATATATATACATATATATATATATATATATATATATATACATATATATATATATATATATATATATACATATATATATATATATATATATATATATATATATATATATATATAAGATAAATTAAAGCATGTTTTATCATTATTATATAATATCGATATTTTGCCAATGTATATATGTATGTATGCGTGTTTGTATGTATGTGTCGCAATACAATTTTATAACTGCGCGTACACATTTCATAATATTATAAACGAGATCAAAATTATACAATAGTCCGCAATTGTCAATAGATAGCAATACACACACACATATATATATATATATATATATATATATATATATATATATATATATATATATATATTATATATATATAAGAATCGTTACTTCGAAATAAATAAAAATCAACGACACGTTCGAATGAAAAGATTTCGTAATAAACAATTTCCGCACATGATTCGCAGTTTCCGTTAATTCGAATAAGTAATAAATCGATGAGAGTCGGCAAGATGTATGATGTTCATATGGAAAAAAAATATATTTAAATTTATATATATATATATATATATATATATATATATATATATATATATATATATATATATATATTTATATATGTATATGTATTATTCGAGAAAGTATTTCTTTATTTATTTTATCGGCAATGTTTGATTTTTGTACGATATTATAATTAACGATTTCATAATGTGATAACGATCGATATTTATTTGATTTATATATGTTTTATCAACGAAATAAAGCTTATATAGCTGTCAATTTTCGATGAATAAATTGTTTATTTTGTATGGATAATCCTATTTGACGATGTTTATTATGAATTAATTTTGTATACAAAAAAAAAACATTGTTAAATATTCTAGTATGATTTTTCAGATAATAAAATAAATAGTTTATTATGAATCGATTATATTATACTATATGTATTCAAATGTAATAATACGTGTTATTTTAAATAATGTTTCCGCATTTTTTATAGGATTTCTTTTCAAAACATTTTAGTATAAAAAAGAAAATTCTAAGCCCTTTCTATTTATTGGAGATTTTTTCATTATTTTTTTTTTTAGTTAAAATTCGGCTATTTAAAGTTTTTTCCCGCATAATAAAAGCTCGTTATTGCAATTTGTAAAAGTAAACTATTGTGTCTTATAAATTGAACATTTTCTAATAATATCTAAAAAAACTTTTTACTGTAAATTTTATCGATTGGTGTACATTTTTATAGTAATATAAAAATTCTTTATATTTAGAACGTTGATTATTTTATAGAATTTAAGCATTAGGATTCTTTAAATAATTATTGATATTTTATGATATTATTCAGAATTTGATTCGATTATTAAAAAAAAAACTGATCATGAATATAAACTTTAAATAACAATTTTGAATTTATCTTATGATATTATATTATAATTAAAAAATATATAATTTTATCGTTTTATATAGTGTATAAAAATCGATCGCATTATAAAAAAGCACAATAAAAATTATTTTTTCATTTATAATATTTATATCATAAAATTTGAATAGAAAACATTCAACATCAACCTTAAATATGTATGAGAAAAATATAAATACGAATAAAAAATAATCAGAAACGGGTCACAGCAAAAGCGACCGCACAATATAAAAAAGCTCTGCGAAGCTTTCGATTGCGTCAATGGCCAACAGAAAACAGAGAAAGCGAATCGAGATCACATTTTTTATTTCACAGCCGAAAAGCTGCAATGTTTTTGTCGAGAGAAAGAAGTGAAACCGGACCCAAAATTGAGGGTATGCTAGTGTGCATCAGCCTTAATTTTTTTCTTATTCACTTGAGCAATAATAAGCTGACTTTATTTTTTATTTATATCCTCTAAATAGTTTATTTAATTAAATATTCTCATATATATATATATATATATATATATATATATATATATATATACAATGGATTTAATAAATAATTCTATGATTTATTATAATTGAATATTTTAATCTTAGACTTCAGATTGAAATATATCACATAATACTTAATATAAGATTTATCGATAACTAATTATAATTCAGTATAAAATAATTATATATTATAATAAATTATTATTCGAGTTTTGCTTAGGTAATAAAAACTAATATTATAACTAGTTATATATTAGATAATAAATATATAATATAAATACAGAAAATTATTCAATATATATAAGTACATTATTAATAAAATATATAAAAAAAATCATTGCTCCTGTTGAGAAACTTTGTTTTTATTTATATGTATATAAAATATATTAAAGTGAAATTGTAAAATTGTGAAATGTATTTCTTCTATTTACAATTCAGTATTTTCCACGATTGCATCACAGTTTCGCTCAGAATTTCACTGACAAACTCGTAGTTATTTTTCTGTTTACATTATTATTTATTTTTTTTTATTACGCGAATTATTATACTTTTATTACGCGAGCGTTGCACGAAATCGCATTATAATACGACGACGCTATTGTACTTGAATATTTATATATACATATTTTAAAAACGTCTCGTTCTATTTTCTCATTGAATTTCTATCACGTATTCTCATGTATATATTTATAATATAATATAATATTTACATAATGTTGAATAATACAATATTTTGTATGGAAAATATCATTCAAAAATGTCTTAATATATAACGTGAATTATTATAATCGTCAATTTTATATATATATAATTTATAATTTGATAAACTGAATTCTAAATAGTTGTAGATTGTTATCGCATTCAAGGCGTATTTTCCGACGTCTAAATTATGAATTGTAGTTTAAATGGCATTTTGCATTTGCGAAACAACTTCTGTACTATTCTGTTCTGCGGCTAATTAAAGAATACATTTTATTAAAGTGCGGATAATTACGGTGTTGTGTAAATGATTAGAATTATGTGTACTTAAAATATCGAATAAGTGTACATGATTATAATTGAAATTTTTCAGATTGTAACACGTGTAATTATGTAGTATTTATTTTGATGTATGATGGATGTTATGTTGTAATTTATTCTTATTCACTATCATTATGCAATATACGCTTATTGAAATTGATAAGATTTCAAAGTATCTGTTTTTTAAATTTCATATTAATTTTATTTTATTAAAATTATTTTATAAATTTTAACTCATATATTGAAATAATATTCATATTATTATATCTATGAAGTCATAAATATATTTACATTTACTTAACTTTTTATAAAATTTATAAAACTACTTTTCGAATATATTTATGAAAACGTAAAAACCATTAATTTCTTCTCTTTAGAAGCGATTTTCTTATGATTGAAAGATTTAAATTAAAAATATTAAATCACGTTATTTTTTATATATAATATGTTTTCTTAATATATCAAAAATAATGAAAAATATTATACGCAATAGAAGAAAAAGAATTTCGATTTCAAAATTAATAATATATTATTATATAAAAATAAATTTATTAAAAAATCAAGTCATATTCATATCAAGCATAAATGAAATTTTTCATATAATGTATTATATAGTATATAGAAATTCATCCATTTCGATCTTTAAAAATATTATTTACGTAGAAATCGAAATATATTGTATATATTAAATAATAATTTATCGGACATCGTATATATTATATATATATATATATATATATATATATATATATATATATATATATATAATATATTACAGCACAACAGTAGTACCCTTGACCAAAATTTCTCACTGCGTCAACTTCCTCAATCGAAAAATCGAATTTTCGTTCTAATTGGCCATTTCGAAATGATAAAATCGCCGACTCGATGATGTAATTTACTACGGTTTACTCGGATATTTTTGCAACGATCGTCATCGTTGTCATCATCATTATCGTCGTCGTTATAATCGGAGGCGTTGTCGTTTACAATAATAATAATTATATATATATATATATATATATATATATATATACAAAAAAAATAAAAGCTACAAAATGAAGTCGATTTCTCTTCCCGACCGGCTCAGGATGAAAAATTGCGACGTTTTTCAGCGAAAACGATTACGCAAAACTTCCATCGAAATAATGAATATGAAAAAAAAAAATAATGCGGTATTGTAGGAAACGGAAACGTACAATAAAGCCGCCATGTTTATTTATGTATTTGTGTGTTTTTGTTGTTGTTGAAAATATGTAGTGTGTGTGTACGAATTGGAATTCTTTCGCGACAAAATTAATGATGTGAAATTGCGTACGAAATCTTGAATTGCCTCTTTCAGATCTTTCGCAATGCGTGTTCATCGTTAAAAAATATATCTCTGAAAAATAAATATTAAAATTGTAATGTTCGAATATATATAAAGAATTATTTTTATGAAGTACAATAAATATAAAATTAATCTAAAAGCAATACATTTCTAATTAAATTCTACAAAACATTACCTTTTTTAAAAATTTTAATACTAAATTTAGTAAAAAAATAATTTAACGCAAAATTTAATAAATAAAAAAAACTCATAATTAATTAAATATAGTGAGAGTTAACATTGAGTGTGAATGTTTTATAATGTAACACATTTTTTTTAAACATTGTTATTATTGAGATTATATATTTTTTTAAGATATTTATATGCACGTATATCATTCGTTTTCATAGCATTTCATTTATACGTGTTACATATTAAAGGCATTTTTTCGACAAGAAGATGAAACCGGATTCAAGGCTGTATTTATAGCAATGTTGTCGCATTGCATCACATATATATATATATTTACACTTTGACTTTTGGACGTTTTCATCTCACGAAAATTATTTATTCATTATGATGAATGAAAGACTTCAAGAAAATATCCTGGTTTTGACATATTCTTAAAGAAAAACGCGGAAAAAAATAAGATGCATTAGTAGTAATTAAAAGATAAACATTGAACAACGACGACGAATTGCATAATAAGTAATGAACGCAAAATGCGCTAATATTCTAAATTATTTTTTTCAATATTATATACATTAAAAATATATATGAATATTAAAGGAAGTCAACGGGAGTCAAAAATATAAATCTGGGTCGAGTGTTGTATATATATATATATATATATATATATATATATATATACAATATATGAAATGAATTAATTTAGACCATAATAATGGACATTATATTATATTATACGTATTTTTTCTAGTATATAAAATTATTGCGATATTACCAGAATTAGAACCGGTCGTTCTAGATCAAAAAAGCCATCATCTGAATTGTTGCACAACTGAAAATTGCCAAAACAACGACTAATGGTACAATATTATATATCATTATGCGCAGCACTTGTGTGAAAAAAAACTATTATATATATATATATATATATATATATATATATATATATATATATATATATATATATAAATTATTTTTATATACAATATAACAGCCCTTAAGTCATTTAGATTTATTTTGTATATTAATTATGAATTAAGATGAGTTAAAATCGTAATTCAAAGATTAATCAATATAATTTACAAGTAGATATATATATAGATTTATTCGACGTCTAAAGCAATATATTACCGATTTATTATGAAATATTATAGTAGATGATCTATGGTTATCCAACTGCGAAAGGGTTTCTCAAATTGTGTCCGATGATAAAGCCTTCGTTTCGCAAACGTAATTTAAAACCGTAAACAGTAATTTCGTAATTTTGCATTGCTGCAGTTTTTTTTTTCATTTTTCTCACTCTCTTCATTAGTCTTCGTCTTTTGTATGAAAGGTGTTAAGAATATATTTACATATATTATATATATATATATATATATATATATATATATATATATATATATATATATATATATATATATAATATCGGTTGCGTGCGTTTATAATGATTTGTAATGCTAATTTCATTTTGTTATTTTATTTATTTTCGTTTTTATCGAAAATTAGAATGTAAAAATATATAAATATATGAAAAGAATTAGTAACTCATTCGAGCAAAAAAAAATTGGTATACAAAGAAATTAGAAATTAATTTTAATAATTATAATTGTTATTACGTAGAAAAATATGAAATAAAATTTAATATTCGTATATTAATGATTATAATTATTTAATTACATTAGTATTTCTCAGTCATGTTTATGCTATTTCTTTTTTTAACGCTTTAAGAATCTTCTTGATCCGTATAAAAGATTCATAATAAAAAAATAAAAAGTTGAATCGGACTAAAATATATATTTCTGAAATTATAAATTTAAAGTTATTGTATAATATTAATAAAAATATATCAATAATATTCGTAGTCAATTTATATTTTTATTTTGCATTAAATATATACATTTTAACATAAATTTTCACAGTTAAAGTAATACGCAAGAACAAATTTACTGAAAATAGATATAAAATGAAACTAGAACGACCATAAAATTTATAATCACACTACAAATTTATAATTCAGCAATAAATACTATATATATATATATATATATATATATATATATATATATATATATATATATATATATATACATATATATATATTACGTTTTAAACTCACAAGGACTAGATAAAAACGTTTAAATTTATCAACCGTTTCGTTTCATATTTTTAAAGCCTTTCGGTCAAATTGACCGCATTCTTCGAAATTATTCGAGTAATCCGACGAAAAGCCCGAGGCTTTAACCGGCTACACTTTTCCTCGTGTCATACACCGATTTATAATAACGTTTTTCAAACGACGACGTAATTTATACGTTTCGTGTTTTATTCTATTTTTTTTTTATTTTCATCATCTTATATTCTATTATATTTTCAATATTGAATTTATACCCCGAAGGAGTTCGACGTGTCGTAGAATTCGGGTTAAACGTCCGTATAAAAGAAATGTTATCTATATGAGATTTTTTTTTATCGTATATATATATTTCGATATGCAGTCGATAATTACGGTCTTATAATATGATATTTTTTTTATTATATTATATAATATATAGTCCATTCTTTGTGATTACGAATTATTTTAGACCTAAAAAAAATGTATTATACTAAATTCATATGATTTAATTTCAAAATTGATCATCACAGATATTTATATAATATTGTTTATCGTAAATTTTATTAGATTTATATATTATTTGACTTTCATGAAACTGTTTATTTCTTCATTCTATTGACTTACATGACTCTTTCATCTGAATTGACGTTTTCGATTATGATTTATTATTATTATATATATATAAATATATATATATATATATATATATATATATATATATATATATATATATATATATATATATATATATATATATGCGAAAAGAAGGTCGATTTAAAAGTACATCGCATATAGATATAACGAATATATCAATTTATATTACATGTCGATAACATGAAATTTAATGCTATTTGAAAGTTCATATTCCCATACGGATTTATGCATTCTATATTTTTATATGGTTTATAAAAAAAAAAAAAAAAAAATATTGACATCTATCAAACTTTATTTCTGATATATTTATGTATTAAAATAAAATAAAAATCGAAAGTAAATCGTGCAAGTACTTTGCGAGAACGTCGAATTGCGAAAGTTGGCCTTTTTTTTACTGCATCCAGCTCATATCTAAACGATTAAAATACTTCGTATCGTTTCAAGTCCGAAGTAACGAAGGTTTAATTGCGGGCAAATTGTCAAGAAAATATCCACAAAATTGCGAAATTATTACATACACATATATATATATATATATATATATATATATATATATATATATATATATATATATATATATATGAGCTCATGTCTGTTCCACATTCGTTAGAATGTAACGTAGTTTCAGTTTTGTACGTGTCATAAATAATGACCGAAGGGCTAAATTGCAAAATATTTCAACGTGTCCTCAAAAGACGTATGTTAGTTCTTTTCCGCATTTTTTTAATGTTTATTTTAAATGATTTTCATATGCGAGAATTTTATTTCAATCCAAACGTTCAGATTTTCTTTATATATATATATATATATATATATATATATATATATATATATATATATATATATATATATTACTATAAAAGGCTGAAAGTATGATATATATAAAATATCATCACTATATAAATTTTGATTGATCTTGACCTTAAGATCTCACTAGTAAAATTTATCATATTTTTTTTAATATAAAATTATTTCAATCCATCATCACATTTCTTTTTTGATCAAATTTCATATTTATTTCTCATAGGAATCAATTGCTGATGATTGATATAAAAATCAATTATTTTGATGATCTACCTTTCTATTATATATTCAATATATAATATAATATATAATTTTTGTAATAAGGAAGTTTCTATTAAAATTTCAAGAAATACATATATAGTTTTAAAAATGTTCAAAACGTACTTCAAAATGATCCAAGTGTTTTTAAGGGCTTGTTTTCAATATAATAATACACGTTAAACACTCGACGTTATTTGTTTTTCATATTTTTTATACAGTGTGAAAATTTGTAAATATTTCAGGAATTCCCTGCCATATTCGCGAATGTTTTCCTTTATTAGTTTGTATTTTTAGTAAATTTTATTTGAACAGTGAGACACTTTCATGGTCGCCGATTTATTTACATTTCCACATTTGAATATGACTATGATCTATGAAAAAAAAAATAATACTAAAATATTAAATATTTTTAAATATATTTTTTTACTGTTTGTATTTATTATTCATATTAAAAAAAAATATTTTTTTCAACGTATTCAAATTTATTTTATTAATTCTATTATAATATTAAATCTTGATTTTTTTATTAAATACGTATCTAAAACAATATAATAATTAATAAAATTAATATTGAATTCGCATAATTATCAAAATTATCTCAAACAATTTATCTAAAATAGTTTTTTTATAGCGGAATTAAGTTCAGAAAAATGCTATATTAATCTGCATTATTTATGTAATATTCACACTTTAATCAATCTGTGTAATCTTAATTTTTAAATTATATAATATTTGATGCTTAAATTATACAATTTAACAATGTATTATATTCATATTGATATTATACAATATTAATAATAAAAATAAAAAGGGTTCAAAGTTAATATTATATAATAAATTTTAATATTCATTTTCATATATCTATATATAAATTAAATTAAAATATATTTGAAGCGATAAATAATTTACAAGTATATATAATTATTTATATTATGATTATTAATTAAAAAGGCGGAAATTAATTTGTTTCTAATCACTTATATTAAGTGCTAGTTGTGTTTACGAAAACTTCTTGAATAATTATTGTTTATAATAAATATCGTAATATATTATTGTTTTATTAATTTATATAAGGAATTTTCTCGAGTTTTTCCGCAAATTGTTCGCGTAAACATTTCGAGATATTCGCGCATTCCATATAAGTATTGGAAAATTTGACAACGCAATGTCTATGACCGTTCAATTTGTTTTTAAATTCAAATAATAATATAAAATATTTATTTATTATAATTACACGTGTCTATAAAAAAAAATCAGTAGCTTTACGAAATATTTCGATACACATATCATTAAAAATTTCAATATTTACCGAGCAATTGATATTTAGTGCGACGGTGAATTAAAGAGGAAAAACGCGTCTAGATTTTTAACCTAATATAAAATATAGAGATCGAAAAAAAATCGTATTACAAAATTGTTCAAGTATTTCGACATTATATATATATATATAAATATTTTTTTTATTTAAATAAAAAAAAGGTATGGGAATCGCAATAATTTCAACATATTTCAAATGTACTCTACTAACCAAAACGGGCATTTTGAATTAGCATCTGGAAAAACTAGATATTTCGCTTTCGTATTATGGATTTTTGCTTCTACAAATAGAATGTTCTGTTCATTACACGTTATTATGACTTAATTATAAAAGCGTTTTATTTCATTATGAAATTTATTAAAGTCAGATTATTCGATATAAAAGATAATCAATGTGTGGCATCACTGAACTAACTATACAAAATTTACGTACTTTAACACGCAATATTTTTCTATTTTATAATATTACATTGTATCATTATATTGTATATAAAATACGTATTAAAAGAAGAAAATTCAAGAAAAAAGACCATATTCAATCTAATAATATTGGAACAATTTTCACACAGTAAATTTAAACGATTGTAATGATTATATATATTTATAGCACGTGTACTCGACAATTGCACAATTGAATAATACTTACAAATTGTGCACTTTATCGATTGATTGTGTAATTTATTTGTCGAAAGATAATTACAAAAAAAAAATAACAGTGAACAACGACAAAAGAAAGACCCGTTTACATTGATTTTCCCGTTAATTTAATATTTTTAGTGACTGATTTTCTGTACGAAATTGTGATTTTCATAGTTTTTCTTTTTTGATCGGAGCACAAAATTGAACTATAAAAAAAAGTAATTTTTGTGCGAAAAAATATTGTCGTTTCCAATTTCCTCGACAGTTAAAAACTATTTTTTTCTAATTATTGCTATATCGTATTTTGAAATTGTATATTTATATTTAATTCTTTTTTATATAATTTATAAATAAAATGCTAAAAAATAAATTAATATTTTTCTAAACTCAATTAAATATTTGTTATTGTGTCATAGTAATGTATTTTTAAAATATTATGATCGTAATAAATTTTAGATTGAATAATAATTATTGTAAAAATATTTAACTATTAAAATGATTATCGAGATTTATTATTTATAATAATTTTCACGTGAAATTAGTAACATCGTTTATTAACGGTCAAAGATCATAAAACACATTAATAGATTATGAGAACCAACTTACAAACACATTAAAAATAATATACATCATCGAAAAATATTAAATAATACTGAATCACATCAGAAAACTTATTTCCAAATATCATTTATTATATTAAAAAAAAAATCAAATGCAAACTGCATTCGACTTTGACTTCGACTTACGGCGTTTTTCGTGTCGCAATCGAATAAAACAGAACCGCTAAAATTAACACAATCACGTTTTCGATTATCTAATAGATATTTTTATTCCAATGAAAATCGTTAACGGGCGTTAGGGTGTCAATTAGTGTGTCCCAAAATGCTAAATAATCGACACTCGAAACGAAGGGTGTGTCCGCGGTCATTTCTTGGTGCATGTGACCAATGTTCAGATGTGGCAAAATAGTTTTGCAATAGAAAAACTTGGAACTATATAATATATATTTATATATATATATATATATATATATATATATATATATATATATATATACATATACATATATTTTTTATTCAATACATATATACATGTTTGGTCAAAGTGTGTCACGCTTCAATCTAGCACCAGATTTCGCAATTTTCAACATGAAAATAAATCGACTGCATTCTGCACGATGGAATATATATATATATATATATATATATATATATATATATATATATATATATATATATATACATTATATTTTTTATGTTTTCTTTAGAAAAAAAATATAAACACTCGTAATTCTGTCGTAAATTATGACGGAAGTCATTCGTCATGTTTTAATTGTGAATGCTTAGGATTATAAGCTTCGAAATTTGAATTGTGTGGACGTTAATTGTGCGACGATGATGAATTATTATCGTGTGAATGCATCGTGATTCGATTAAAGAATATATGAGATTAATTATGTTATGTGAAAAAAAAATGTTGTGAAATATTTAGAAATTACTTGTGTATTAAAAAAAAATTCTCTTTTTACTATATAGCTTTAATTTTAGAATTGAAATAAAAATCGGATGATCTGTAGAAATCGTTAGATTGAACGCCCACTTGATAATTTAAAATTAACTAGGTAATAAATTAAGTTTGCATAATGTTTGCTATATGTTAATCATTATTAAACTTTATATTAACTGACATTCGTCCGGTTATAGATATTAAGCAATTTTAGAATGCATTTATAAAAGTCATCCGTTTTTTTGTTTCTTACAACAGATCAATGTCAAACGACAATATTGCCATTATATATAGTATAATAAATCAATGATGTACGTTGATATATATATATATATATATATATATATATATATATATATATATATATATATATATATATATATATTAAATAAAATAATAATTAATTAAATCTAATAAACATATACATAATAATCGTTTGATTCGATCAGATATTAATTTATATTTATATCTCATAATCCGATCTTTATAATGTTATATTCCCACTGAATCGTGTAAAGTAGTCCGCAATTTTAAAATCGAAATTGTGCAATCGATCAATTAACGAAAATTATGTAATCTTGTGAAAATTATGCACTGTCACCGCATAATGCATTAAATATATTGAATATATACATATATATATATATATATATATATATATATATATATATATATATATATATATATATATATATATATATATGAAATATGTTGTAAATACCAAAATGATATTATAAAAATCGGAATTGTTTGCCGGATATATCCTAAATTGAAGGGTAGTTGAGTAGATTGAACCGAATATGGTAAACGACAGTGAAAGTGGTTCATGTTATATGTATATATATATATATATATATATATATATATATATATATATGTGTGTGTGTGTGTGTGTTTATTTTAAAAATATATATGCGAATAAACAGTGCGTATGATGCGTAAAATAAATATTATGAAACGTATATAAATATTGTAATTTATTAAATATGAACATAATTTTGTTTTAATTATTTTTAATAAAAGACGAATATTTATTTTTTAATTATATATTTATAATTTTGTATATACAATGAAATTTAAGAAAAAAATATTTTGTTATTGATTGAACAGTACTGTTTAATATGATATTTTATTTGATATGATTTTAATCATAATACTGATAGATTAAAAATTGTGTATATATTGATTATGGTTTATGCATATAAATACGATTTTGGTTTCAAAAATAATAGAAAGTTTTTCAAAAATATTGTTTTAATATTATGATTGTATCATAAAAAAAATGTCAATATATTATATTATAAAAAGATAAAAATTTTCCATTGTTTTTATTCTATTAAAAAATTTACATTTTATTTTATATATAAATTTATTTTATGAAGTAGAAATTCTCATTAATAATAAATATAGATATTTTTTTACTTAATTATGAATAATATATATATATATATATATATATATATATATATGGTATATATTAATAAAAATCATTTTTAAAGATTCATAAATGATAAATGTAATATTGCAATATGCATATACGTAATAAACTCCATAATGAGCACGTATTACTATATACAATGAAATTAAAATCATAATTATTTTATTTTTTACAAACGAGAGTGATATCATCATTTTCTCCCCCATAATGTCACGTGTGTGTGGTCCGGGTCTGGATTTCGCATTTTTTCCTCACCACATCACGACGATTATACGATCATGTTGACGCTTTCACTTTTTTTCTCGAAAATTCGCATACTTTCGTCGAGATTTAGCGCGGCGGGGAGGGGCGGAAAGCAAGGGGGGCAAAAAAAAAAATAAAAAAAATCGCCTTGGGATAATCAATAATGACCGAGTGGTTTTTTGTTTTTTACCACTAGACTTCTATTTTCATTCGAAATCGATGACGCCATTTTTTTTTAATATATGGATTCAGTATTTGTCTGCGCCCGTTCGACTCTCTTCAATTTGAATAATTATGGTCGTATGATATTTATTTAATGTCTGCGCGTTTATTGCTCTATAAACGGATATGATAATCGTAAAGGAAAATCAATTTTCCCGACGAAATTGCACGGGCGGCTCTTTGCTGCTTTCTATTGCCTAGTTTGGATATAAAATTATTATTTTTGACGTATTTAAATACATATTATGATTAATGATGTAATCGATGTGAAATATTTAAAATTTTGCTATCATCATTCAATTATAATTTAATCATAATTAAATCTGTGATATCACTTTGAACGATTGTCATTAAATAAGACGATTCACGATATCATTTATTTAAAATTTATGTCATTCACATTATTTATTACAGTATTCAAATCATAATTCATTCATATTTATTGAAAATATATCATAAATTATAATTGTAGATCATATATATTAAATAAATTTTATTAAAATGTCATTTTAATTTTATAGAATTGAACAATTAATTTGAGGCAATATGATTGATTAATAAGTGCAACAATGCAAGTGATATCACATAATTTACATCATTACTATTACGAATACCGATACAAAAAATTAATTTTATTTATTTCAAAGTATCGAACATGATAAAAAGCATTGCAATTTGAAAACAAAAAAATAATATAAGATAACAATATAGTCATTAATTTTTTTTTTCGCTTATAATGTTATCACGTTTTCAGATAGCGATTATTATAATCTTGCACACGTTCTAAATATAGCGACGGTTTTTGTGATCGTGTGCCATTTAAATTGACATGTTTGTCGTATATAATTATGATGTAACGATATTAAATCGTTATTGAGTTAACACATATATCGTATAATTATTAAGCCATTAAGTCGTTATAGAGTTGCATGACCTTATTTTGTAGACATATTTTTTTTTTCACGACACAATGATGTTTTAATTCACCGTCATATTTCATACATCATTACCTCTATGTATTTAATTTTTTTTTTCGTTCATTTTAACCCGTATATGTTATTAACGTGGTACTGTGTAATTAAGAATGATGCAAATTTTATACATCCGCAATATGTGAATCGATAGCTCTACAGTCGTTGTGGACCTAAATCTATATTTTAATTTGATTCCAAGTTGGATATAGTATTATTAATAATTTGATATGTTTTATATATTATATTAAAATTATATTATTGAGATTTGAAACGTGAATAATTATATTTATATGGAAGCGAATGGATATATGATGAAGTATATAGAATTATTAATTTATATAAATTTCAATCGTTTCACGATTTTTAAACTTCTTTAAATCTTTAAAAAGGTCAAATTATAAATGTTTTTCTGAATCTTTAAATATTCACGTATATTCAAATATTATATTAACTTAAAATATGACACTAAAAATGATATCACTGAGATTTAAACCCGAAATTTCAATTATATTATTTAGTCCATTTGTATTTAAATCTATTATTCAAGTTAATAGTCATATATTTAATCATAATATCTTTGTTTATATTAAAAATCATAAAATTTTATATTAAATCAATGAATGTGAAATAGATTTTAAACATCTGAGCGTCGTTTCAGACTTAAGAATCAAGTCAACAGTTCTATACCAAACCATCATTTATTATTTCTCAGTAATTTTTTTTTATATTTTATATTATTTAGAGTTTTATTTATTTAAAATAATAAATTTCGATATTCTCAGGATTCGTTTCCGCAATTTAAACTCTCAGATGCAACAAATAAATCACTTTACCAACTTGCCTATAGCAGGTGTTCAAGTACCGTGTAACATTGCAATGAAACGCAATTAAAAAATTCTAGTTCAAATAGAAATACGGTTATCAACCAACGAAAACGTTGCATCATCGGACGGTCATCGTCGGCGAATTTCGAACTTCACTATTGCAACTGTACCACCGGCGGTTTTTTTTTCTTTACTGTGACGAAATGTCGAACGGACGTGCAAGATCAACACTTTCTAATTATCATCCGAACACTATTACCACACATACACAAATATATATATATATATATATATATATATATATATATACCGAAAAACGATCAAATGTATAATGAAAAAAAAAAGATAAAAATTAACGATGTCTTGAACCCATTGTGCACCCTGTATATTGCGCAATAATCGTGTAAAATTGACGCAATTGCACGTGAAGTACTCCAGTGAAAATTTTGACGTTGTCGAGTGGACTCTTTTGATGACGTTGACATTTGTAGAAATCGTTTATTTATGAATAATCTACGTGTAAATATATATGAATTGTATTTATAATTTTTTTTTTCATTACATAGATATGTCAAAATAGACGATACTTCAATACGTAGTTGACTCAATTTCTATATGAACAGTAATGAAATCGCACTCTTCAATATTATTACTACGATAACTTCCTTGTATTTTTCTATTTTTATTATTGTTGATGTAATATTTTAGGTGTTGACATGTTTAAAAATATTGTTATAAAATTATTAAATCATAACGTAATTCTTATATGACTACGTTTAACTATCAAATATAAAGAGTAAAACTTCTTAGAAGATCTCATTATTAATTTAAATTAAGACAAACTATTATTTTCGACAATATAAATTTTATTTATTATATTTATAAAAAAATATTATAAAATTTAATTATTCTATTCATAAATATCAAAATATATGGTAAAAGATGTATAATGTTGTAATACATCTTTTATACACGAATTCGTTAAAAACAATACAATTTTCCATTATAACAATAATAAACAAACAAAAATTTAAAATTCAAATTGAACAAAATTAACATGTACTCTTTTGAATCGTTTCCAAGTATTACTCAATTCATCGTGAACACTATAAATTTTATACTTTTTTTTCTCTTCTTCTTCTTCGAGATTTCAGACGACGTGCTAAAATTGAAACACGTAAAGCACAAATAAGGACAGGACCTCGACTAACGGCGACAAGTTTAGGCAAATCGTCCAAGGAAATATTATGCGAATACGAAAGATTCGTCACCGATACATTATATGCATTTTAAATAATACATAAATTTCGCTATATGGAAAATGTCGACATAAATTTGGAAGTTAAAAACGTTTTACCAGAAGAAGGCGATTCAAATTCACGTCTGTTTATCGATATATTGCATGTTTCACTTATTTTTAATAATAAATTATTAAATCAATAGCGTTACAATCATTGTGATTTTGATATGAAAATATTTTAAAATATATACACAATTCTAATTTTTAATTTTCATAACAAAATTTAAACTCCAATTTTGCATATTTAATCAACATATTGCATATAAAGATTATATATATGATATTATGAGACCTTGTTAAATCAATTATATATAGCATTTAAATATTATATCAAAATTACCATTGTAAATATTGTTGTGATTTTTCAAATATCACAACCATTCACGATAAATTATTTATATAAATTTAAAATTATCGATTTTTTATATGAAAATATCTCGTATACATAACAAATATTGAAGAAAACCATATAAATATATAATTTTACCTTCAACATAATTAATTGCAACATTATATATTTCCTATTTCCATATTAAAATTATATTATATATTACATAAAAGTCGAATATTTCTTATGTAATTAATATAATATATTTTTAATTATAATATATAAATTTTTAATTAAAAATTAACGAAAGTGTACCCAATTGAAGTGTAATATCCATTTTCTGAGTACTAATTAAAATTATTTTTGAATAATTTGATTTTTATTTATCTATCTGTATCGATAACTTTCTTTTTCGTTTATAGATAATAAAATATTATTATTATTTTATATATTTTTATTTAATTTGCTCTATTTGTTAGTTTGTCGAAGTGGAATCTTGTAAATGATTTTTCGACCATTTTCTAATATCTAATTGAATTGAATTTTTACATATTTGATCATTATCGATGACAATACATAAATCAATTAGCAGATTAATTAGTGGAAATAAAAAAATAATTAATACTTGTAAAAAATACATTATTTTTTTAATCAATATTTTTATTGTTTCAGAATGGTCCTATACGTCCAGAAGCTCAATTTACCCTGGGAGCTGCTGGGGAAATGCGTTTAGCAGGAAGATTAGCAGCAGCAAGGAGAGCCAGATGTTTCTGCAGACTATTCGCCACAACTTTAGCTCTTTTCTTCTTTTTATTAGCTTTGGTCATTTGCTCAATGCTGCTGTCGGGCGGCAGGGCGATGTTCGGTTCGATGATGTGACATAATTTATTTTTATTTATACGCAACCCTTGTAAATTACGAATTTATATAAATATAATACACGTACTATATACATATATAAGAAAAAAAATTTTTTTAATATATATAATTTTTATGTCATACAGATAAAATAGAATTTAAAAATCGTATAAAATGATCGGCTTTAACGGTAACACACACACACACACACACACACATATATATATATATATATATATATATATATATATATATATATATATATATATATATATATATATATATATATATATATATATATATATAATTTGAGTGCACATGGAACGTTGCCCCGACTGGAGATAGATAAGCGGTTAAGTGAATAGCAATGTTGGTCCGATTGCAAAACGGACCCGCATTCAGGTCAATCGAGAAAAATATGGTGTTTTACTTTTTTTTATTATATATATATATATATATATATATATATATATATATATATATATATATATATATACAAATATATTTCGATTTACGATTTGCCGTTTTGTTTTATCTCAGCTTTCATATATATATATATATATATATATATATATATATATATATATATATATATATATATATATATATATATATATTTCATTTTTTTGGCGATAATGTGTATTCTATCTAATATAAGCCGTTGAATAATCATTCGAATATTACTAAAACTAATTAAATTTCTATAACTAGATTTTTAAAATATTGCATATATATTAATTAATTAATATTATAGAGTTTCATTTGAATCTAAGTGTTTCGATCTCAACGTTTTGTTAAATATATTTAATCCGATAAAATATTAATATAAATGCGATCGTCGTATTTTAACTGGTCTCTTTTTCGTTCCACGTATTATTATCATTATAATATTTCATCACGATATATTTCAATTTATATTAGCATTTCATAAATTCGTGTAACATTAAGCGCGTTACGAAACTTATTCAATTATTTTAGAAGTAAATTACGGGGTGCAGCAATTCACTCGCTACATCATAAAATGATAAATAGCATGTCAAGTTCATATTTATTACATGACTTTTGTATACATCTTTGAATTCTTTCTTATGTACGCAACGGCAATATCATTAGTTAATATCTAATCGTTATTCATATTTTGGGATTCTGAGAATGAATTATGGAGAAAAGTTTAATTTTTTGCGCATTCATTATAACGAAATAGAAATTTTCTTAATAAACATTTGAATAAATTATTCATTTAAATCAATAAACTAACATACGATTTCAATTTCCGATGGTCTTAATTATTAAAGTATATATGATATGATTTATTAAAAATAATGAACATTCAAATAATTTATTTTTGAAATAATATGTTTATCTTGATTTATCTAGTCAAATTGAAAAATATATAGTTTGAAAAGCATTTTTATAATTTAGTAATAATACAATAAAATTTCTCTAATTAGTCTCATTAGTTTTTCATATTTGCTTAATTAAATTGAATGCTTAAAAATCATCCAATTCTAAAAAAAGTAATTGTCAAATTCTATTTCAAAAACATTATTTTATTTGCACCCCAATATTGTCAAAAGAAATCTAAATATTTCATATATCATTAAAAAATTCTACATCAACATTCAAATTATAATAAGGTCAAATTCAAAAACAAATTCAAATTTATTTCCAGATAACTGTATAAATCTGTAAACTTGAAATGTTAAATCTCAAACTATACAAACAGAATATCAAATCGAAAAAGTTTAAGTAATCACTATAAATCAATTATGTAAAACGCACGATAATCATCAAAAAAAAAAAAATATATATATATATATATATATATATATATATATATATATATAATCAACAGTAACATTCTATTCAGATCGAAATCGAATTAAATCGTGTACTGTCAATACGTTGAAATGTACCACCTTCGAACGTCTTTTCCAAGTGTTTAAATGTCAATTTGCATATATTCGAAGCAATGACACTCTGGGTACGAGATTCGCCGACCGCATTTCGTGCATCGTCGTCCGTTGCTCGCTTACATTCCAATGAAGATGGGCCGCATGCGTCCATTGCGGGGTCTAGTCACGTCCGCACTTCCAATTTGCAACGTGTATTGAATGTAATAATGCAAGTACATAGCCTTTAAATACATGCACTTGATATTCACAAAGCGATCGTACTTTGAGTATTTCGTATATATATATATATATATATATATATATATATATATATATATATATATATATATATATATATATATATATATATATATATATATATATATATATATATATATATATATATATATATACATATATATAAAGGAATTTTCCATGAATATTGACGTTGTGAGGGATTTTTCTTTTCGGTATTATGAACGAGCGGTTAAACGCGAAACCCATTTATTTATTTTATTCTAAAATAAATTTATATAATTAAAATTGTATTATTAAAATATAATGAAATTTATATTTTTAAATTTGTATAAATCAAGTATAGTTCGTGAATTATATGTACATATTGAAAAATAATTAGATCGACTTTATTTTTAAAAAAGTTTCATTAATTTATAAAATGTCAAATTTTAATACATATTTTATATGTTATATTAATGGATGGAGTTGAAAAAGAAAACTACACACAAACACATTTTGATTAAATTTCAAAAAATATTAAAATGATAATGTAATTCTTTTTTTTAATTTTCTTATTTAATATTTGTCTTCCATTATGTTTGGTTTCTTTATAAAAAAAAAATATTAGCCCTGTCCCATTTACTTAAACAAAGAAAACATTGAATACCATGATGTGAATTGAAAAATTACGATCGATTTATATTATAATAGTTATTTAAAAAGTATAAAGATTTAATCTAGCCAAAAAATCTGACCTTAATATACATCGATATTGATAAGATAATATTCATATTTATTGAAGTGCTCGTTTGATATTTAAATAATGTCAAAAAATATATGTATATATTAACTGAAAATAAAATAAAATATACATAAATTGAATAACGAAGTGATAATTTTTTGCTGCATCCCTCTCAAAAGGAAAAGTGAATATTAAACGTTGCGAAACAGTCAATACAGATAGTGAAAAACAAGGTCAAAACTGTCACTTTCCTTCGCGCGAACGGCGAGTCTTCAACAGGAAATTCAAACACAACAAAAACAAATATCGTTAACAAGCCACGAGAGAAACACAACAACGCATAAAATATAATAGAATAAAATAATATGAGCAAAATATCACACATCGAAAATATTCGATTGCGTTTCTCGTACGAATATTACGAAATGAACTATCGAACACGCATGCTTTTTAAGTAGATCATGCCTTTGAGGTGTAAACGAGTCAAAAGCGTCTCCTCACGATATCTCGAAATCGATGCTTCCTGTTGCAAAAATAATATATATATATATATATATATATATATATATATATATATATATATATATATATATATATATATTTGGAGTATGATTTTTATTGATGCTGGAGCGATTTTCTTGGAGCACGTGATGCGTGTGCGTCGTCTGCATGAAACCGTGGTGCGACGTGACACCGCGTGACGTGACATGACGTGACGTGATGCAACCGCCGTCAGCTCGCATGCCATTCTTCATTCCGACGTCTTCATCATGTGAAAAGTACGTGTCTTTCGGTACATAAGAACGTTTACATGATTTCGAACGCGTACACCATACGGATTACCAAATTTGTTTTTATTAAAAATGCGACATAAGATCAAGATAAATAATCAATAATTTTGTGCAGTTATAGCGAAAAGTTGTTTTTGAAGTATAAAAAGATTAAATTTTATATGTATAAAAAAATCTTAATATGATTCTAAAGAAGAGTTTATTAAGTTTATATGAGTATTAAGCTGACGATTCAATCACATAAAAAATTAAATCAATACTTGCTTGATTTAATTTGAATCTTGCAAAATTTACCATATATACATATATTATATCAATATCACATCTAAGAATAAAATCTATTAAAATTGCTTTTTAATACATTTATTTATATTTTATTATATATGGATAATTTTAAAAATCTAATTTTCTAAAATAACTCATCAAAATTATAAAATCATTATTGCAAAATTATAATATGAAATATATCTATATATAGGAATTTCAAAATGTTTCATCACTTTAACACATCCAACTTAACTTATTGACATTAAAAATAAGTATCACGACTTATATTCTATAAAGTCAACACATATTTTATAAAACAGACATCCGTTGCTCAACATATTTTAATAATATAGAGCGTTTGATAATCAAATAATGCCCGCATTGAAAGGTTTATTTTTTCACTGTATCGACAGGCATTATATATAAATTTGATTTGCGTTGATTACACAATTATATTGTGCAATAAATATTCGTAGCAAGCAAAAATGTAACGGTAAAAAGTCGTTCGAATGAAAAACGTGTTTGTTGTTAAGTGCCGATTCTTCGTCTTTAATACATATATATATATATTTTTATTCATGTACAAAAATAAATTAATTAATACGCTATTTCTTATTTATCATATGTAAGTGATTATTTAAATTTTTAATAAATATTTTCCACAGGTTAGGTTATGTTGACATAAAATAGGTTATGTTTATATAGGTTATGAACTAAAGATATAAATCATTTTTGATTGAAAAAGTCTTCAATTCATAATGTGAAGTATATTTATAGATCTTCTCAAAGAATAATATTGTCGTGAGCAGATAAAAAATGTTAATTTTTAACACGTCTCATCGCTCAATGTTGCCAGACGAATGTTTTGCCTTATTCTAAACTTAATTTCGCCAAGGTTGCTTTATTTGCATATCAATATCGCAAAATCTGGTGTAAGTCATTGCCAATGACTAATAAATAGAAACCATTGCACAAAGGTATTTCCTATGAGTATGTGCATATTCATATTTAAACCGTCCATTATGTGTATTGAACGCTAAAATTTCCAACTATACGTCCTTATTTCATTTAAATACTCAAAAAGAATATTAATAGAAAAGAAAATCAGCAAATTGACAATCATTTTTCTTCATATATAATTATTTTACAATATTGATTAAGTAATAATTTTAATTATAGTTTCTTTTTTTTTATTTTGAACTTGTAATATTTAATTTATCTTATATAAACATTCCATTTGATTTGCCAATTTTTATAACACTTCAAAATATCTAAAATATATGAAATTCAATCTTAAATAAAATAAATAATGATAATATTTTTATGTTTGATCTAAGAAATTAATAACAATAAAGAAAACATGTAATTTATATATATATATATATATATATATATATATATATATATATATATATATATATATATATATATATATATATCCAAATCGATACATATCATATTCAAAACTTTTACTCTTAAATATTCAGATATATTTTTCAACATAATCAATTTTTCTCAGTCTAATATAGGAGTGAATTTAGGATGAAACCGCATTAATTATTATATAAAAGACTATTGTGTTCAACATGAAATCGTCTCCTTTTTTGAACTCATCGTCAAACGACAATTGTTCTCGTTTACCTTATGCAACAAACATCATAAATTGTGAAGATTGCGAGTTCGGCCGGCAACACGCTTTCATTTTTTATTTTTATTTTTTTTTTATTTTACTTCATTTTATAAACGTTTATTATTATATTGTGTACATACGTGCATTATCGTTATTATTACATAGTAAATATATTCACCACTGTATGTAAATTTACCCTATATATTCAAACACGTAATGTTGAGTCACTGAATGTGCGGGCTTTAATTGCGCACGATTGACAATCGATGTCACGATTCTCGTCATTATGACATCGATTTCATTGATTTTACACAATCGGACTTAAAAATTTCTGCATGATGAAGGTTGCCCGACAATTGGACATCTTCTCAATACAATAATTACCATTATATATTGAAAACAACAAACGATTAGAGGACAATACTTTATACAAACAAACATGTTGTAAATGATTCAATTAAGTTTCATTTTCCATTATAAAACTTGAATAATAAATAGAAAAATATTTTATATTATTATATCATATAGAGTCCTTTTGCATCGAAAAGCTTTTCCATTCATTATAAATCAATAATAACTTCTGCTGAAAAAATTTAGTTATAGCTATATAAATAAAAAAAAAATATTAAAAATTCTTAAATATAATATTTAAAAAAATATATGATAATATAGAATAGAAAATACATTCTTCAGAGTGAAAATATTAACATTATGATTGTAAAACGGTTTATATTTAAAAGAAATCAAATATTAATTTTTAAAAAAGTCACTGAAAAAACGAACACTTTAACCGCTTATCTGAAAATTCAATAAAGTAATTGATTTGTTTAATTAAATTTTAATTTTATTCTACACTGATTCAATGTGTTCTCTTTAATAATATTTATATGGAACTTTATCGAACATTCATGTGATAAATATTGTACTTTTTTTTTATTAATTTTAATTGTAAATAATTTTACTAAAAAGAAAAGAAAATTATTTGTAATAAAATACTTGTATGAATACAAAAATAATATGAACGAATATATATTTTTAATTATATTATGATATATTAATTAGAAAGATCAATTTTACATATTTTAGGAATGATATAATATAGAATTATTCGATTATCAATTCAGTATTTTTAGTACAATATTTTTTTTTAATTGCCATATAAAAATAACTGACTTATAATTATACTACAATAATATCAAATAATCATCTATAACAATATTTTTGTAAATAAAAATCCAAATATATTTTTAGATATATAAACATTTCATTTAAGAACTAGTCTGAAAAGAGGCATAATAATAATATTAATGGTAATTTTAGAATAAATTTACACACATTCTTTTACTGTAATTCAAATAACAATTTTTGAAATGTTTATTGAAAATTTCTAAATTAAAATATTATTATTTCTATTAAATAAATGTGATTAAATAGAAAAAAATAATTATAAAATAAGATAAGTATAAAATTTTTTAAATTATGTCAATGTAAAATGATTAAAAAAAATATATATAACATATTCAATACGTATTGTTTGAATGTGTTTAATTAGGATTATTTTTATTTATATGAACAAAATAAAAAAAATTACAAAACATGAGATTTTTTTCTTTTCCATTAATAAATAAATATTTAATAAAATAAAATTAGAATGCTGCACTTTATCAATCAATTGTTGTCCTCTTTGGTGATCGTTGAAAAAAGCACTTGATCAACTTTAACATCCATGCTTGACACCGGTAAATCTTGTAAAATTTGTTGGTGAAATGCGAGAGCTATGGTCTTCGGCGGATTATCTTTCGACAATTTCATCAGATCCGTTAAAAATTGATCATAATATCCTTTACCGTGTCCTAATCTAAGACCGTCTTTGGTGAAAGCAACTCCTGGCACCACAACCAAGTCGACACCACCTGAATTTTATTACATAATTGATATTTATCCAATTATTATATTTACAATTAATACAGATCATTGATTGAAAACGATACTTTGTAAAATTAAATCATTTTTAAATCCTATTTACGTTGAATATTTATTATTCAATGATAGAAATCAAGAAATAGAAGGAAGAGTATTTAATTTTAAACAATATTCAACAAATATCTATAATATTCACAATAAATCCATTATTTCTAAATAGTAATAAAAAAATGTATTATTACCATATCAAATCCGTTATATAGAAAAATAAGTGTTTTTATGCATTTTCTAATGGAAAAAATCAATATTGTATATATTTATTACTATAAAGTATATTTTGATTTCTTTGTTCATATCAATTATTTTTGTAATACAATAAATAAATAGTGAAATATAAATAAATTAATTCAAATTTAAATATAAATATAAGAATTATAAATTAAAAAAATATATATAAAAAATTTACCTGTTTCCATTAAATCATCACGACCTTCTATAGGTTTAGGTTCTCGAATACCCCAAGAATTCTTGGGTAAAGTTCTAAAGTCCTGTAAATTGTGTAATTTCAACATCCTCATCCTATCTCTGGAACATATTGGAATGAAGCATTCTTTACCATCACGTAATGCCGATTCGACTAAAGTATCAGTTTGTAGTTCCTTTTCCATGGATAAGTATAGCGATACTCTTTGAGCTGTCTTCCATTCTTTCATCGTTATGAGCTGCAGCACAAATAAAAAATGAAGATATTTATTATATATTTTATATAAAAAAAATGAAAATTTTTTCATTCTTCTTATATAATCTAAATATATTTAAAATCAAAAAGTTCAATGAAACTTTACCTTTTGCTGTATAAAATTAGATTGCATCATACAATCAGACGATGACATATCGTTCAACACTTCCATAATTTTCTTCCTCAAAGCACTCTTTGCAATTTTCAACGTTTTCATTTCGTCCGTTGATGATTCGTTCATCTAAAATGTTAACGTAAAACTGTTGTGTATAAAATAATCACACAACAAACGACATCCGCTACAAAATTTACTGTTATCATAAAAATAGAAAAAAAAATAAAATAAAAATAAACATGTATGCTTTACAGTGAAATTGAGATTCTTGTAATATAAAGACGGAGTAAACCGAGTGACGGACTTATCAAGAATTGCACGACTATCTTCGACTAAAGGTCATGTCAGATAAGTATAGACTACATCTCTCCACTATTTAAAACTTTTTTCATAATAAAAATAAATATCATTGACATTTATAGTACTGTGATACGTATAAAAATTGTAAAATTATAGATAAAAACACTATAAATTTTAAGTAAATATTAACTGCAGTTAGAATTATTATTGCATTTAGAAGTAAATAAATAATGATGAATTTTGAAAAAAAATTATAAATAATATTTGGTTTTAAATTATAATATATTTTTATATTATAATGACCATGACTGTATTAACCTAGTATATATATTTTTTGTGTTTTTTTTTATGTCAAAATATAATGATAAATATTTATAATATTAAACGATAAATATATAATTAACATTCTACGACGAAAAATATGCGATTTGATAAAACGAATAAAAAAAATTGGATTTAAATATATAAACTATTTATAAAAAGATTATTTGAAGTAATTTATGATGTAGAAGAAACTTAATTATCAATCAATTTTAATTACTATTTTAAAAACAATAATAAATTAATAAAATAGAAAAATACGTTTTTAAAATAGAAATTAATAAGTGTTGTAAACGTTTAATATATGCAATTAAATTAATTAATAATATAAATAAAATGTAAAAAAAAAAATGCAGTTAGTGACATCTATTGAATGTCTTTGTAAGTACATTGAAAGTTTCTGTAAGAAAGATAATATCTAAAAAGTATTATTTAATTAATTTATTTTTAACATGAGACTTATAAATTATAAATATTCTCTTATAAATATATATCGTTAAACATCAAAAATTAATACAAATAAATTTAATTATAGAATTTAATATAATAATGACATATGATATATAGTATATATTTAAGGTTTGCAACTTTGGTATTCATATTTATAATTGCTCTGGCAAAATATTTTTAAAATTATCGTAAATAAATGATATGACTTTTTACCAAATCATTTTGATTTAAAATTATAATCGACTATAAAAAAAATAATTTTTAGATTGTAATTATATAGATAAAATATCAATTTTTAAACTTTCAAAAATTATATAAAATTAGAAAAAAAAAATGTATTATGTAAAAAATCATTATATACTACTTATAATAAATTCATATATTAGAAGGATGTTAAAATATAATTAAATTAACAATATCGCATTATAAAAGAAATATCTAATATTTATACACATTTATAAGTATATGTGTGCATTTGACATTCAAATATTTCAGACGAACTGAAACTCGTCTGAAAAGACGATCATATCCGCGCTAGCAAAGCGAATTTCTTCAAGTAATAAACTTTAAAAACGCTTTTGAAGCGTATAATAATAACACCTTCTCGCAGGATGCAATTTATTTGAACCATAGTGTTCACGAACAATTTTAATCCAACGCAAAGTGACGTCGGAATTTTAATTAAAATAAGTCCGTCTCAATTATTTTTCAATTTCACACCCCAATAAACCATTTTTCGGAATAGAAAAAAAAATACGGTCTCAACTCTCAAACGTCGATTTATTTAATTCAACACCGATTATAAAACCGAGAAAAAAATCGTATATATTATTCTTAAAGTCATATATAAATATTAATTTAATCAATGACACTATTTATATTATTTTATATATAAAATATAATGTTTATTTATAATGAAAATTGAGGCATTTTTTTTTCTGAAATTCACAATAAAGTCACATATCAAATTAATCAAATTTTCACGCGATCAATTCTCGATCGGATGATAAAAACGAACATCCGTTTTTGAAAAATGCACACCGGATATTCATTCAGTTGGCAGAATAACAATATTTTTTTTCTGAAACAACTAAAAATATATAAATAAAAATATACAAAAGCATCATAAAACACTTAATCGTCATTGTTAGATGTCCGCAAAATGAACCATCAATCATATAGTTTTTTTTCCTCTATTTTTATATACGGTTGAATGTTAAGTGTTTGCCAAATTCATGTTTGACACACAAATATATTTTGTTTAGAAATGGATTTTGTATGACCTTAGAATATTGAAGTGTTAAAATGTGAAAGGGTTAGCTCGAAAAATAACCGATTTCTTTTGACGAACACCATTTTTTGTTTGTAAAAAGAATGTTGCTTTGTGTAAAATATAATAAGAACATTTTTTAAATCAAAATTAAATAAAAAAATAATAAAAAATATATCATATTTAACTGTATTCATAGATAAACATCGTCAAACGTTTTATTAGATGATAATAATTATTATATACAAAAATATTTACATGCGAAGTAATTATGAGCGAAATAAAATTATGTTTTTATATAATTTAAATGATAATTTTATATCGACATATCAATTAAATGTTAAATGTATTGACGCATTTTCCGACACGTTATTATATTTTAAAAAAACAGATTTTTCATAAATATTGTAAAATCAATAATAAAATTAAAATTTTTAAACTATTTATAAGTTAAAAAAAATAGTTTATAAATTAAACTATGAAATTATTTTAAATTTGTATATATTTATATAAGTATGACTTATCTGTTGCATATTATAATTATCACATTAACATAAATTGATCGAATATTATACAAGTATATTTGTTTTATATGTTATAAGTTAATATATATATATATATATATATATATATATATATATATATATATATATATATATATATTGATTTAACACATCTGGATACACATCGAAATCGGAAATGTCATAATTTTGTGTATTGTTCCAAATCTAATGGAATACATTTGAAGGGTTCGTTTCGCACATAAATCAGAATTTACATATTTTGGCATTTACACTTGAAAATGTAAATCGTACTTAAAGCCCTAAGTAATATGCGTATTGTAAATATATTTATAGCGAAATTATAAACAAATCCGTGAACCGCAATGTATGAAATTTAACCGTTCTAATGGAGCGTGAAAAACGTTGTTGTTGATGTTGAAAAATTTCAAAGATTCATCTTTTATAACGCGCGATATATTGAAAATGGCGAGATTTATTCTTTCATAGTGTATTTTTAGTTTTAGAAAGCCTTCCGAGACTATTATGTATAATGTATTCGTGCTTTAAATACAAAACAACCGTCGTTATGAAAGAAAAACATAATGGAAAATTTTTATATAAACGACCTATCGCCAAATACTGAAATCGATAAAAGTAAGCGCAAGAGAAAAATAAAATATATTTTATATAAAAGAAAAATATTTAAAGTTAATCTTATTAAAAATACTTAATTTTATTTATTGTAAAAGAGTTGTGAATTATTTCGATTAATAATTTATTTTTGAAACAATTTTTATAGTAAATTAATTAATACACCAAATTTTTGTAATACAAATTGTATTGTAAAACGATTTTTTTACTTATATTATATAATGTATTATATATAACTTTATTTTTATATTGGATAACAGAATTTATTTATTATGAAAAAAAAATAATTTCATATAAAAGAAGAGCAGTAAAAATATTTCAAAGTAATTAATATGTTTATAAATTTTTATTATATACAAGAATTTATTACGAAAATATGCGGTTGCATGATTTAACGATTTTATTACATATTGAGTTTTGATTGCAAACACAATAATGTAATACGACATGCCATTTTGTGATATTTAATGATCGGAACGTTTGGTTACTTTGTCAATATATTATGTCGCGACAGCAACTGATCCAATAATTATTGTAGCAATAAAAACAACAATTTTGATATTATCGATAATAATAATAAGAAAAATAATAATAAAAATGCGTCACAATCACGAGAAAATTATATATATATATATATATATATATATATATATATATATATATATATATATATATATAATAAATGCAATGTGTTGAATGAGAAAATGAATTTGTAAATAAGGCCGCAGGACAGTTTTCATTTTGAAAATTAATATAATTTTACAGTAATTAGAAAAACGTACAAGTTTTATATACATTTCACTGATAAGAATATATAATCTAAACAGATTCGTAAAATTGTCTGATTTGATTTTTATTAGTAAATAGAGAGATGGTTGTTATTTTCTTTTGAATCAGGTGTGTTCAATTTTTTAGTTTCTCCACATTATACTGAAAGAAGACAAATCATTTTAAACTACATATAAAATTATGGTTATAACGAGTTAATATATACTAAAAAAAAATTATATATAGTCATACTTTTAAAGGTTGAATAGTTTTGATTCAAAAATCGACAAATTATGAAAATTTTATAGTCAAAATGTATTTCATACAGATTTAATCTTTTAAAATAACATTTATTACGTTGCAAAAAATAATATGTTTGTAAAGAAAAAACAACTTTCATATTAAATTTTACTTCCGAAAATTGTAGATGCATGAAACAATGAATATAGCAGTAATTCTATTAACGAATTTAATTTGTTCCAGTGCAATGCTCGTATCTCGAAACCTAGTTATGACGAATCTCTTTAACGATAAATGGTTTCAAACCATAATGAAAACGTTAATTAAAATCTTACGGTTCGTATTTACAGACTACAATGTATATCAAACGATTTGTATGTTGAGATATTATGTATTAACCCTTTGCGTTCAGAGACGTTTTGCAGCGTTACTGGCGAAGTTTTCACTCCAAAATTATTGTACATACAAATTAGTGTATAAAACTTTTATATTTTAACATATTATATATCTTTGTTTTTTAGTGGTTAAAAAAGTTTATTGAGATATACTGATCTATACAATCGTTTTATTATTCATTTATAAAAATTAAAAATTTTAATTTTAGTAATATTTATAGTAAGATTGTCAAAATTTGAATAAAAAAAATTCGGACTTTCAATATCAAAAATATAGTTCGGTTTGTTTAATATAATTTAAGATAATAAAATCTTTTTTCTATTTATAAAAGAATAATGTTATACTTCATAATATTTTACAGAAATGTATGGGAATTTATTATAAAGAAATTTATTTTAATACTCATCAAGTTTTCGTATAAATCTAAGTGGTGACAAAACGGCACCTCTCGAATGCAAAGGGTTAATATATATATATATATATATATATATATATATATATATATATATATATATATATATATATATATATATATATATATATATATATATATATATATATATATATATATATATATATATATATATAATTTTATATATGTAAAATTTATACAATAAGTTTCATTTGTGTCTAATTGGAATTTTGTAATTGATTTTTCGAACACTTCCCGATGTCCGATTGAGCTGAAACTTTGCATACTTATTCTACTGTCGATAACAATGCAAGAATCAATTAACAGATTCACAAAGTAATTGACCAATTAGTGAAAATTAATTATATCGCTAATACGATATATGATATATACGATATTTAATACAATGTTACATTCATCGACAAATTTATATGATAATACAACGGTGCGATTGTTATTAATGATAATACAGTAATACGATATAAAAGTGATTTTTTTTTAGAAAAAAAATATTTTTATAGAGTAATTTAAACTACATACCCGAATATAAATCAAAAAAGTGCACAATGACGTCACTCTAATGACGTCATCGAGGCAATAGTCCAATTAGAGTGTCGAATCGTTGCGTTATTTTATATGTGTATAGAGCAGAGCGCATAGTAAAATGCGCCTAATGTACAGTGCATCCATACACAATCGCGCAATTTTGTATACACGAATGCGCGATCGTGTGCGACGGCTATGCGCGCCATCGCCAGCTTTACGCGACCAGTCTCAGTCTCGTTCCGGTTACTGGTCGCGATTTGTCGTGTTTATACCGAGCGCGTACATTCTACTCTGTGCGCGGCGAACGGTCGCTCGTCGTACGTATGATAGAAATGCGCGAATATATATATATATATACCGATGCATTACAATAATATAAATTAAAATATATTCATATTCTCACACAAATAAAACATATTTATATTATTATATAAATAATAATAATAATAAAAAACAACGACAAAGAGAAAAAAAAAAGTTTTATTTTTCAGTAAGTTGTGTCGAGTCGCTTGAAATGTCAAAAAAAAATCGAAAACGTGTTACTTGCGCTTAGCGTCCGGCTCGGATCCGTGTCGCGTTTTGCGGTGTGACAGGGCGCTTTTCGTCTGCGATTCGCCGTACGTCGAAAAGTTGTCACTGTTTGCGTGCGAAGTTTTGTAAAAGTTCGATTTTGAGGTTAGGTCGCGCGTTTCGAGTGTCAATAATGAACATTATAATTGGACACGTGATGCGGGTTCTAAGTGAGACGTATCGGCGACCATTAATTGTCGTTTTAATTTAAATTTATAATTAACATTTTATTATTATAAATAAATTTATTCGATATAATATATTACTATTTCGTGGAAAATTATTATTTTCATATAAATATATATGTGAATTATGTATGATATTTTTTTTCCGCAAAAAAAATATATGATTTAATATAATTCATCTTGGATGTTCATTGTTTGATTTAACCTCGGTAATATGCTAAATCGTGTTAATGTATAAAAACGTTACTGGAATCGATTGTCTTCTATACAGTTACATCACATGACATTGAAAAAACATTAGATAATAAAATGTGCAAACTGTACGCTTCTTATCGTTTACATCCATTTATTATAACCTACATTTGCGGAAAAATACTCGTTATGTTGTAAGAAAATAAAAAAAAATACACATTCGACGTCGTATGGCAACATTAGAGATTTTCGTTGCGAAATTCGGCGCCAAAAACGTATTTCACATATATTTTCCCATTATTTTGAGCGAATTTATTCCACGCAAATAATTCTGCGAATAAATTTAGTTTTATTCAAACATGTGTATGAATCCGGTCGTTAGCAAATATAAAAATATGTATTAATTATAAATGAATAATTCAACAGTACTCTCGTTTAATTGAGTCGCATTTATTCACATGTCGAATAATTATAAAAGTAATTATACATTTTCCCCGAGATTAATCGACATATATATATTGTTTTTATTTCTTTTGTGCGTTGAAACAATATTTAATCTCATTTTTAATTAAAATTTCGAACTGTAACGAATATTATAAATGCACGTCGTTTAAATTAATTATTATTTTTGTATATATAATATAATGGTTTTATTAAAATTTTCAGCATTTTTTTTTTGAAACGGCTTAAATAAATATAACGCAAACGTCGCATAGATTTTGATCAAAAGGGGAAAAAATTAATAAATAAAGTGTATATTTTTCGATTGTCTTTTATTATTATTTAGACGTTATTTTATTTATTTATTTATTTTTGCTTGTTGAATTTATTCTATCGAGTGAGTGTCGTGTGTAAAAGAAAAATTGTGATGTCGGAGAAGGAAGATCAGACGAAGCTGAAAACGAGCCGCGGCCAGACGAGCAGCACTTTCAGCATTGGGATGTGATGCTGAAAAAGTGTTGGCTGAGGGGAGGACAGCCCCTGCAGCCGGCAAAAACAACAACAAAATCAACAACAAAAACAACAGAAACAACAAAAGCAGCAACAAATGAAGAACATGAAGACCGGCTCGAAGAATAACGACGGAAAGGTGATATAATTTTTCAGCACATTTTATTTAATTTTTGATGATTTATTTTTTAATAGGTCAATATATATATTCTTATCGATATGAATATGTGTAAGTATGGTTTATTATAAATTTTCAATTATATTATAATTTTGTGGTCTTCGTTGCGGTTTTATGACATTATTTTATTTTATATAAAAAATCATACTTTGACTTGATAGCGTTAAATGACTCAATGATTAAAAAAATATTTCAATTATAAATTTTGAATTTAATCGAAATTGTTGTTCTGAGTTATAACGATATTTATGTCAAAGTGCGACGCTTTATTGAACAATTAATTAAAATTGTATATAATGTAAGTATAATAATGTCAACTTTGTGTGTCAAAGTATAGCTGGAAAATACTAGAATTTTCCACTTACATAGTTATTTAATCAACTATAAATATAAAAAATTGCATTGTTTTAAATATAATTTTTAATTTAAAGAATTTATATGAAATGATTTATAACATGTATAAAAATATAAATTTGTGTACATTTTACGCTTATCTTCTTAATTTTCTATTTCTACTAATATTAAAATATAAATATTATTTCGTAATGAACATCATTCTTATCATCTATAATAAACTAACATAAGTAATGAAAAGGTATTACAAAAATTATAATTCATAATGTATTTAATTACAACACGTTTTTCAGCATTTCTCAAAATTTCTCAATTCATAAGGTAATTTTTTTCCACATTAAAAATGTTTCATAAATTTATAAAATATTTAGTCAAAAATAATTGTATTATTTTTATAATATTTAAAATTTCCAAAATGAGACCAAGGACCAAATTTTTTTTTATCTTTATAACGGATATTATGGTATTATCATTAGTCATATTTGCACTTAAATTCGTAATTATTCGTAACAACGTAAAAAAAAATTACGTTGTTCATATTTAAAAAAAAAAGTTATCAAATTAATAATTATAAAAATACGATACGCATTTCTTATAAATAAATAATCGACTGACAAGTTGCAAAATTTTCGAAAGGTTTTCATCGTCATTTTCCGGCACTTTTCGCGACGGATTAACGTTTATAAATTAACATCGTTCTGGAAAAACCCTTTCGTTAAACTCGACCGCGGTTTTACCCCGTTTTATTTTATAATCTTTGTATTTTCGGAAAGATAATCCTATTCGATAATGTGTAAGATACGAACTTTATTCGTGTACAGTATTTTATTAGAATAATATATTTTCATATACGAAACGTGTATGTCGTGTATTTTTCTCATGTTATATTATTGTTTATTTACACATATTTTTATATATTTTTGTATATTGTAATAAAATTTAGTTTTATATTATATTTTCATATAATATTTGTAATAACTTTACAGTAAACTAATTCACAGTTCCAAATTTGAATTTTCAGAATATTTTTTTTATCTACAAAGGATACTTTTCTATTTGGACTTTCATGATCAAGTGGTATTGCATATATTTGTTTGATAATTTGTATATATCAAGCAACATTGTTGTATATATACTATTAAAATTATTAAAAATATATATTATATTTCTAGTTTTTGTCAAAAATGTTATTCAAAAATTTAAAACGTACTTTGGAACATATAAAAATATATTTATTTTACCATTTATCATCGGACTATAAAGCTTATAAGGCTAATATTTTATAGAAAATAAAAAATAAAACTGTTCTATGTATATATATTATCATTTTTTTATTATTTCAACATCAAATAATAGTGCAATTTTACATTTTTTTTTAGAAAATATTTATAATATAAACACTTATAAATAATATCAATTTTCCACTCAAGTTTTTCAACGATATATTGTCGCTGATATTTTTTTATGATAAAAAGTTTGTTTTTGATATCTAATCTTTCTATTAAGCACTTTTTTTAAATCTTATATAAACTAATTAATGTGTAATATTTAGTATTATTTTTCAACATGAATGTTATATATAGTTTAAAATATTGTTTCACTCGAAATTTGAAGTGAAATTTTAATAACTGCAATCCTTTACTATTCATGAACGTAATAAGAAATTGTTATTAAAATACTCATAAAATATTTATAAATAATTTCAACGATTTTAATTTACTTCTATCTGATGATGATTTTCATTTTGATTATGAAAAATCTTTTTATTTGATATTGATATAACGTCGATTCCTTTTGAAATATTGTCAATATTATTGATCGCATACAAAAAAAAAAACCTTGTACGCAATATCGAAAAGGTGGTACGGCATATATTTTTGATTTTTATTATTTTTCTTTTCAGTGACACGTCGGACTATTTTTATTCTCGGACCCGTATCGTCACTGAACGTATTTTATTGCGTTAGACCTTATTTTATGAAGAAAAAAAATCGATATGTCATATTGTAGGATCCTACGTTGAAAAGTCGACGATACAATTGCTACAAGAAAAATTGGAAAATTTTTGAAAATGTTTTTTTTTTACTATTATATATTTTATTTTTAAATCGATTTTATTTCTAATTATTTTTATTATAAAATTGTTATAATAAAGTTTTTTTTAATTTCTTAATTTTATTATCAATTTTACTCTAACAGCTCAGTTTAAAAAAAAATACTTCAATAATTCATGTATAAAATTATAAAAAATAAAATAAATCCATACATATAATATGAAATAATTAATATGAAAATTTTATAAATACCCTGAAACCACGAAATTAACGGAATCACAAAACATTATATAAGTTAAAAATTATATAAATCGGATTCATTACAGTTTATTGCTAAAAATCAATTTGAGTCTTTATTTCTTTTATCTTTAATCTACTCTTTATTGTCTATCGACTTTCTTTTCTACCTTTCAATATCCAGTAATATATATTTAACTATTGCATTTATCATAAGTTTAAAGAAAGCTATGTTTGTAATTTGGGATATATATATTATGTAGTTTTATTTAAAATTTTATTATATAGATTATTAAGTTCTCTGTTACTAAAAAATAATATATTATTGGATTTTTTTTTTCAATGAGTGCTCAATCTTTAAGATCTATTATGTGCTCGATTTGGTCAACGCGTGAATTATTCTCGTTTGACAAAGCACAAAAGGTTCAAATGAAAACAGAACAAAAAATAACAAATAAAATTGACAAAATTCGAAACGTACAATGCTAAATATTTTGCAATTCAAATTTTCGATGCTGTTAAAATATTTTGAATCTCGACAGACAAAAAAAAAGCTTCAAAGATCGCGCCATTCAAATGGAAATTTTCTTATTATTGCTATTGAGAATCATTGGATTTTCGCGCAATAATTACGCGATTTCAACAGTTTTTGTTTTCGGCTGAAACATTATAACAATATTATTTTTTATATTAAGTTTAAAACATAATGTCAGCTGTATGAATATTGTGGGTCCTGTATTAATTTTATTAAAATATTAATATCGTAATTATATATGTATATATGTCAACGAAAGGTATTATTTTATCAATGCTAATCAATAAAATCATGGAAACTATTTGCAATTATTTTGGTGTCAGTTAAAGTATTACTCTTACCAAAATACTTGCATTATCCTAAAATGACAAATTGTGTGATGAGTGATATATTATATTATATTTTAATATAAAAACAACAAAATATTATACATAATTAATTATTGATTCAGTATAATATAATATTATCCTATAAGGCGAATCAACAATATACATATTTTTTAAATCTATTAAATAACCTATAAATAAATCTTTTGAAATTGATTGCGAAAAAATAAATAATTTTATTATTCCGATCAAATGGTATAAATTTTTATTATCCTTTTTTATAGGTTAATTTCATCATCTTTACTATTGCACAGCAATTCTTCACTTATCGCGGGTGTTACGTTTCGTGAAAATCCGCGAAGTTAGAATGCTATATTTATTTTAATATTTATACATCATTTTAGTACTTATACCATATACTATTTTAATATATTTATAAATCCTCCATATACACTTATACAATTACAACTTTTCCAATTTTTTTTTTAATAACTTCACCAATACTGTTTTGTACACGTTTCTTTTAAAATAAATATTCTTTAAACGTTTATACGTACATTAAAAATGTTATGAATAATTTTAAAAATTTTGATATGAGTACTCAATAAAAATAATATTTTTTGAGAATCTACGAAATATCGAATCCGCGATAAACGAACCGAGAAGTGACAAAGGATTACTGTATATTGTTTAATTATTTTTTTTTTATAAAAAACTACGATATATGAAAAATTATATATATGTATAATAATTGTAATCGTAAATTGTAACCGTAGAATCGTTTTTGGATGCCAAAGTTTTCACCGTGTCGGTCAATGGAACAAGGCCAAGCTATTATTTAACGACATATCTGTACTGTCACCTATTTATTTGTCATAATCGCAGTGTAAATATCTCTTTTTACACGATAATAACCTTGATTTTATATGTATTATATATATATATATATATATATATATATATATATGTATATATTGTTTATTATTAATAAAACGAATCGGTTTATTTTCGCTGATAAGCGTTTATAATTCGTATATAATTTATTATATATTATATATAAGTGTTGGAAAAAGTTGAGTTGTATCACGTGAAATGTTCTAACATTATACTTAAAGAAATAATTTTACGTAATATATATATATATATATATATATATATATATATATATATATATATATATATATATATATATATGGTATATATACTATGTGTTTACGACTTATTTAATTTTATCTTATATAATATGAAAATGAAAATATATTTAATTTAAGATTTAATTCGTTAATGAATATTTTTATATTTTGGTTTTTATTCGAATTTTTATATTAAATGCAGATGTAATTTTTTTTGATTAATTTTACCAATTTTCGTTTTGTATACCCTAGTGGCGTTACCAATTTAAAATTTACGAGTGAAGTTGAACGAAATGGTTTAATTTGTTTATATAATATAATAAAATTTTCACAAATATTAAAATATTTTTTTTTCTTTACTGTTTATTTTTGAAAACTATAACACTGTTTTTAACTCTCATTATTTGTATTTTATTTTTTAAAGCATATTATTTTTTTTATTAATAATATTAATTTTAAATGAATCGCGTTATCTAGTCATCGATTCCATGTTTAACCTTCAAATTTTATATTTAGTATAAAACTTTATATACTATATTTTACCATTAGATCAAACTCTTAACTTGTTGCTCAAGATATATTCAGGGTTGGAGTTTGATACGATAATCCCTAATGGTGATTATAGTCAGCTCAATGTTGTCCAGTTATATATTTCTAATTTTTTTTTTGTTAAATAATGAATTATATATGTTAATCATTGTTATAATTATAATTTTTATACATTTGTAAAATGTAAGTACGTTAAAAAAATTATGCATATTAGGCAGATAATTCTTGAAAATGAACGAATAAACTTGTTATCTCTGGGTTATCGTCGATGTCAATTTGTAATTGTATTACATATATTAGCATAAAAGATTTATATTATATAACGTTATTCAACTGAAAACATAGCAAAGTATAAATATTATTATTGTATTACAACAATGTTTTTTTTTAATATTATATACATTATTTAAATCCTGCCTATTTGTTAACAATATTATCATAAACTGGTTAAATTTTATGTTGCAATTTGATCTTACGGTTTTAAATTACAAGTTTTACAGTTAAATCCAGTCAGATGAAAACTATACAATGTATAATGTAACGGTTAATTTATTTATTATAGAAAATTAATTAAGTCTAATTAATCTCAGACTATGATACATTAATTAAATATAATAGTAGATTTTCATATGTTGAACAAAATTTAATTATTTAATGGAAAAAATATTATATTTTATATTATTAAATTTATTAATATGTAATAAAAAATAATTTATTTATTTATTAATTTTATATATGAAAAATTATTCTTATATATAAATAATATGAATTTACCGTTCGTTTTAATTAAATTCATAGATATTAATCGAATATTGACATTTAAAATGTATAAATTGCTTCTAAAATTAGGCTTCGCTTTATCATATTACTTTTGGGTCATGTTTTTTTTTTGTTTTTTTTTACCGAATTCATATAGATTTGTCATTGGCGTTATTGATTTTTAATTTATCTCCTTTCTAGTCGCCCTGTTGGCGATATGAAAATAACGGGTGTACATAGTTTTTTTTTGGCTCAATAACCTCACTAAATAAATCGACGGAAAAGACTTGGAAATGGTTTTTCAGATAAAAGCCTTGTCAAAGGTGAAACGCGAAAGCCAACGGCTAAACCTTCGAATTTTCCGCACAAAGAAAATTGCCGTTTCAGCGCCAAAGCCATTTGAAGATTTATTAAAAAATACGTAAAGTTTTCTTTTTTTTTCTCGAAGATATATATTTAATGGAAAGTCTTTTGCACGTTTGATCTTATCGTATTTATCGACATTTTTTTTTCGTCGCCTATTCTTCAATATATTATATATAATAAAAATAGTTTTATTCTATTTCGATGTAGAATTTTATCGAATTTTACCTTTCGAATTCGATGGGTTATTGAATTGAGTGAAATTGGAACTATATTTATTTTTTCCATTACTTCTATAATATTTATTTATAATAAATTGGAACATAGCTATGATTTTTTTACTTCAATGAAAAATTTTTTCTATTAAATAATATATTATAATATGAAATCTCGAGTAATTTTCGCGTATTTATATTAAATTTACAAATACTTGATATTTTAGTTATACTTTTACAATTATATTTTTTTAAGTATCACGTATAAATATAATATATTGTTCAAATGTACGTCTAAAACCTTAATACCGTTCATTTCTTTGGATTATAATAATAAAATAAGAAATTTTAATCTCGATTATTTAGTTAATATTATTTTATTAGATGTGTATGATAATTATTATCTATCTTTAATATTTTTATGACAGTGAAAATGCGCACAATAAAAATTCTATTATAAAATTATATACATTTAATATTTTTGATTAAGATTTTCCTGGTATTAAAATATCAAATATATCTTTATATAAAATCTTGCTATTTTTGTAACAAATGTACCATTAGAACATCAAATATATAGATACGTCTAAAAAATTCACACCGCTTCATTCGTTTTTAAAAAAAAAAAAAAAGATTTTTTCAGCTCTTTTACTCTTTGCACAATAATGAAATTTTCAGTATAAAAAAGTACTTATAGCGAGAAACGAACGCACAAAGCGTTTTTCTTTTTATCGTTCGCGATATGAACTTTTCATATATATTTCCGCGCTTTTCAAAGCTTTGTTCTTTACAGTGATTGTTAAATATAAACTCGTGCGTGTTATGAAAATTATGGCGATCGTTTGTAATTAAAAAAAAATATATATATATATTATTATTATGTCGTTCGGCGAACAGCATTATATTCTGTTGTATCGGGTAACCCGAATTTTGGCAAAGTGAAATTTTTATTATGTATAAACAAGAGACTAATGCAGAAATTGGTATACCAATTTGAATTATTAATGAAGTTTTGGGTTTCGTATGGTTAATAGGGATCGTTTCGCGTAAACACGCATACAAATATACGAATTTTCATCGTACACGTGGAAATTTCCATCGTAATTTTCTTGATTTATAGTTGTTGAATTTATTTTACGCTAATTCGCGGCATAGACCGTTATTGACTATTCGAATATTTCGTGATACCGTATATTTTTCCGATAATTGTTAATTTTTTATGCGCATTTATTTACGTTGTGAATAATTTATATACGGATATTTTTAATCATTAATAGGCACAACAATACATTTTAAAAATTTTCATTTTTATGGTACTATATTATATTTGTGATATTTTTTAGTAGAAAATTAAGTAGACGAAATTCAAAATGTTTTATAAAATATTAAGAACATTAATCATAATATTTTAATACTGTTTCTTTTCTGATAACGTTATAATAATAGCAATCGATATTTTCAGTTGCATAATGAATCGTCAATTATGTTTGATCGATTCGTTTTATGAAAGAGAATGAAAATTGCCGTAATCTATTAAATTATGCAGATATTCCATTAGCATTTTTTGTGAAATATTAAAAAAATATAATTAAAATTGTTCACGTTTTTCACTATTAGTGGTAAATGTCGGTTACATTTAATCGCCTTTTTTAATTTCCGCTCTTTTTATCAATAAAATTACATCGTTTTTTTTATACGTATTATATATAACGTCCTTCAATAAAATATATACATAGTCAATGTCAAAATATAACCTTTTTATATAATAATTATTATTTTTATATTTATCTCATTAAAAAAAAAATAATCTTTTGAAATTTGAGTTTTTTTTAGATAGAATCTATTTATTTAGAAGTATTACAAAATATATGTAATACTTTGTAAGATAATTATTCTGAACTATTATTCATCACAACTTATAGTTTGAACAATATTAAATAAATATCGATCAAACTATAAATGTTAGTATATATTATTACAATATATATATATTTATATTGATATAAATTTTCGTTTATATATAATATTTTAGAGCTTTTTGCTTTATTACTTCTGTTCCATTTTTATTATTGTTTCAATAAGAGAAGAAATCTAAAAAAAAATGAGAGATTTAATTTCGAAAATCAAAATGTTCGATTTTAAAATTAGACTTGCGATTGGAAAATTTTAATATTCAATAAATTTTACAGCCAACAGGATCGAGTTACTGAAGTGTCCTTTCGGATTGCTTTTCAATTCGATTTTTTAATCAACTCCCGTGCTGCAAATTAATTTCACCAAGTCGAAACGAAAGATTACGAAATTTAAGCTCCATATAATAATGAATAATGTATTATATATATATATATATATATATATATATATATATATATTTATATATATATATATATATATATATTTATATATATATATATATATATATACATATATATATATATATACATATATATATATATATATATATATATATATATATATATATATATATATATATATATATATATATATAATACAATATATATATATATAATCAATGAAAATTATTTTCGTGTTTGTATTCGTAATTGTGCTCTAATTAAATTGTAATTCGCGAATTAATTTGCCGAACGATTAACGTGTTTGACGTGAATTAAATTCAAAGTCAATAATTATTGTCTATATTTACATTGAAATCGTTTATAGATATCTGTAACACCTGTTACTGACATTTTTAACGTTTACAAAGTTTTCTTTATAAAATTTAAATTTTGCACGAATCAATATTTTTAACGAGTTTGTGTTTTTTTTTCTTTTTTTTTTTGTTAGCGAGTTTAATAAACTTTTGCATGTACCGCTTTTATTATTCGCAATCGGGAACAGGAAAATAATCAATATTTTACATTTAATATTTTTTCCATTATATTTTACTGAACTCTGTACTTGAGAGTTATAATAATATCATAAAATTATTTTTATTACAGTATTATATTGAAATTAAATTTTAAAATATAAATTATTGTATACTATATATTTGTTATTCAAATCTATTTGTTAATGGAATTTTATCTGAATATTTTATACAGGGAAACAATTGTTAAGCGAAAGCATTTAATCAATTATTTAGGGGGTTAAATGTGCCGGAAGAAATAGTTGCAATTTCCAAATTGGTTCGATTGCTGAACGAAATACGTATATAATTTACATTTATATATATATATATATATATATATATATATATATATATATATATATATATATATTTAATTCATTACAAAATTATTTTATCATCAAATATTATGATTTTTTTTGAATATAAATAATAGTTAAATTTAATAACGAAAGTTATTTCTTTATTTAAAAATTTGAATATTATATTTAGATTTATGAATGAAAAATATATTAGATAAGATTTTCTTTTCTTAAAGTTCACAATTAAGAAATCATAAAACGGATTTCATTTTTGGTATTGAAATTTTGAAACTTTTTTTGGTTCATATTTGATAATTCTGACAGAAAGGTTTTGAAAGTTAAATTTTTTTAATTCCTATTAAATATGGAATGGTAAAACAATCGTGTATACCTTAATATACTGTTTTTTAAGAAAATTTCTAAAATCTTTGTGTGGGTTGTTTTTTTTTTGGGTTTAGAAATTTGTTTAAAACAACTAAATAACAGAGATTAAAGTATAAAAGCTTTATAATACATTAATTTGTATGTATATTAATTTTAAGTTAGAAATACAAAATTCGCCAAAAATATTTCGAAACGCCTCGAGTGCAAATGGTTAACATATTTTTTCATAGATAAAAAGACTAGTTGATAATTAATATATTACTAAATTATCATAATAATTTTCATATGAAATGTTATATATAATGTCACGATTTTTTTTATAATTTTTTTTTCTATTATAAAATAATTTTTATCGATATTTTTTTTGTACAGAAAAGAGAAACGTACATTAAAAAACAAAAACAAACGGCCACAACAACACATAATTTCGACATTTGACGTTACATGTCCGACGTTGAAGAGCGTCACTAAATACGAGTGTCGGATTAAAAGCATCCCTTCGAAATATTTACATGTCATTTTTAATTAATGCAAACCTACCCCGTATTTCAAAAACATCCCTTACGCGCCAAAATGATGCAGGGACGTACTCGACGAAAACGCGATTTAATATTTATCTTCTTTATATTTTATTTACGCGACCTTTTCCCGGCGAATCTGTTTAAAATAAAGCGCAACCCCCCTCGAAATTTCGTCCCCAAACCTCTTCAACTGCGTAATTCGGTGATTAAAATCTGTTTAAATATTTAATTTAGCATTATTTACGCGAACGATTCTTACACCCCCCCCCCTTTGTTTAACCGGTTTCGTATTTAACATGTTAATTTGGAAAAATGTCGACCGATGAAATTTAATTGTAAATCTAAAACGAATCTATTTTTCTTTGTTTTTTGTCAGTCGTCGAAGTGTTAAGATGTTATCTTTTTTTTTTTATTACTTCTCAACTGATGTATCGCGTTTTTGTTCTAAAAGTGTCGTAAAATTTTACGACGCTCTCGATTCATCGGTTTTAAAAAACATATATTTATACTATTATATATATATATTTTATATTAAAATAAAAATAAATTAATATCTCGATCACCGATCATTCTTTAAATATATATAATATAATTTAAATATCAATTTTATTATACGCAGTCGAATAAATATACTTAATAACATATTTAGAAGTCTATCTATTATGAAACCACCTTTTCAGACCGAAATTGAAGAGGATCCTACATTTTAATAATTCATTCAAAAAATTACAAACAAAACCCATTTGAAAACTAAACAGTTGTGGAGAACAATTTTCCTGATATATATATATATATATATATATATATATATATAGAAATTCCGAAAACTTTTCATATATCGTTACGAACGTCAATCAGTTTAAATGCTTGAATATAAAACGACACTAAATTATATAATCGTTTTTCAAAGTTCGAATCACAGCCGAGTTTTCATCTGAAATTTTCATCAAATTGTATATGAAAATATTCTGTTACTGTCAGTATTTCTATATTAAAACTTGAATCGAAACTTCTATTCGTACACGACAATGTTAACAATTGTCGATTATTTTTTATTTCGTTTCAATACTCGTAATATTAAACGTATATATTGCGTTGACGTAATACCTGTCAAACTTTTGAGAACTTTCTTAAACGACAAGTTAAATAAAGTTTGTTTCGAGTTTCTATTCACATTTTTAAGTTCAAACGATCCAACGTTAATTCTTATAATTATTTCCGTCAACTCGATAAATATTATTATATATATATATATATTTAAATATTATTTTTATTGTTCGATAATAACGGGTTACACGGATAGTTTTCGAACTTTCATTATGGCTATAAAAAAAAAAGGAAACATCTCACCATAAAAGGGAGGAAAATCAATTTAACCGCAACAGTTGTCCAAAGACAAACGGGGCGGTTAAGACAAACAATAAATTTTCTTATTGTCTCGAAAAACTAAAGTTTCCGCCGTAGTTTACGACGTTATTCCGCCATTATTTTCCGACATTACGAATAACCCGTGTTACCCGGGTTTTGTCTATAACGACCCTTTAGGATTATCGCTCTTTGCTTTCGAAATTTAATTGTCGACGAATTGCGTTGCAATGTCGATAATTTCGCAATAAATTATCGTTCATCTACCAACCCCCCATCTTTTTTGAACGATAATTTATATGTATTTACACGTCTCTACTATATAATAATTTCGATTCGAAAGCGAAATTTTCTCACAATTAATCTTCACGCTCCGTTTTGCAATTATGTTAACTTTTTTTTACATAATTACTGTTTTTTTTGTATATATATATATATATATATATATATATATATATATATATATATATATATATATATATATATATAGATGTTAAAATAAATCGTCGACAAGATTATTATTATTTCAAAACGTGTACACTCGTCTATTTTAGCATTTAGATTTCGGAAATTATTTCGATGCCGGAAATTATTAGGAACTTTTGACCAAAATAAGCTCGTTTGCGTTTTCCCTTCTTTTCCACACTTGTATTTCCCGTATAAAATTGAATTCTTTATTTTTCCAGGAAAAACCTCATTCTTACTATACGTAAACATATTCATTAAATTTATGTGAAAAATTGTATGTGTTTTTTGGTTTTTAAATTTTTATCTTAAATCTTAATATTGTTAAAAAAATGTAATTTAAAATAAATACTTTTAAGTGACAGGTCACGGATTTAAACTCGTGATATCGTTTATATATTATTTTTAATATATTAAATTGTTACAATAAATATATCAAAATTATTTTCTTTTAATAAAAATGAAAGTCAATCGTACAACTGATAAAATATTTTATAAAAAGAGGTCTAAATTTATAAGGGTTATCATATAACTGATTTGTATTTTGAGTTAAATTAGAATGTAATAATTTGTTTAAATATATATTTTAATTATATTGTTACGTCCCCGGGGTCGGGGGTTTCTAAGATAGAAAATGATACGCTCCTATTTGTGTATATCGGTCTTACCAACGGGGTTTTATTACTGACAGGTTTACAATAATCGGCAACAAAGTACAAGAACAAAGCAAGAATTACAAATAATAGAGACAATAGAATAAATACATCAATTAATAAGAATAATCAAAGATACAAACATAAATCATTAATCAGAGATACAAACACAAATCATTAAATGCCAATAGTTAGAGATACAAACATAAATCCTTGAATGCCAATAATCAGGTATACAAATATAAATCAATTACAAAGCAGTTAATAACAATAATAGACATACGTCAATTAATAAAAGACATACATAAATGAGTTACACTAACAAGAGCGACAAGGGATTAATTACTGGTTACCAAAACCTTAATCTCTAAACCCATATTCCATATATGATCCACCGGATTGGAGTATAACCGCTACTCCTTCTGGAACCAGATCGTAGATATCCAACGTGAGACTTTCTCGAAGAACGTCTTCCAGACACTCTTCTGGATTCGTAGAGCTCCCAGATGCCGACCAGGCCGCTCCTACATCCGATCGTCCTTCACCGTAGTCTGACGTCCTTCCTCGATCTATCCATCCGGTCCGAGCTTCACAGAGCCAAGGCTCTCACATGTGAAGTCGGGCAGAACTTCGCCTATCCAAGACTGCACGCAGACGAAGCTTTTTGTATACTGGTCTTACGCCCTTTTTATAGGCGACCGACCTGCAGTCCTTATCGGTTTCAGCCAATAGCGAAATAGTAACGCCCATTGAATATGGGAAATCCCGTCCACGTTATTACTTTGTGTTTATCTGCGTCGCTTGGGTTTTCAGAATCCATTAGCATTGTTATCGTAATCCATCTTGTCTATCTTCTTTTACATTTACAAAGAACAGGGTTTTTCCGTATCTTATCTCTAACTTAACTAAATGCCGTTTACCTGCAGTAATTATATTTATTTCTTACATTAAACCCCCCAAGGTCGTAACAATATATATTTGAAAATATTTATAGAACGCAATTTATTTGAAACGTATCATTGGATTTTCTTTAATATGGGTTTATTCTGAAAATAGGTTTTCCTTTACGTATCAAGATTTCAGTACAAATATATAATCTTGCTACATTTATCTTAAAACGCTATATTTTAGAATTATATTTTTAACTTCATTATAAAATAAAAATTTATAGATATGTAGATTTACGATATAAGTTAAATAAAGTTAGTGCTGTTAATTAGCATTGTTGACTTAATAATAATATATATATTTTTTTAATATTTTCTTTCGATGTTTATTACAAATAATTTAATTCTCAAATAACTTTGAAAATATTTTCTAAGAATTTTTTTCTCTCATGGAAAGAAGTGCTAATTAAGAACACAGAAGTTGTTTGTCTCGTTTGTTATATTTACAATATAAATTACAGTATGAATTTTTAATATAGATAATGTATTTAAAATTATTACTGAAATATAGTTAGATGTCGTGTTTTTCCACTTCAAATATCAAATTTTATTACATATTTTTGTTTATTATTATATTTCAAACAAATACATTTATTATTTTCATACATCTTTCTCATTTTTAATCTCTATATTTCTCTCTATTTATCTATCTATAATATAAACATGTACTAATATCAGTTTATTTTTAATTATATATTTCATTCTATGAAATTTAATATTTTATCTCAGGATTGGTCAATTTTTCGCTTTCCATGTTCCATTTTTTTTTGACTTTAAATTCCAATTTACCACAAAATTTCTATCTAAATTTTTAATTTAGATGGATATTTTGAAGATCTTTTTTTTTAAAAAAAGGATTTCCTTAGCATATCATTATTATCACTTGAATATAATGCGCCACCCTTAATCTTTTGCTACACCACACTTTGACCATCCCTGTTTTATACATTAAATTCGTTTTTTTATATATAATATATTAAAAATATTTTATTTTAAATATATATGTATATAGATAAAAATTGAATTGTTAAACTATCAATTAATATTTTTATATTATCATATAAATATGAAGAAGAATTCATTTAAATTTTATAATTGTACTTTAAAAAAATATTTTTTCAGATATTTTCATTTATTATTTTTTATTTATGTATACATTTATATATTGACTGGTGAATTTGAAGATTCAAAAAAAAATATATATATATATATATATATCATTATATTTTATTTATATGTATGATTTATTTTATCAATATTGATATGATTGAAAATGGATTTAATCGTTATATGAGACATAAATAGAGCCTTAGGACGAGCTCGAGAATATTATTGAGCGTATGTAAACATGTATGTTTGATGTGCAGGGTACACTGGGTGTCCAGGCCGGTCTGAAGAAGGTTGGTTTGGCGGTGCTGTCACTATCGCTGCCATCAGGACACGACCACGACAGAGTTAGTTCGACAAACCATGGTCTTAAAATTTGCTCATCGAAGCCTGCATTGTTTTCTTTTTCTTTTTTTTTTTTTGTTCCTTTTAATTTTTGAATTCATTCCATGGTCTCGTCGGCATTTTATCAATCATGCGGTCATTTGTTTTTTATGTTGTCGTTTTTTTTTTTAATTTAATGTTGTGTTTTCTTGGCGATTAATGTCGATATTAATATGTCATGTGCATATATACCATAAATATATATATTCATAATACGCCAGAAATACTAAAATTTTCTTCAAAAATTCATATTTGAAAAGCTTAATTTTCTATCTGCATAGCTGTCTTACTATAAAACTCGAAAATATAAACGAATATATACAATATTTTATTTTTTTATAAAGAATTTTATTTATATAGATTGGCAATATAGTTTAAAATATATATCAATTTAAATTGGATTTATATAACCAATGAATCAACAAAAAATAAAGAAAACTCCAACCTCCATATTTGCTAACATGGTCCCGTGCGTATAAAAAAGATAACCTCGAAGGGTCGCATAAATGAGATTAAAGTACATCACTGAAAGAGTTATTCCAAAGATTGAGTTCCAGAAAAGTTTTGAGGATTAGAAAAAGTGGTAATATAAGTGTAATAAATATACCATATAATGGATAATATTTTGAAGGGAACATCGATATAGACAAATATATAAAATTCTTTACGAAAAAAAATAATTAATTGCGATTTTTTAAAAATAATAAATCATAACAGAGCTTCAAAGTAAAAGCAGAATAAATTCATAAGATTTTGTAATATTCAGAATAAAATAATAATAAATCTGAATCGAATAGAATAAATATTATGTCTATTGCTATTTATTCAAACAAACGATTCTCATAGCAATGCTTGTTAGCGCAAAATAAAGGAAAATACAACAAATGATATCTGTCTGGAAAATCTTCGAGAACAAAGGGTCGTTATTGCGCTTTAGTAATATTGAAATTTTCCAGGGAAAAATAAGAAAAAAAACATTTTTTCTATAAAGCTATGCAGAAGATAATAGCATTTCGAATATATTTCATATTTCGCCATGAAAATTCTTGATCTTTTCTATACTCTTTATGAACGAGTATGCTAATTAATTAATTAATATACAAAATAATAATATTTCAGCTGCCAAAATAACGTTTATTATCGTTCATTATTATTAACAAACAAACAATTTATACAAAAAAAAAAATACGCATAAACGGTCATCTTTTTTAACCAATCGGCCTCTATTTTATTTCTGATTTTGTGTTTCAAAATTGATCTCAGCAAGCATGTCAATCATAATATATATTATATATCGTCAGTGTTTGTTTTTTATATATACATATACATATATTGTAGTATTTCGTGTGTGTGTGTGTGTCGTCATTTCGTTGCCACACTGTATATACATGAATATTTATGAACGCGTATATTGTTATCGTTTTTGTTGTTTATTTTACGCATTATTTTCGAATCGTACTTACACCCATAATTATCATAATTAACGCTTTGCAAAAATTAAATAATATATTATATATAAATTTTAGTATTTTGATTAATGAATTGTTAAATTTTCAAATGTGTACGTTCTTATTTTATATACATATAATATTATAATTCTAAATTTAAATATGTATATTGAATTTTATATATTGGGATTTAATTTAATATTTCATATTATAGAACGTATATTTTTATAGCTTTGAAAAATCGAGGCAACCCTTATATAACAATTTTATTATTCATTAAAATATAATATACTTATTTTCAATATTTTTATCCTGTATTTATTTCAAAAATTTTATACAATATTAATTTTTTTTTTTAATAAAGAAATTATTAATATATTTTTTAGATTAAATTTAATTTTGAAATTGGGTTATAAGAGAGTTGCCCGTATATATATATATATATATAATTTTAAGTAATAATTAATTTTAACATGAATATAAACACAAATTATTCATCATAAATTCATGAACGCTTCATGCACTACTTAGTTGTATTATAATAAAAAAAATAGTTAATTTAGAATATATATAAATAGGATAGTCACAAGCAAAATGCACATAGTGAAAAATATATTTAATTTTATATACAGTATTGTAAAGTAATATAGATACGTTGAATTTCAGTGCGTTATTAAAATTTAGTGTAGTATGTAGTCTTAGATTATACTATAATATATAATATATACAAGATTTTAGTTTAATTTTACAGGACTTGCACATGCATTTTCACTGTGTTATTATTTATACAGTTGAAAATTTACCGGAACACAGTTTGTATAGTAAATATATGTCTGCTGCATTTATAAATAAATACTAATAAGTGATTTTTTTTCCGAATATTGTTTATATAATACTAATGAGTTTGAATTTGCAATAAAAAATATAGCATGTTATAATAATATCGTTATAGAAAAAGTGCACGATTTTTCTATAAGATTTATTATGCACGCATAAATATTGCGCCATAGCCTTAACGGGTCTGAGCACATATTTTGAGATTTGTGGCGCATATTTATTTATTTTTTTTATTTCAGGATTGTTTCAACAATTATGACGAAGGATGTAATCAAACGTCATTGGTTTCTTTTATTATTATTATTTTTATTTATTGAAATGCAAGTTATATTCTGGAATTCGAACCCATGACTTGCTTTATAAATTATGAAAAAAAATAGTGATATAATAGCTTTTTTTTTTTTGATATCTTGAATAGATCAATAATGATTCACATATAAATAAATTAATTTTATCATAAATCTACCTTATCTGAAAATTTACGAGTGGTTGAATAAAATATTGGCAGTACAAGAAATTTTAATCAGTTTAACGGAGTAAACTTTAATTTATAACATGCGAAATTTTCCTTTATGAAAATTCACACGTGTAATTTTTGTTTGTTTAAAACAATTCGTGATTAATTACGGAAAATCCGTTTTCGGTACGCGAAAATTAATCGCGAACCGAAATCGATGATTAATCACCGGGAAAAATCTTTTCGATATTCACTTTTTGAAACACACGACTCGTAATTTATTCAATATTATTACGCGTTAATAATTCTTATAGAGAGAACGAGAGGGAAAATTTATCGATTTTTCCACACGTTTCGCACGTTTTCATTATGCATACGTGTACAAGTCGTGAAGTTTTGAATATTTTCCAAATTTATACATAATTCACATCATTTTCATACGTAATTTTAGAATAAATATATATTTATATATATATATATATATATATATATATATATATATATATTTAAACAAAGTTGACTTTTATTCACAACAATTTTCAATAATAATTATCGATTTTTATAATATTCAATTATGTAATAAAATATTTAGGACTATTCTAGTTCTTTAAACTAGAATCAATTAAAAATATTTTTTTTACACATTTTTATTTTACTTTCACTGTTAGTTTTTCGGATTGAATTTTTATTATCAATTTTTTGAACATTTTCCAATATACGATTGAGTTTAAATTTCGAATACTTGCTCATTTTCGATGACAATATATGAATCCATTAATAGATTTATTAATTAATTGATCAATTAATGGCAATTGATTATTTTTTTTGTCAATAAAATCATCGATTTTTATTAAGAAATACTTTTATATTTAACGATAAACTAATAAATCATTATTTTAACGTTTTATATAGACGTAATTATTTTTTTTTTAATTTATTTGAAGTAAAAACATTAACAATATTCTAAAATTATTTCCGTGAACTTAAACTATAAGTATATTAGATTTAGTAATGCTCTTATTGAATTATTATATTTTCGTGTTAAAAATAATTTATTTCGCACTTTTATTTTATATATTTATATATTGCCTAGACAATTTGTCACATTTTTCGTACGCGAACGACCTATAAATATTTGAACAACAGAGAAAAATCGGTAAAACACGTGAACGCGCAACAACCGTTCGATAATTTCCCTGTCAATTTTCGCATTTTCTTTGTCGTTTGATATACAACGAGGAAAAATCGTATTTTTCTACGTGCCGCTAGATCGACACTAACGAAAATTACCTACATGTTACAGGCAATACCTACATATAATATATATATATATATATATATATATATATATATATATATATATATATATATATATATATATATATATATATATATATATATATATATATATATATATATATATATATATATATATATATTGTATAATGATGTGTTGCGATCGATCGTTTCGCAGAGAGGTCGAAATTACTACAGTTCATCACGCGACACTTTATCGCTTTTCCCATTCAACATGTTGACAATTTATCATTATTTTCGAAATAAAAGTAAAAGCGAAACGAAGCGTAAAAATTGCCTATAATGTGTTTTACGGTATAGATGTGTGCGTATTTTTCGGAAAATCGAGATTCTCCGCTCCGTATGTAGGGTCATTAAAAGTTATTCAAAGGGTAAAATCTTATTTTGTCTGAAAAAAAATATATATACTATGCCTTTGTTTTATGTTTATTGTGTATATTCTATCATATTTTATATTGGGAATTTTTCCATAACGATGAATTTTCTTCCATAATAAAAATTGCTTTCGTTCGGATTTCCTCTTGTTATATGAATTTCGTTCCGTTTTGTCGGAAAATTTACATTCTCTATAAATTACCAATAATGTATAAATATTATATATATATATATATATATACATATATATATATATATATATATATATATATATATACATATATATATATATATATATATATATATATACATATATATATATATATATATATATATATATATATATATACATATATATATATATATATATATATATATATATATATACATATATATATATATATATATATATATATATATATATTTAAAATTTTATATGATTAATTATTTTTTTACTGAAAATTTTATATTAAAATATTGATCATTTTTTAAGATTATAACTAAACTAAATACCCACGACTTGTTTACGAATAAATAATCAATTTATAATATTTTATTTTAATTCATTATTTTCCATCATAATAAGGTACATTTTTAATATATATTTAAATTTTAATTAAAAGTTGAATATTATATATATATATATATATATATATATATATATATATATATATATATATATATATATATATAATGTTTAAATTTTATTCTGAATTTTATTATTAAGTTGATATTTATTTGAAAGAAAATATATTATAATATATTTATATTTCGTTAATTTAAAAACTTGAATATAAACAATACATTCGATAACATAGAAAATAACGCACAATAAATAAATTAATATATCGCATCTATCTAAAGCAATTTTATTAAATTTCTTAAACTATATAAATATTAGTTTCTCTTTTTGTCATAACTATTATATGAAAATCTAAAATAGTTTAATGTATAATATATATATATATAACTTTCTTATATATAAACATCTGCGTATAGCCGGTTGTAAAACTCGATCTATCACAGTTTCTAACAATAACACCACCTTTTCCCGTAAAACGACACCAGTTGGCGAAACACTCAAAAAGCTTTGGATTTATATTATATTATATAAAATCTCCTATACACAAGCGCAAGATCATAATGCTTTCGAAAGTTTCGCTCGATATTTCTTTGATAGTTCTTTTACGTTTTGAGAAGCTCTGCTTACTCTCATATCGTACGCTGCAGCACTTACTACGAGTTTTGTACATTTTTTTCCTTCTCATATTATTAAAAATACTTTGAAATTATATTATATAATATATAAATGTATATTCGAGATCCAGGTATCCTTTTCGTGACCGGAAATGAAATGTTTTAAATGAAAAAAAATTTTTCGTAAAATATTCCAGATGTTTCCTCGAGAAAATTGTGCTCTTACTTAAATTTATATATATTATATATTATGTTATATTCACTATATTGCATTTTTTTTTGTAAAAAATGCATTTTATATATAAGTGTTTAGAGAGTTGTTAAGGAAAACCGAATAAGAAAAGGCATATTTGCTATTTATATTTCACTGTATATATATGTTTATATAATATATACATAATGGATTATGATTTTTCTTTCTATTTTTCAGCATTTTCTCTTTTGCTGAAGGTTGACGACCGTCTTTTTTAAAGTTGGATCTTCTAGACGGTCCGACGACAGGAACTGCATGCGGAATTTATAACCACTATCTCATGTTTTTCAACCATGAAATTCCTATCTTTTTTATTTGTAGTTTTTTTTCCCATCCGTTTTTCCTTTGCCGGGATGAATTGAAAACTAAAATATTTTCGAGTCCGGAAAATGTGTCCGGCATGCGATGTTTTCTTCATTGTGGAATATATATATATATATATATATATATATATATATATATATATAAATTATTTTTATATATTTTTTCTCAAAGCTCTAACATTTGAAACCTCATCTATCTTTAAAACATTTTTTGAATAGAGAATAATCATATATCGTATATTTATGTAGTAGTTTAAAGTATATTTTTAAAATAAATTTTTATGAATTACTGGAGATTTATTGTTTATACAATATATAGAAAATCGTTGAATTACTCCGTAATATAATTAATAAATATATATATATTATATTTTTTTAATTCATCAATTATAATTTCGTTTTAATATAATTATAATTTAATTGAGTCACGAGAAAATTTTAAGAATATTTCCCACCTTCTCTAATTTTTTTTGCGATTTTTCACTTATTTATTTAATTGTTTTTCCATCGTAGGACGTCTTTTTTAACTATCAGAATTTTTCATATTGTAAACTTTAAATTTTAAACTGCGCTTAATGAGTCAAAATTCTCGCGAAAAAGATCTTGTTTAATTTAATTTCTCTTTTGATAATTACTGTAGAAAAAATTAGATTGACGTCTGTTGAATAAATACACACTTTTGACTGACTGAATAAATCGTAAAAGAAATCTAAAATCTTTTGTGTTTTTCTAGATTTTCTTTTTTATTTATTTATTATTATTATTATTACCTTCTTAGAATTCCATTATACATTTATGCTGAATATTTTATGGTTCAAAATATGAATGTTTATTTATTTGATGTGTTTATAGTTTCCATAGAAATATATATTTTTTATATTTTTATGTTGAATATGTTTGAAAACTATTTTTATTGTAAACATTTTTTTAAAGTTATATATAATAATTAAATTTTATAATATTTCAGATGTTTTCAGATTTTTTTCAAATTTATGTTTTTTGATACATTTTATAAAAAAATATTCACTGTCTTTATTCTGAATTTCATCCTTTTATTAATATTAAAACATTGGATATTATAAATATATATATATATATAATGGATTTTAGTTAAAAAAATAAATAAATCAGACCAAATTCTTTAAAATACTAGTATATATATATTCAGTATAAAATTGATTATAAATTATGATTCTTAACTCTAGAAAGTCTACTTTTTTAATTAATTGATTTATTTAATTAATCAAAAATAATAAAATCGATTTGAAACATATAGATAATATGTTATATAGTAACGAGAAGCGACTTTATCAAATTTTATAATAATTTATTAATTTATACGGAATCGTGTCGTCAGCTCTACGTTCAAACTTCAGACACGTTTCTTTTACAATATATTGTTTGATTGCCTTAATTTCAATATATTTTAATTTAAAATACAAATTTTTATATACAAAATTAAAACATATTTATAACCTTTATTATATATATATATATATATTTCTTTTCGAGTTATTTATATTGTCATTTAAGCAGAATGCGACTCAATAATGAGCGTTAATTGACAGTGGTCTACAATATCGAATGACCGGTTCTGTCATTGCACTATTTATTTATTTATTAATTTTTTTTTATTGAGTAAAAGATAACGCGTCTTGTTTCTTATATGCCAGCAATTAAGGGTAATTATTGGTCTGGAATTCTTTATTGTCATTTTCTACTTTCAATTAATCGCGTGCGGTTCACCAACCTATCGTATTTATTCACATATTATTTATTATTATTGCTTTTAACCATTAAGTTTAAAATATATTTTTATAACGTTACATGTATATATTTTATATGAAATCGATGTACAATTTATGTGCAATATACTATATATTTGCAGTATAATAATTTATTATAGTTTCTGGTGAGCTATTAGCAAATGGATAGCGTCCGAACTATTCATCTTTTGTCTGCTTTGAGTCGACGGTAATTATCGTAATTAATCTTCAATATTACGATCAGTAATTAACAAATTTAATAAATAAAAAAAAATGATAAATCAATATAGACAATATACTTGATTTTGATATTTCTTTTCTTAGAATATGAAATATTTTTTTCAGTAAAATATTCTTTTATATATATTTTTTTTCATTTATTAATATGTGAAATATATTATAAAAATATCACAAATCGATATTTTCATATGAAATATATATATTACATTTTAAATAGAAAATTACGACGAATCCTTCAACTTGTCACATTCCGATTAAAAATCATCAATTAAACTCAAGTACACCTTGCAATAATTCAAGATTGATATATCGACATGTCACTTAAATTATAGAAAAATATAATCGTTTTCAATATTACGACAATATATAATTTAAATTATATATCGATGAAACTACTTATTTCTATTATTATACATGTCGTATTGTATGATAGTAAGAAAAAAAAACTAATATTCTCACAATCATAAACGTTATTGTGTTTTGATCTTGATTAATATATATTTTTTTAAACAATTGCGTACTCTATTTACAACTATGTAATTAATATATTAATTTAAATTTTTCCAGTTCATCATTACATGTAGACGAATAACGTGTTCGATGTTAGTTACATGTCGAGTTTCGCGGTGTTGTGTCGTTGTTTCGTTTTTATATAAAATCACGCGCTCGTTTCTAAAATGAATAAAAACAGTATTAATAATAATAATTATATTATTATAAACGATTTTAGTTAAATTTAATTACATTATTTTAAATTAATGTTTTGTAATCGGTGAGAAAAATGTGCAAAAAGTTGTTAACGTTCGATTCGAGAATTATTTTCGTGTATATATATATATATATATATATATATATATATATATATACATATAGTTCATCTAAAATTTTAATTTAAATATTATAAACTCTCAGTAATATTAATGTATATTATACACGATAATTTTATAACCACAAAAGAGTTGATCAATGTTTTATAACCATTTTTTTTTGCACTAACATTAGCCAAAATCTAAAACGGTCTTTAAAATTTTTATTTTCTCATATATTTTCCTTATTTATTTACTAAAAAAAAATCATTTTATATTCAGTCGTATGAAAAATAAATCAGCCTTTAAAATTCAAATGACAGATTCGGATATATATATATATTTATAATACGTATTCAAATATAAATATACGTCGTTATATACATTGTAAAAGCTGTCTATGTTTTGTATATTTTTTTTGAAAAACACGTCGTTTTTTTATCTTCATTGTATTTAACGAAAAAATGCTAGAAGGGAAAAACTTCATAAATTCGTTACGTTCACTTTGATGTCGAAATGAAAATGTTAGTTAAAAGCGATTTTTCCTAAACGTTCTCCTATATCTAATACAATATATATTTTTTTAAATAAAAAAAAATAAATGTACTAAAGCATTGAAAAGAAATCTTTTTACCTGAATATATTTTATTAACGTTTTAAAAAATAAAACTTTTATTTTAACGTAGTGTGCGTGAGATTTTTTTCGCATTTTCTTCGAGTAGCCAAATATTTATTCGCCTTATCGTCGTATTTATTTTACGATAAAGATATTTGAGAATCGTCCACGTAACGCTAGCATAATTTTATTTATAAGTTTAATATTTAAACATAATAAAATTCGTTTCATATATAAAATATTAAATACTATATATACGAAATTACATTGTTTAATACTGAAAAATATCGTAATTACACACAATTCATAATGCGAAACTGAAATATGTCGGCGTAATTTTAATTAATACGTTTTTTTTTTGTCGAAATTATTATTTTATAAAATTATTTAATACATTATATAGTACAATATGTACGTATAAAAGTAATAAACATAGCGGTGAAAAATCAACGTTATACACGCGAAGGTCGAAAACCACTGATAAGAATTACCAATGGTACATTATAACTCGACCACAATATATCTTTTTTAATCTGGAATTATTTAATATTTTAAATTATTTTACACGATATGTGTGGCGTTGTCTTTATAAATGACGCTTATATAAAATTTATTCAAAAAATATTATTATATATTTTAATAATATTTTATATTTTTACGCGGATCTTCAATATATACGATCTTGTTTATATGAAAAAAATTAACACATATAACATTTTTAATTATATTGAATATATTTTAATTTTACAATATAATTATAAATTTAGTAATAGTCGTGATATATTAATTAAATATTTATATTGTTCAAAATATGTAATTTATTTAGGCGTACTTTTTTTAATTTTAATATATTTTTTATCACAAGAAAATTTAGAAAAATATTGCCATATACTCACATTTTTTCCTATATTATTTCAGATTTTTTTGTGGCAAATAGTTATTATATTTTACGACAACAAAAAAAAACAATAATATATTGTTGTTGTTTATTATCTAAAAAATATTGTCTAGCAAGTAAATATGATTTATTTTTTGAGTTCAACGTGAATCATAAATTGCCAGTGTTTATATTCACATAAACAAGAAAATTTGCTTCAATCCACTTTATCGCTGAGTTATATTTTATCATTTTGATCGTTCTATAATAATTTTTATTTTATTTTTTGAGCATTATAAAAACAATTATTTTTCTAATATATAAATATTTAAAAATTCTTCGAATGATTTATAAACAATATTATTTAGATTTAGCTGAAGACTTCTGAGTCATCAATTTCACATCAAATTTTTATACAGTTTATTTAATAATATGATTTATTACTATATTTTCAATTATTACGTGTTTTTATATGAAAAAAAATTTTTCTTAATTTTTGGTTTTGATTTAGATAAAAATATTTAACTATTGAACGAATAAAAATATTAAACATATTCGATTCCGAATTTTTCCAACCCTCATCACTATCTTTTGATCAAATTGGAAAATGTTTAATTAATTGAAAGCGTAATTACGACGTTTTCCACCATTTAATGTTTTTTTTTTTCATTAAAATGCGCGAAAAGTACATTCTATTTATGTTTTATATGTAAACAGAGTCGCTCGACGCTTTTCGCTTTTTACGTCGATTCGGTTTAATTAAAAATATAAATCGATTTTTTTTATCATCGACAGAATCCCAGTTTTTGCGGTATTCTAATATTTTTTTAAGAAAAAAAAAATATTCAAAAATTACGAGAGCTTATTGAAGTTTTTCGACGCGTCTTTAATTATGAAAGTTTTTTTTTTTGTTTTTGAAGAATTTTTCGTATGCAAACTTCGATTGCTATATAAACTTGTAATTTGTTTTCTAAACTTGTTTATATAAGTTAAATGTAATATTCGATTCGAACTCAAATTTAAAATACTAATTAATATATATGGTAAGGTTTCTTTATCGTTCAATTTGGTTTAATTAATTACGTAAATAATATTAATTTAATCAATGTTAATTAAAAAATTAATTAAATAAATATATTACGTTTATAATTTTAGATATGTGTTTAGTTTTTTCATGAAATATCGTTTTGACAATTTTATAACTATTTTTCTTTGAGTTTATTTAATATGCAGTGTCAAATTTTCTCTTATTATATGATGAAAAATTAATATATATATATATATATATATATATATATATATATATATATATATATATATATATATATATATAATTATTAATATTTTATATTACTTTGTTAATTTATAATATTTTTTTTTAATTTTGAGTTTCTAATTTAATTTATATTATATAAAGATAACGTTAAAAATGATTTTTAAATATATATATATATATATATATATATATATATATATATATATATATATTAATGGAATTTAAGTATCAATATTATTTTAATGTTGCTGAAAATTATATATAAATAAATATTGTTATATAAACTAATTGAACGAATAGAAATGCAATATTTTTTTCTAAGAGGCACTCAAAAGAAATAGGTTAAGAACTACTGTTTGTAGTACGGAAATATGGCACTTGTAAACATTTTTATTTATAGTACAAACTTTACTATTCATTTTTATATTCGACATATTTTATATATTGTGCACGTATATCCTGCATGTTCTCAGCGGTTGGTTTACATGTAATATAAGTGGTGTTTGACCTTTAATCTTGGGGGATTTAATTAGATCCTCGAAAACTTTGGGCAAATTTAAGAGCCATCAGGTATAATAGGCCACCGTCACTTTTCTAATGTATTATTTAATAGGAAATATATATATATATATATATATATATATATATATATATATATATATATATATATATATACGTTTCTAGAGAATTCTCGTCAAAATTGACAAATTTGACGATGAAAGTTGTGAAATTTTGATGAAAAGTTTTAATATGACCTCACATCAGACGTTTGTGGTATTTTTGATCTTTAAGTTTGAACTTTATGTGTTATATATTGCATCCTTAAATTTTTTTATTATATATTAAAATTAAATTCTGTATTATGATATAAAAGATTATAAAATTTTAATGGAAAATTATATCGTTAAATATACAAAGAAATCTTAGATCATTGACGTTATATCAAAAATTAATGATAAAATTGCAATTTGATATAAAAATAAATTATCATCATTATATTTTATTGAAAATGTTCACGCTTATAGTGTTATAATATTTTTGATATATTTATATATTTTAAGACTTACCCTTTTTGATTGAAATATTTTTATAAAATTAATTTTTAATTGAATTTTAATAAATTTAAATATTTTTTTCAACAAATAGTATAATAATATTTTTTTTATATAGAAAATCGATATCTAGTTATATAAAAAAATAGTCGGACATAAAAAAAACAGGATAATAAGGGATGCGACGTAAATTACCGTATGATTACGTAACATCAACAGCCTTTATCGACGTAACGACGTAAAATGCTACCATTTCGAGAGTCGTAAAGTCACCGCTCGAAAAATGTAAAATGAAAAATTTAATATTTAACAATTATATTTTTTTCGCTCGTACATTTCTATCGTGTATATCGTAAATCACGCTTACAGATGTAATAGGCTTAATACGATTTAATTTACGGTGAAATATCACTTTTATCAATTGTATTTTATGTATTCGGTGACATTTTTATTTTTTCTATGTCAAACAAGCCGTCGTATTTAATGCGTTATCTCGATTAAATCTTCTAGTGTTGTCCTATGCGCAATTTAAGATCGTCGTATTTTACGTTTTTCTTGTTTCCGTTGTGCATTCATATTTACGATGAAATAAGACGGATGATTTTATACGGAAAAATCGACTCTTTGTAGCGTTAAATCGAATCAACCGTAGAAGGTCAACCTATTATTAGCCAGCCTATATAGCTCGGAAAATTTGGTCTATTTTCCACGATTCTTTAGCATCTCGTTTTTTTTTAATATTTTTTTTTAGACTTAAAAGGCTATTTTTTTGCATCTCTTTATTTCGATGAAATGTGCGCGAAAGATTTTCAACTCGCATAAATTGAAATTCTGAAACGTTTACTTTCTACGAGGCTTCGCTATGAATTCCATAAAGAATCTATTGGAATTGAGCGTACGAAACTTGCAAGAGGTAAGATAATATATAATATATATATTTATAATTCGCATTTTCGTAACAGATTTATAAATCTAGATTTTTTTTTTCTTTATATTTACATTCGTAATTTTTCGTAGTTTGTTTTTGCGTTCGCTCATTAAAAATATTGTATATGTGGTTAAAACTTTCAGTATAAAAACATCGAGTTAATTAAAAGTTACACATAACTCTACACTAAACTTAAATATTTATATTAATTTATTTTTTTTGCATACTTAATTCAAATATTTTTAATATTTTAAAGTTTTAAAATATTTTACAGATTTTTTTTATTACAAAAAATATATAATATTATCAATCATAGTTTACAAAGTAATTCTATGATAATACAATATTTATTCTGAATTAAAATCATCTTCATATATCATATTTTCTTTACATATTTTCATACATTATTTTTTTTAAATTATATATATACATCAAAGTCGGAATTTATATATCATTTTATACCACTATTTGCGGTCTTTTTACTATTTATATTTCAATAATAACGTTATTATTGCTCATAAATTTATTCAATGAAATTTACGTGCTTGTTCTAAAATATAGGAAAATTCCATAGATTTTTTTCTACAATATATTATACATATTTTTTTTTTAGTATTTTGAGATATATTCACCAGGCACAATTCCAAGCACTATTGGGAAAAGTACAAATTGATTGATGATTCACCCTGAGCGGACAAACTTTAACCACATTGTTTTAGCCAGACAGTTAACCGATAATTTCAATACTAAATTGTTGAACTCTAGATAGGGGTGAATAGTTTCGATTCCCGTGTTTCATTTGCCCTTATAAATTTTATACACTTTTTATATATGTATATATATATATATATATATATATATATATATATATAATATGTAAATATACGAAAAAATATTATGTAATTGTATGTTTTATAATGATTTTATAGAATTATAAGTTCATCATTTATAGTTAAATATTTTAAATTTAAAAAACATTGCCGAATATTATCAAAGAATATAGTATTTTGTAAATTATGTTTAATATATCTTATTGTACTAAATTAAAAAAAAATATATTATAATTTTCTCATTATTTAAACCTGTAATATTTACGCCATATTTTACGCTTTAATGTATTGATAAATATTGGAAAATTTTGATTTATTTTCGTTTTCAATAAATCAAAATCTGTACATTTTTGAAATAACGGTATCTCGATAATTTATTACTGTATATAAATCAAAAAAAAAATATTTCATTGTAATATTTATTTGATAGTCAATTAAAATATCATTATTTAAATGTAGTACCATTTTATGTTTAATCTAAATATCCCAATATAAAAATAACCTTTAATGAATATTCAATTTTATATGACATTTGAAGTTCAAATGCTGAAAATTTTATTATCTTAATTATATTTTTATTCGGTTTTAATTGTGTGACAATTTTATTATATTTATTATTTTTATATATAAAATTATAAACATAATATTTACATCATAAATATCGAACTTTCATATCACATATTATAATAATAACTAAATTTTGAATAATGACACTTTACAACCCCCAAGTTTTCCACTAAGTAATCGTTAAACGACTATTAGTAATTATTTACGACATCGTTTATAAATGATAAATATTTAACATAAATACGGATCGACTCGCAAGTGACGTAATGCGTCATAACTTATTCTAATTTTAGGTACCTGACACATTATGCGCGGCGTTTCGTTTTTTTTTTCGCGCAAAAAACTTTTCCGATCGAATTTTCCGAGATCGACGCGCAAACGTCCCGATATGACTACGTCGTCGTTCTGTCGTACGCTATTTGAATTTTCACATTTTCCACTCGTATTAAATTTTATGCGACTATATAATTATTGCGCGTAATAAACACGCGTTTTTTGTTTTCTTTTCATAATTTCGGTTGTTTGTCGTGGACAAATATGTTAAATTAACATTAACGTCTCGGACGTATTAAATTCGCGATATTTAGATTTATGGACGTGACGTTTCGTCGTCGAGATTAAAAGAGACGAAAAAAAAAATAGTCGGAAAATAGAGTGGAAAAAGTCGTAATTTTCCGCGCGTAATTTATTTCTTAGAGTTTCGAACGCGCAATTTCGATTTCTTTTGATGTCGATCGTTACGTGAAAAATGCAAATGTGTCGGATATTGCTTCTGAAAAGTTGCTTTTTTTAAAAAAAATAAATTTATATGGCTGTAAATATATTTATTTTGTATATTTTCTTTAGATTTTTATGTAGAATAATATATTTTACTCAAATTTATATTTTTTTAACAGATAAAATTAAACATTTTCCATTTATTCCTATTGCATATAAATTTTATAATATAAATTTACCGATATTTTTCATATTTTTTCGCACAATAAATTCAAATTATATCTATTTTTAAAAATCCAAATACCAAAGTAATCATTTTACGTTCTATTTTCATATATTTATATAAAAAAAATATTATATATTCGGACACGAAAATTGAAATTTTGTTATATATATATATATATATATATATATATATATATATATATATATATATATATATATATATATATATATATATATATATATATATATATATATATATATATGTATGTATTAGTTTTTTTTTTTACAAAAATACGATTATTTTAAATTCTACTATATGGTATATAATATAATAATTAGATTCATTTTCGTTTATTTTTTTAATTACATATATATAGATTGAGGCGGCCAATTTCTGTGTAAATGCGATTAACATTTTCTTTTCATAAAGAATTGTAATTAACTTTTTTTTATGGATAAAATAAATATTATTATTATTTGACTTCAAAAACAAAATAGATTATATAATATAATTTCACTAAAAAAATAATTATATATACATATATATATATATATATATATACATATATATATATATATATATATATATATATATATATATATATATATATATATATATAATGACATCACTGTGTCAACGTTTATTGTAAATGATCAAGTATACTGTCATAATATTATGTTAACACTTCACATGCTGAACTGTAAAAGGTTTATAAAAATATTATTTTACACAACGATTCGAGTTAAATAAATCGTTTCGTTTTTATCACACGATGAAAACTTTCTTCGTTCGTTTAAAATATTTTCAAAACGCGTCGTTGACCTTTTTCACTATCTTGACTACTTAACGCTTTTCGTTGTCGGAAAATCTTTTTGTAAACAATAAAAAAATAAATAAACGTCTAGATATGATCTAATGTTGAAAAACATTTATATTGCGGCTCCGGATTATGTGATATGAAACAGAGAAAAAAAAATCTGTCCGAATAGTTATACAAATATATTTTTGTCAGTCCGCTTCGTCCCGCGTTTTAAAACACCTGCATTTCATTACTACTTCTACTTTTATTATTCTGACACTTTAAATATATATTTCAAAATAATCATATTTTTTCCGAAATATTCGTTCATTTGGAACGTTTTAGAATCAACTTATTAGTTTGAATGTTCTTTTATCGTTATTATAAGTTAGTGGTAAGTTATTTAATATATTTTATTTTATTCTTAAATATATTAAAACGGTACTTCTCAACTTTTTTATATACTATTATCATTATATTTTACACAACTTTTGTCAGATTTTCATTCGCATTTTCTCGAATTTGACACAAAATAAAAAACTTCGTATTGTATTTAGAACACACACACACACACACATGAATAGATATTGGAAAACTCTAGCGGTTAATTTCCGCACAAATATTGATTTTTCCCTTTGGATTTTTACGAATGTTATTTTGGTCCACTAATTTATTGTATCAATTTCCGGACGATCATTATTTTTTCCATATATAATAAAATATATTGTCCATTTGATAAATAAAATTTTGTCGATATTTATTTAAATATTATGATTTAATGCTGTATTATTTTACTGTTATATAATTTTTATTCAAAAACTTGTAATATTTTTATATTATAATTATTTATTATTTAATTTAAAATACACTTTTCTAATATACAACACATTGTCTATTCATTCAGCATATAGTTTCCATTTTATATTAAATTTATAAAAATATTTTTTATTGTTAAAAAGTATTATAAAATATTATCATATATAATAATTATATATACTGATTTTTATTATTGTTAAATTTCATTATAATAGTGAGTGAAATCGTTCGAGAATCTTATTATCATTATCGACTGTAACTTTTTTTTTTTTATTGTAAGCATCAATTTACTTAAAGTTTTTCACCGCTTATTTTCCTTTCATTTTACGTATTAAGTTGAAATTTTGACAGAATGCTTCTCAACTATGGATGCTTAAAAGCACAAGCGAGCTAAATTTATTTTGGCTCTCGATCTTCTCTGAGTAGAATACTTGACATCGACTCTTTGTTACAAATAATCAATATTGTTAAAATAATCTTATATAACCTACGCACTGATTTTACGCTTTGATATTTTTCCATTATATATTATTATTTTTTAATATTTTTTTTATTAATATATATATATATATATATATATATATATATATTATATTACGAGTTATTCAATTATATATATATATATATATATATATTTTTCTTTAGAACGATATTCCTCCTACACAAAATAAAATATTCTTTTAAGATCCTCATAAAGAATATCAAGGGTCAAGCATTATCCTAGGTTCATATCTTCATAAATTTGTAAGTTCCATAATAAAATTAATGTGTTATATATAAAATTATTTTATACATGTATTTTTTTATATTAAAATATTATTTAAATAATACATACATATATATATAGTTGAAATTAAATCATATAATTTTAATTATTATATTTATGTAATATTATTTTTATATTCACGATATTTATGGCAGTTAACCCTTTCGGATGTTAGTCGACCAATATAAATATATGTATAAAAAAAAGCTTGAATGAGCTTTTGGCACCATTCGCGACGTCGACGACAGGCTCGAATATTACGACTATTCTGCGGCAGTTTCGAGAAGCTTCGTACTTTCTACGAAAATAAATACGTTTTTTATGCGTAGAAATAGCCCGAGAATATTAAACATTTCGCCTAAGGGATGCGAAAGGGGATGATGCGACAAAATAGGAGTGGAATATTTGCAATAAAATATTATGTAGAACGTACGCGAAACTCGTATAACGTTCGTTTACGACCGCACGATTTTCCGACGACTGTGTTTCGACGTGCGACAGTCGAAATTCGACGAATTTCGCATAGGAAAATCCGACGGAAATCGGAAAATTTCGACGTTTCATAACGGCCGTTAGTGACTATGTTCATCGATACGTTTAACGCGATTGATAATAGTAACGGATTTAAGTCGCATTGCGTTGTAAAAAGTTATACTGTTCAATCGTTTTTTTCTTTTGAAGATTTATATGTAATAGAAATAGAAAAATATTTTTTTAAAATTAATTGTATTCAGTTTAAGACAATTTGGACTAATTGATATAAAATGATTGTAATTCTATTGTAATAATTTAAATGTACTATTATTATTTTACATAAGAAGGTTAAAACAATTTATCAACGTTTTTATTAATAAATAACGATTCTTTCTATAATAAAGTAGATTAAGGGTGAGAAACCTTCATTTAAAATATATAAATTTCATATATAAAATACCAAAAAGAAAAAAAACACATCTCACAAAAATATAAAAGGCCGTATTTTCCTGCTTAAAAGACCATCTCTGAATTAAACCAACTTTAACTAATAATCAAATTTAAGAGCGAGTTAAAATTGTCAAATTTTATTATGTTCCATCTTCTGATATTTTAAGGGTCCACAATTTTTATATTTGATCCTGATAAGAAATTTAATCATCCGTTTTGGAGTGTAGATTATGATATTTGATACGTCATAATCAAATATTCATCAGCTTGATCGTAATAAAGTAACTCTGGAACTTTGGTAATTAAGCCTTCTTTTGACTTCTTTGGTTTTTTTTTCATATTTGACGACACGCGATTTTTTGAAAGATTTTTCAAAGCGACATATTTACATGAACGAATCAAATTTAAAAAAAAAATGGTAGTTTATATAAAATATTTAAGCAAGAATTACAAATTTGGGGTCAGGAAAGTTACGTGCTGTAATGTAATATATTTTAGAAAGAGGCATTATTTATCAGTAACAAAATGGAGGTCATTTAAACGGTGTTATTTTCCACACATATAATTCGATTTTTTTTAATAAATTATACTTTTATGTTAACGTAATTATTTTATTTAAATAAAAAATATTGAAATTCCAATGTTAAATATATTTTACATCAATTAGTCATTGGTTAACCCAACTATAGATTAAGTTTCTACTTTATAAAATATTTTTTATACTGAAAAAATAAAATACCTTTAATATTTTGGTAGTAAAATATGTGAACATTGGATGTAGAATTCAAGACATTGCATCGTAAAAGTTTAAATTGAATTGGTTTAAATACGCAATCGTTATTTATTATGCCGTCTGTTTAAATATATTATAGATAAAAGATTTAGAGTTGTTTTATTATTTATCATAATCATTTTAATAAAAGGAAATTTTCTAGTGCTTTTTCTATCTTTGGAATTAAACCATATATTTCTGGATTCTGCTGAAATGAAAAATGTAATATGTCGTATAAAATGCTGAAATTTTAAATTTTACGACAAAATCGAACTTTTAATAGTTATTTTAACTTTACGATATGTTCTTTACAAAGTAGTCATAACCATTCAAGTATTTAAGTAAACTGAAAACTTGAATAGTTTTCTAACTCTTTTATGTTTCTAATAGAATTTTCTGGTATTCTAATGTTTGAAATAATTGCAGTTGATATTTAAAGTCTTAATTTTCTAATTTTAAAATTTCTTTTAAACTGATATTACACATTTATGACAATAAGTAGAAAATTAACATTTTTTAACCGATATATGAAAGTATTCATATTTGAAAATTTTAATTATTTTTTTAACTATTAAATGTATATTTATATTTTCAATTTTTTTTATATTTATTTATTATCGTTATCAGAAAAAAAACAGCTAGTTATGGATTCATAATAATTTTAACTGCATATTTAGTATAATGATCTATTGCGACTTTCACATTATTTTCTCAGTGTATTTGTATGAAAACGATTTTTAAAGTCAACTAAAATGCATTTATATTTTTTTGCAAATATATATATATATATATATATTCATAGTTATATTTTGACAAATTTTCCGTTAACGTTTCCTGTGTCAACATTTTCCATTCACGATGCGATCAACGCAAACAAAATCTTTCACAGAACAAATAAAGATCGGTCGGTCGTCCTTACGATGGTCAATAAAAAAAAAATTGTTAATACAAAAAGAAAGAAAACGAAAATAAACGAAAGAAAGGATCCTCATAATATATTTTAAAAAGGAAAAAATATGGTATCAAATTTATTCCTGGAAATATCGATAAACGAGAACTCACGCGAACAAAACACGCGACCGCGTTTACCGAAGATGACCAAGTCAACAGTTGTCCGAATCAAATTTTGTCAGGCCTTTTCAATTATTTTTAAATAAATTCAATATTTTCATGCACATCTACCCGTTTATGTTATTAAAATATTTGCATTTTAATGTGATAAATAGATAAAATTTGAATTTAAATAAATATTTTTTTTTCATATTAAAACCATATTATTAATTTACTATATGAAAAATTAATTATCGATTTAAAATACTATATAAAAAATTAATAGTATATAAAAAATTGTGTATTACTATTATTTTTTCACGATTTATGAGTTAAAAAAAAAATCAAATCATGCTTTATAATCAATTCCATGTAAATATGAAAGCAATTATTTTTTTTAAATGATGTATAAATACGCCAATTTATACTATCATTTTTATCTAATTTTTCTAAACATTATCAATTTGATGAAAATGGTAATTATTTTACCATTTGATATATAATATGTATATAAATTTTATCGTCTCAACATGAGATAATTAATCTTTTAAGTTAATTAACGCATTTGAATTCATTCTGATAGATAATTCAATACATTTAATTACTTACACTATAATATATATATTCATCGAACTTCAAAAAATTATATTAAATTTCGCGTCCTTTACTTTGATAATCTCTGACGCAGTAAACCTTTTCGTATCTGTGCTTTGATTATCGAAAGTAAAATATTTACACGGTACCCTTTGCGCCCTTAAAGGAATAATTGCTTTATTTCCTCGTATATTACCCCTATCGTTTATTAATATTCGACATGAGGGGGGTAGGGTGCGTTTGCTCTCTTTATTTTCCGTTCGATTTAATTTTTGTTACCGAAAGTTTTCACTTGATTATTTTTGACTCGGAAAATTCGTCAACGTTGTAATTGAAATTATTAATTTGTCGAGAAATCGTTTTAATTTTTTCATTAAATTATGTATTCTATCTACATTATTCGAATTTGACCTAATTTTATATTACAACAAATACAATATATTTGTTGTAATATACATGTATTAATTTATATATAATGTAAAAAAATAACAAAAATTCATTTTTTTTATTAAGAATTATTTGTATATTGAAAATAAAAAATAATAATAATATTAAAACAACTTTCGAAACACTATATTGGTTTTTTCTTAATAAGAACAAGTTCAGTTCACTTCTCAATATTTATATTTTGGTTTTTATCGCAAAAAATATACTATAATATATATATATATATATATATATATATATATATATATATTAATATTTTAATATTTTTTTCTATATACATATTTCTGATTTATGTGTATATATATATAACCAAAAAATCTTTAATGATTCATGTTATTAGAAAGCTTTGGGCGATTTTTGTACAATTTTCTTTTACAAATCATTTCGATTTTTTCTGTATAAATTTATAATAATAATAATGAAAATTAAATAAATAATGAAAATAACTGTTATATTTTACATTTTTTCCATAATTAAACATTTACTTTGTGCACAATAACAAGTGACCTCTAAAAGTAATAGTATGTATTAAATTAACTTTTTTTTTTAATTTAATTAAATACATATACAAAAATGTTTCAGACTTCGTTTTTTACTTCCGGTCGCTATATTGTTTTCAAGCATAACTTTTCCTTCTCTTTATAATGTTTTTTTTTTATTATTATCATTCTCATGTTGAAAACTCGCGTGAATTTATTTCGCGTTCATTTTTCCTCTGGTCACATTTTCACCTTAATGGTCGAGACGTGTTAGAGCAGGCGTGTCAAACACAAAGCTCGCGGCCCGTCATTACGAAAATTGCGGCCCGCCGAGATGTTATACTGTTTTTGATAACATATATAAAATTAACGTTTTTTATTTATTTTTTCAATTAGTATGTACATCTGTTTAACAAAGTTGTAGTGTGCAGTTATTTAAAAGTGATATGTTTTTTTAGAGTGAAAATATTAAATTTCACGCAAGGTTTTCGTTTGAAAATTACCTGAAAACATGCGCTCTTGCTAGCGAAAAATTATATTGAAACGATAATTTCTTAGTTTTGTTGACATAATTTCGATTTTTTATAATTATAATGCTCCTTCATATAAAATGTAAGGTATCTTTTACGACAATGAACTTTTAAGATATCTGGCCAATTCGTAAAGCAAACATGTTTAATTATGTCTCGCCAAAATGTGCTTTTTTGGATAATATATATAAAATTTATATTTAAATATACATTTTGTTTTTTTTTACATGCATGTAGTTCCGTTTAATAAATTTGTAGTGTACTATTTGTATTAATTAGAGGTGATGTTTTAATTATCAATCTGGTAACTTATTTTTTTAATGTGCGGCCCACGACTGAGTATATAAAAGCTCACGTGGCTCGCAATATGCTATAAGTTTGACACGTCTATGTTAAGAACATCGCCGAAAAAGAAACTTTTCCTTTTCATATTTATTATTATTATTATTGAAAAGTGCACACGCGCTTTTAATGGGAAGGAAAAACGAGGAGAAACCATCTTCCGCTTATCGTCCGATATGAAAAACTTATCGAATTCGACGTTTTCCCGAATCAAATGAACCGCTCGAAAAGCTCTCGCGGCTAACGACACTTGTTGAAACACTTTCGACGTTTTCTTTTCATATATTTATATACGACGCTTTTTTATCGTCCGTTTTTAATGCGACGTTTAAAAGTTTTTTTTTCGCCGTTATGGGAAGCTTTTTCGAAACTTTCGGTGTGTGCGCCTGAAATGTTTGAACTTTCAAACTGAATATTTTGTGCGCTATTTCTCTAACAATACATTGAGATTATCGTCGTTAAATCTGATACGTTTTAAATGGTTGTCATGTATTTGAATTGTTATATTTTTTTGACATCATAAATATTTATAATGTTTTTCCTTTTAAGAAATCAATTAAAAAAAAAACATTAATATTAAATTAATTATATTATATGAGAAATTATATTTTGTGAATTCTAAAAATTATTTTCAAACATCGCTTTTAATAATTCCCATTATGTTGAAGTCGATTCTTAGACTTGTTTAATTTAGTCCGTTATTTAATCATTTAAATTGTGAACTTCTTCAGTTCATAATTAAAAGCGCTTGTACTTCGTTAATTGTTCGTTTTAAAATACTGCAAAAAAAAAACGTAATAATAATGAAACACTTTGTTCTTCGTCTATATTTATTTATATTTAATAAACATGACGAATGACGCGTTTGTCTGAAAAGAATGTAAATAATATTATCTTGTGTTTGTTTCAAGACGAAATAAACTTCTACGAATTATCAAAAAAAATGTTACAAAGATGGCCAAATCGTTAATACTCTTTAATTAGATTTTACAATTTATAAATTTTTTCTTGTTTCATTTATAAAATAATTTAAGTACAGAATAGTATTATATAAGCATTCATCCTGAAAATGTTTTAAATCGAATTAGACCCTCCGACGGAGTCATCATTTTATTTTGTACCACTTTTAAACGTATTTTGTTTCTGTATATATCGAGTTACAAAAGTATTTTTTTCTAGTTTTAATACATTTTTTTTCTCTTCATAAAACACAAAAATTATTCACGAAGCATAAAAGAATAATTTCGTTATATTTCATTGTTTTAAATTGACTCAAACGAATCGCAAAACATTTATATGTATATTTTTGATAAATATATTATTTTTTCAAATAAATATTATACATTTTTTTTAATGATAATTGAGTGAAATGTTACGTTTTATAAATTAAACATTCACGACGTGGTTAAGTAGAGGCTCCATCAAAGCATTCATATTTCCATTAGATGCAGGGTTTATTTGTACCTCCAGGTCGCGGGTCAACACTCGCAGCATATAAATTTTACTTTTCAGACCAACTAGCATTTTACCCAGTTAGTTAAACCGTGTGGTCTTTTTGAGAAAGACGATTTCAAAATTTTTGAACCATCGATCTGTTCGCCAAATTCAATATATCTTGTTTTATTGATATTGAAACGTAATCTATTTTTTTCCTAGCGCTGTGTTTGGGATTGTAGTTGTTCACGGGTGCGATATTTAAAGGTCGATCGTCACAATATCTATGAAGAGCAGCGGTAACAGGGTCTAGAACCTTAATACATATTCACCGTGATGGAAAACGATGGTGAGGTTCACATTGTTCATTATACTACAATACCCAATAGCTCGGCGAATTAGATTGATGGATGGTGTAACTCCTTATTGTAGATTTCAGAGAAGTATGCGTTTTATCTTTGAAGAATTGCTGCTGGATCCTGGATTGGAGCTCTTTACACCAAAAGCTTTTTAGGTTTAGTGCTTCTCAGAAGGTCATACAAATCTTACCAGAACTCGTCTTTTTCGTCATCGGCGTAATTGGTCTTTAGGGCGTAACAAGAGACCACTTTAAGGGCCACGGTACTGGAGTTAATTTTGATTGACATGATCCCATTGAATACGTAATGACGTTGTTCTTGAATGCTTCACTGATAACGATTCCCATACTATTCTGAATCGAGCTTGTGCTATTGCAAAAGAGCTTACATTCTTCGCCGATTTCTCTTACCTTGACGCCTTTCCATTTAGTTTTTCTTTAGTATTTAGACAGTTCTTCCGCGATGAGTACAATTCGTGACTTCTTTCGGTTATTGTACCGATATAGATAGTACCAACTCGTACCTGGACTAATTCATCTAGTCTGTCAGCGGGTAACCCTTGTTTATTTCTCATGCTATTTGAGCGAGAACAACGCGCATTGCCTTCGGGGGACGCCCTAGCAGTTCTTGTCAAATTTTGAACAGACCCTTCTATGTAATACTACCATAAGTACTTCGACCGATGAATCGTTTCATCTGTCGTTAAAGACCTTCATCTTTGGTTGGAATACAGTCGGCACTATGAAAAGGAGATGATAGTATTCTACCAGCCTTTAATTGTATTTAAATTATCTAAATATGTATATATATATATATTTTTTTTTGAATATTTTATTGAAGCCTGGAAAAAAATTGAAACTCAAACAACAAAAAATAGTATTCAGAACAAAACTTTCAGCATGTTCAGCTACAAATATACATTTTTAATTCATCGTTGAAGGTACTTAGGAATTATATCGATTTTTTTCCAACCATACAGATATCGCTTTATATATGTGACTTTAATAAAACATGTGTGTGTACACTGATAAACACGCGTGTGCGCCATTAAACACGCGGATTTATGTTTTCGAGTGCGATCTTTGATAACGTCGAATAATTCACGCAAATCCGACACGTTTTCAATTAACTCCGCCTAGACAGTGCCGTTCTAGGGTACGTTTTCCCAGTATAAATATCGTATGAATGGGATTGCATACGCCGGGCTGAAAATGTCAGTGTGAATTCGGTGTTTCAGCGCACATCCGGTTCGTTTATCGCGACAAAATCCTTCTTTGTTATCATTATTGTTATTATTTTCGCGGTGGAAATTCGAGATCAGATACGAGCGTAAAAGCCTTCGCGGACAGATGGATTGTCGTCGTCGGTCCAAATGATAAAATCCGGGTTCGAGTTGCGTCATGAAATATGAAACTTCATTATATTTCAGCCGTTACAGGATACGATCTCAGTTTTTATTTTTTTTTTCAGCATGTATGTAAATGAAAACTTATCTTGAAGTCGTTTCGCATTGTTATCAAAGGCTTATCTCGGATTTTTGACGATAATTTTTCTTATCAACGTATAATTCTTTCTCTGATCCACATTTCATTCTGCATTCAAGTATATAAAAAAAAATCATATATATTTAATATTTTTTTTAGATATATATAATACATGGTTCATAGTTCAGCTTTTTTTTATTCTGAATATATTAATTTAATTCATGTATAAAATACAATGCAATATTTTATATTACATTAAAAAACAACTAATTTTATGCAGATATAAATAATTCAATGTCGCTATATTTTTTCGAATCATTTAACAATATTTTTTTAACTAAAATCAAATCTTTTGTTATATATGATTTAAAAATCAATATTTTTCTATATTTATTTAATACATTAAACATTAATTATATTTTCCTATCGAAAAATATATTCATTTTCTGCATTAAAAAAATATTTATGAACAACATTACCATAAGAAATAATACAAAGTCACGCGATGACCTGCAAATATAATAAAATTGTTCGTTATTAAGATCTACCGATTACACGATAATTAAATATTTCAATTCATGATCTTAAAATACGCAATTATGCGTCTTTTTCTCTATTTTATTTCCGTCCGTCCCTCCAAATTCTTAGAATTTAATTAATCTTTTATAAAATGTCATTAATCGAAGGTGTCGATTTTTATTACTATATATATATATATATATATATAGAAACGAGACAATACGTTCACTGTTAACAATTGATTAATGACCTTTGTGAAAGGTACGATTTTTATATATGCAGCATATACAGTATGTCGCGAAAGTATAGAGTCATCGTTTACACAAAACAAACATAGCCGCGAAGCGAAATTATATTTTATAAAGTAGAACAAGGTTCTTTAGAGTAGTAAATTTCAACGTGAAATATAGATTTTACTAATCGAATTAATATTATGTAACTCTTTTCTATTAATAAATCGCAAATCATGAAAGCTGTGAAAAAAAAAATGATTTTATTAAACTTAATAATGTTCGTTTTTTTTTTCTACGCAAAATTTTATTATATGTTATTTATTGGTTATATAACATTGAATTAGATAACTTTTATAACTTGGACTATATATACGTTTTATTTTTTTATTTTATTTTTTTTGGCAATTTCGCTATAAATTCGCCGATAACCGTTTGATTTATACAATTTAACATCGAAATGGTATGAAGAAAAAAACGTTTTTTATTTTTCTCGCATACCTGTTTTCTTTATTTTATTTTTCCGTATTTGAAAACGATTCGATACTTTTGTCCTTCTGTTACTTTTTTTTTAAACCATTATTTTTATTTTCTAGTCGTCTATAACGAGAAAAACAAGACAATTTATTCTATATTGTACAATATCACTTACACATTTTGAAACCCTTATATCGAAATATCTCTGTGTTTTATTTATCATCTAATAGGATTCGTTATATATAAATTTTAACATATACATTATAAAATCAATAATTTATTATAAATATCTTAAGAATAATGTAGATAAATAATTATCATGTTTATTTTCTTTAATAACATTAAAAGATTACATATTCTAGTTAACGATTTTAATACTTCACACATCTATCTATGAAAAGGTTGTATTATCTATATTTTTTTTCATATAATTTCACATTTTTTTTCTCTATCGTATAATTTTAATCGATCATAAAAATATATATGTATGCAAAACGCGAGTTCTTTTCATGCGATGTATTGATGCAGTTTCGCATGCATAATGGAAAAGTGCATTCATATTTGCCCCCGTTTTTCCTTTTTTTTTTAATATTCTCATTTTATTTTATTGCAACGGTCAAGGATTTTATTATCGTAAACTTTTGAAATATGCTAGTATTTGTACTGCTCTTTTTCATTATTGCACGTATTTCCGATTCTAGTTTGCTTTTCATATTATTTAGAAAAGTTTTACGTGAAATATTTTATGCGATAGCTTTCAAAATAAGTTTCGCCTTTGAAACGTCGAAATATTTTTAAATTCAGTTTTTTCATAGATATCTATATTAATATTTCAATATTTATATCATATATTATTTTTTTTTTAAAAAAGACGAATATATTTCAGTATTAAAATTGACTGGATTATCAATTAATCTGTGGTAAATGTAAATATTCTCATAATATTGTTTATAGTATTTCAGCTATATTCTACATAGGAATTTCTAATGATGTATATATTCCAAGTATTTATGTAGGATTCCAATCAGTTTATCCACATTGTAAATTACCCTAGTAATTTAACTGGTTGCAGCAGTGCATTTCTGTGGTCACTTGAGCATTTACGTATATTAATTATATAGTATAATATATTATACGTTATACAATCATCTAAAATATATAATATAACTAATATATTTTAACATTTTTATTAAATCTTTGATTAAAAATTTCGTTAATGAAATTGAATAGCCAGAATGATCTTTAATACATTTGCATTAATTGAAACGAAGTTTCGGTTTTAATCTTTCATGTAATTAATGTAAATCAAGAAACACGAATAAAGAGATAGCCGAGTCAATTTGGCGTGGGATTCGTGTTTCGAAATGAAATAATTAATTAAGAATTCTTAATTCAAATTATTTTTAATATATATATATATATATATATATATATATATATATATATATATATATATATATATATATATATATATATATATATATATATATATATATATATATATATATATATATATATATAATATTTTATCACGTCCCATATATACCTAGTCAAATTTTCGAATCTCTATTCATCTGGGGTTCAATTTTCGAGAATTTCTGCGAAGACAAAAATCGTGGATTACGACGTAATTCGACCCCAAAATGGGGGGGGGCACAATTTGGTTGCAAAAACCTTTTTTGAGCCGGGTCATGCAACGGGGTCTTGAATGGCCTCTCGCCATCGGCCATTTTCAAATGTCAAGGCTTTAAAACTTAAAGTACAAAACTCGTCGAATAAGCGAACGCGCTCGCTGAATATTCTTAACTTGTGAGGTTTTCTTTTGCAAACGACCTGTGTCAACTTTCATGGTTACTATCGATTAAACTTAGATCTTTCTAAAGTGCAATGTTGTGTATTCTCTATATACGTATAATATAAACTATTTAACTTTCTCACTTTGCAACGTATGTATGAATCTTTAAATATATACATATACCATATATTCTTCAATTAATATTAAGTCTATTAGAATTAATGATGGTATTCTAAAATGTAAAAATACAATTGGGATGTAAAGATAGTTTAACAGGAAATTTTAAATGATTCATTAACATTGTCAAATCTTATAAAGGAAGAAAAATTGGAAACGTATCATTGAGGTCTAAGAAAAATATGAAAATTAATGTTTAGATGACAATATTTAGTTTATATATTGATGAGATTTTGCCAGACAGAAGGCTTTTATTGAATACTCTTTGTGTTTCACAGACTTTACAACAATTTACTATTTTATAGATGCTTAAAAAACAAAGTCTTAGCTATTAAATCTGTAACAGATGTTGAATTGAAAACATCCATTAAACGAAAATGTATACAAATATTAAACAAAATTTAGATAAAGTTTGCAATTTTATACTGCAACATCAACATTTTTGAACCAAAATGAACATCATTTCGAAATAAACTTTAATAAAATAATTTAATAATGTTTTTAGACTTCGTTACATTTAGAATAAAATGTATAAATCGTTAAAATTAAAGAGTTGACTACCGCTGATATTCATTTAGCTCATATTGAGAAAACGAGGCTACAAAAATATTATTTTAGTACTAATTTGAAAATGTTATGAAGGTAATTAAGTTTGACTCTACGACTCGTTGTTTATTTCTCATTAAAATAATAATAATATTATTTTAATGAGAAATAATAATGTTTAATGATATACATACAAATATATATATATATATATATATATATATATATATATATATATATATATATATATATATATACGTATACATTTTATTCGTAATTAGTCAATTTCACCGTTTTCTAGTAGTATATGGTAATAATGGCAAAATTGGTCTAATGTTGTATTATTGATCTTGTTTAATTTTAGACTTTGATATTTTAAATATAAATGTGTGTGTGTGTGTGTGTGTGAATTAGAACTAATTTCTTGTGAAATTAATTTTAACGTTGAGAATCCAAATGTCAATTCACCATTTATATAATTATCTTCGTACAGTTTCCACATAATATAACGTTGTTATGACGTCTTTAGTCGTAAATATGTTTACAATACCGAATTTAACTCAGACGAATTATTATTTTATGGTGAAAATCAAATATTATATTATATCAGAATTGAGATTTGACGAGTGCTTATTTACATTAGCCCTTATTATAAACCCTTTGATGAGAGCGCAATTTTACGCTAGGCGAAATATTGAACGCGATTTAAACATTAACTTCAATGTGATCCGAAAAATCAAAGCCGAAATAAACGTCAAAATTAAAATATATATATGTATATATAATATATAAATATAAAACTATTTAAAAATTTTAAATGTAAATTATATATATGTATGTATAAAGAGATCCATTTAATTGACAATTTTGCAGTTACTTTGTTACCAACAATTTTTAATATACCAAATATATAAGTAATTCTGATTTTAGAATTTATATACAGGTATAGTTTATCGATATATATATATATATAATATGAATTTTCTTTTAATTTTAAAATTTTTCCTTTATTTCATCCTCAAATTAAGTGACAGTCCTTCATGTGAAAAGATTTACATTTCCGCCTTTTTTTTCTCCCCGTTTTTTTTATTATTATATTTTTTTTTCATTCTCGACAAATTGAAAATATTTTTATTTTATTAACAAAATGCTTGTCGGCGCTTTTCCGCCTGTCTGTCATAATTATTTTACAATTTTACGAAACGATTATATTTTTATAGCCTCCGGTTTTCTTTTTTTAGTCCTTACATAATAATGATAATAATACAAAAAAGGTTTTTATTACATAATTTTAAACTGATTTAAATATTACAGTGTCTTTTGTTTGTATATTTAAAATAATACGATTTATTTTATTCCAATCATAGTTTTTATATTATTTATATAATAAATAAAAAAAAATTATATATAAAAGTTAAAATGTAATTTATTTTATTAAAAAAAGATAAATTTATATAATATTTGAAGACATTAATGATAACATTTATAGTAATATATAATTTAAAATTTTATATACAAAAAAATAATGACCCCCAAAAAGTAATAAACGTTAAATATTCCCTTTTTTTTACCCCACACTTCCACAACCCATTATACTTTTAAAACGAGAAAAGTGTTAATTTTAAAAGAGTTACCGTAAATGTTGATGAAAAATTTCGCGTTAATCTTTCTTCTTTTTTTCCCTTTTTTTTCTTTCTTTCTTTCTTTTTAATCCAACGGTTCGTAAACTCTCTTGATAAAAGTAGTTTAAAATTGAGCAATGTAATTTTCTTCACTTCTTATCTCCGGGTGCCGAATTTAACATCAAAATGGGGCAAAAATACGGAATAAACTTGAGAAATTTTTTCAACATAAGAAACATCTTTTTTTTTCATCTAAAATATATTTTAAAGGTTTGAGTTTAATATTAAGATTTTTTAAAACAAATTTCATATTATATAAATATGTCTGATATTAATTTTATTTACTTGTTATTAAAAATATATTTTGTTAAGCGTTGAATCATCATAAAAAAAAAATAATTCTAGTTATATGGATAGATATTTCGTAATTAACGCGCATTTTACGCGCGAAACTGCGACTTTAACGACGCTCCGGTTAAAAACGTTCGAATCGCACAACCGACGAACGCATTAGTCATTCGAGTTAAACTTTAAACCGATTTCGCACTTTGCCCGGACACATTTTAACTAATGACACCGTCAAATTGTTACGACGTTTCGTCGGGTAACACTTTTACGATCGAACTCGTAACGTTACGACGGTCGTTGACTGGCGACGTACGCCACTGGGCTCTTTTGCCACGTCGGAAAAGACGCATTTGCATACTTGTTGTAAAATCCGAACGCACCCTTTGCGACCCTTATCTGTTTGGAACACGTATGTTTCGAAATTCTTTAGAGGGTCAACGCAATTTCATCGAACCAGAGAATCCCCGCTGAGATCTTATCTCGCAAAAGGATACCTATCCTGTCGTCTCGGCAGTTTATTACGTTGGAATTTCGACGGACTTTTCGTATTTACATAGCGTGTAAATTTTGATTGTATTGTTTGACTATATATAATTATAATTTTAATTATATATTTATCATTAAACGAAGAACGCTTTTAAAAATTCTAATTCATATTTCAGAATGATTATGTCTAATATGATATTTAATTATTTACTGTACAACAGGTTTCGAATTTTCAATAAAAATGTCTATTAGTAATTCCAACTAGAATTTAAGTTAAGCTTTGCTTAAAATTATTTGTTCTATAACCGGATATTTTAGAAGGTCACCTTTATAAGGCACATTTTTCATACATTTTAATATACTTTTCGGTTCAGAATTTTGCTGAAAAAGCTGTGATTTGCAAACGGCTTTCAGCATTCGTTACATATCCGACATATTCCCAATAACTTATACAATTAAATTAAATTTATAGAATTCATAAAATATATAGCTAGATTTGTAAATTATTTATATAATATATTTTTCCATATATATATCGATACTTTTTATTATAATATTCTTGCATGCGACGAATTTTATTCGTTTTTATTACTTAAATAACTAGTTGAATACTTTAATATATTGACCCAAAAGTTTAAAACTTTTCTAGTTAGAGAGTATTTACTTTTTATAACTTCCTAAAAAGAAAACTTTCTATATGTATTTTTAATGCATACAATGTATAATATAAAAATCATATAAAATCAATTAAATAAATACTTATACATCTTTTGATGTCTATTTTGTCATTAAAAATATTTTTTTTCCCAAATTTAATTTTTAAATTTTTATATCATACGTAAATTTTATAATTTATTTGTATATGATATATGCAATCACATTTCCATTACATTAAATGCATTATAATAATTGTAATTTAACCAAACTTAACCTGATCAATATCACTGTATACTAAATAATTAGTTATAAAGTAAACGTACCGCAAATGATTACTGTCATATATATATATATATATATATATATATATATATATATATATATATATATATATATATATATATATATATGTAATAAATTTGGTACAATAATTAAATTTCGATATTAAACGGAGCAATTTCAATTAATTCCGTTGTAATTTGACAACTGTATATTTGATTGGTTATCACTTGACAGATTTCTGAAATGTGAAATGTCCATTTGTAATTTCATATATCTATGATAGAATCGTTGATAGAACATATTGCAGTTGACTGTTTCGTGATATCACAAAACAAAATTCAAATGATTATATCAAATACTACTGTGATCAAAAAGTTAAGATGAAGTTATCATTTAAAATTCCCGGAAAGGTAGGTAAATTGTAATTTTCTTTCTTAGGTTGGTAGGACTGTCTATAACATTTGCAAATCGTCTGTTTGTCAAAAGGTTTAATTATCTCCAAGTTACACGTGTTTTTACATGTCTTAGTTCCTACATCATGTCATACTGCATTGGTTCTTTGCGATTTTTTGCCAAAAACTCGACTGGTATCATTCCGCAACCACCGTATTCACTTGATTCGGCTCCGTGCGATTTTTGGTTATTCAGTAAACTCAAAAGGCCATTGCAATGACGCCGTTTTGACACAATTAAGGAAATAGAAATTGAATCGAAGAAGGTTTTGATGGCTATACCGGAAAAAGACTATTTCTAGGACTAGAAAAAGCAATGGCAAAAATGCGTTTTATCGTACGGGGATTACTTTGAAGGAGATAAAATTGATTTGTAAGAAATAATAAACAATTTACATTTTATAAACAAATTCACATTACCTTTTGATCACAGTGTTATATTTCATATATTGTCAACACTTTGATATTGATCTATAAATTGATATCTATATATAATATATATTATAAATTAATTTTATCATTGTTTACAACAAATATATCAAAGTCATAATTTACGTTGTTCATGTCCGGCATATTCAATTACTCGTATCACTCGACACAAGGGGATGATGTTTAATGCAATTTCGAAACCTTCGATTTATGACCCTTAACAATGAGAACAAACCCGCAACAGTGAGATGCATTCCGACAATAAACCATACCTTTATCTAGTATTTGTTACATACATGTAACACGTAAGATCGTATATTTACGTATATATTATATATAAGTAATATACACTATATGGTTTCTAGCTGTTAAATCGACATGTAGCGACTCCATAAAGTGAATTTATGCATTGCAAAATTTACAAACATATATATATATATATATATATATATATATATATATATATCTATTTTATTGATGCTATGAATTTATATGTCAATAATGTTGCATATATATATAGTTCAACTTAACAGTCTTGAAATTATTCTATATTCTATATTTTTTTTAATAATCAAATATTTTATTTTGAATGAATCAAAATCTTTAAAGTATTTATTGAAATTATATTCAATACATTTATTTTGTCGGAAATGAAAAAAAAAAGATTAATAGCTTTAGCCGGATTTGAAATATTCAATTCAATTCGTACCCCTTTTTAATTTCATTTGACATTCTTTTATCGTTTTGATGAATTGAACGTGTCTTATATTGAATTTATTAATGATGTTTTTTTTTTTGGTTAATAGAAAATTAATCTTACTGTCGGTGAAATATTTCACAATGAAATTCGTGGCAATTTGTCGACTTTTGTCAAATAAATATAATAAAATTATGTTATTTTTCCGCATTCGATTAAATTGAAATATTTTGTTATTCTACTTCTGTTAATATCACTATAAAAATATTAATAATATATGATTGATAATTGTTTTAATATATAATATATAGAAAAACAATAACAACGATTAATTGCGCTTTGCACTAATTATGTGGTCTTTTGTGATATCGTTGTAATAACTAGTTGTTCAAAACCACAGATTGTAAATATCTACATTAAATATTACTATTTATACATTATACATATGCGTAACTGTACAAATGATTTAATTATTAATAAACATAGTTACAATATATGAATATATTATACATAACACTAAAACATATATGAAAATTTATTATCGAACGAACAAACTATTTAACAATGTTTAATAAATCGACGCATATTTCACATAGCGACGACATATTTTATATGAAAAAAAAAAAAAAGAAAACGTATAAACGTCTAAAATTATTATGTTATTTATTAATATAGTGTTAATATTATGTTGCAGAAAACAGCCCGGACCTGGATAGAAGCGACTTTCCAGAAGAGGGAGTGTATAAAATTCATTCCCAGTCCAAAGGACGAGCACAGGTAAAATATTAATATAACGCTCAACATTCTATTACATTTAACATACGTGTTATAAAATTTCGAAACAATCTATAATGAAAATTATCGCGGAAAAACGCGACACGTTGCATCGGGAAAATTCGGTTGTGCAATTTTCATGATGGACGAGCGTTCAAAATGTCGAATGCATTCCGTTGACGTTGTGTATTATCGATTATATTATCAATCATAAATATATTGGCTAGTATTATCCATTAATCATTCGTTAAATTATTTATATATAAAAAAAAATGATATTCAATTAATAATATTGCCACGATATATATATATTAAAATTTATTGTTTGTCTTTGAAACGTGTTAAATCAATATTTTATTTCCACATAATTGTGATTTATTGCAGTTTTTTCTATTTTTGTCTACAATTTTATTTTCGTGAAAAAATATATTTTTGAAATAAAATATGTATATATTTTTTTTTCTTTTCATATATTCTGTATAAAAGATCGTATTTCTAATTTTATATCAGATAGTTTTGTTAAATGTCAAATTTCATATATTATATTTAATGATTTAATATTTTAAAATTACAATCTTTATTATTTTTTTTTCTAATGATACAAAAATTTATATTTTTTATATACAATTTATCATTTAACGATTCTATGAAAGTAGATCGACAATACCGCAATTTATAGTTTGAGCCTTGACCTCTATTTCGAGTTTATTAGTGTTGATATGTTCTTTTATACGGCATCTAACCTTTAAGTTCTGTGTATATTTAGATTTTACACGTTATATAGTCTAACATCATTTTTTCTTAACAGCAAATCATCTTATAAATACCAAAAAGACGTTTGAAATTAATATTAAATTTAAAAATTTTATCTATCATTTATTCAATATAGAAATCTGTTAACTATTAACTGAAATTTATCTTGTGAAATTCAATATAATATTTCTCTAAGCGATTCCTTAAAAAGTCTAAACTATAAATTGAAGAACACTACTGTATATTATATTATTTTCAATCATGTTTATGAAACTATATTTTGAATTCTGTTTGTGGGATTCAAATCGAATAAGTTTACCAGTCATCAAATAAACCCAGTTTAAATTACTTGTTTAATGTGAAAGTTTATTTTATTTCATAAAAGCAACAAATAATTTACAACCAATATTATAATTTTATTTAAAAATATATGTATATTTTTTATATTAATTTAAATTACACTGTTTTCACTGTATATTAATTGAAATTGATTTGTGAATACTTTTTTCTACTTCGAACGCCCCCCATCAATATTCTAAATATAATTAATTATCTTTATCCGATCGTAGGTCGAACTTCATACATATTGTATAAAGGTTAGATCGTATTTTCTACTTTTAGAAGGTTGTTTTTTTTTATATATATGTATTCTAACTATTTAAATATTAATGGGAAATTCGTGAATCTTTTAAACAAAGAGTCTTATCTACGAGAATTACTTTATATTACTATTTTTTTCTTCTTCTAACGATAGAATAATGTCACAATTTTCTTTTCTAATATGAAATCGATATACGCATCGTTTTCGTCTATTTATCTTTTATACGACGAAAACTGATCGGAGTCAACGACACGTTTTTCTATATCATTTATTTTCTTTTTTCTTTTCTTCATATCGGACGATTGACCTTTTTTCCATGAAAATCGACACGCATTTTCGTGGACGGGGTCGCGGTCCGAAAATGGAAAATGATGGAGTTTTCTCACGAAAAACTGTTTATTCGCTGTACGTATTAATGTAATAGAACTAGTCGGAAAATTTTCGTTTTTTTTTTTCACGTGTTTAATTTCAATTAATATTTTATTATTCGTATTAAAATTATTATTATTACGTTATGTTAGATTGTAATCATAACAAAATTTTATACGCTTTTTGAATTTTTGATACACGTTTATTAAATATAATTTTTAACTATATATATACAGTTGTAAGTTTTATTTTGTACTATTTTTTTTGCATATCAATTTATTAATTAATAATTAATATATAAACTTTAAAAATAGTTGAAAATTTGAATTAAAAAATTATCTATATATTAATTTATAAATATCTGTATTACATAAATACAAAACAATACGAAATAAACATCATTTCAGCAACGCAACAAACAAGTTTACTGCATAATTTTCAGCGTTACAAGAGTGTCAAAAATTTTCACGAAACCGTCTCGGCAGACAGGTGACGTTGGTTGCCTTCGATATGGAAATTTTCAGAAGATTTTTCCGTGAAAAAAATTCTTCAGAGATGGAAAAATCCGTCGACATGATTGATTGATCGTCGAGCCGAGTTCTTCTCATGCTTGATTGAGCCGCGTCAATCCGTCGATAAAAATTATCATAATCATTATGCGTTATCAACACGATGATTTATGAAAATTACGTCAAAAATAGAAGAAAACTGTAATTGATAATATTATTAAATTTCAATTAATCTAAATTTTGTACTCTATTTTTTTTATGTTATATAATATATTTTATTCATTTTAAACCTCATTAGTGAATTAATGGAGTTATATTTTATTATTTCATATAAATAAATGTTACTACCAATATCTATTAAAATCTAAAATTTATGTTTCGAATTTTTAAATCTTTAATCTTTATTCCTTTTGACATACAGCCTCATCATTAATACTATATACAATTGAATCCGATTAGTTTAACATCAATAGGGATTATGTATTAGTTATATTAACCGGAATGTCATATTTATCAGACCAAATAAAACATACATTGGAAATTCTAGAATGTTAGATGTATCGTAATATCAGATCAGAGGTAAGAAACCTTTTTCCTTGTAAAGACCGTTTTTCGGTAATGGTCTCTCATTAAAAAAATATTTAAATGTATTGACTTGAGATAAAGCTCCCTTTGCAAATCAACAAAAGACCGCACTTACACTATTTTTATGTCGAAATATATACATTATATATGTAAAATTAAAAAAAAAACAAAGATAAATCACATCATTCAAAAACATAAAAGACCGCACGTATTAGCTCAAAAGGCCACATGCGGTCTTAAAGCTGCAAGTTACCAAACTCGACTGCATCATATTTCAAATTTCAACTTAAATATCTACTTTTAATTAATCGTTACAATTTATAAATATTATAATTTCAACATTAAATAATATATATATATATATATATATATATATATATATATATATATATATATATATATATATATATATATATATATATATATATATATATATAATATCAAGCATTCACATCACAAACGAATTAATTATAATTCACTGTATGAAAAAAAAATCTACATAATTCTAACGTCATTAGACACGTACAATGTTCACTTCATTCGCAAATTATAATTAATAATATCGTTTATAACATATATTATAAAGGCGAAGTAGCGCTTAATTTAATATTGATCACGAAACCTATCCAAAACATAAAATTAACCGTTAGAAATCGGTTCGTTAAAGGCGGCCTTCGTGTCATAGTTGCGAATGCTTAAATCGTAATTTCGGTAAATCGGTGAATCGGTTTAATTTAACACGACAACGTTTTCGGTAATTATTATTAATTAAATTTCGTTTCCGCGAGGCGTATTCGTCAATTAAATATTGATAGATTTCGTAATGTTTAACGTTTTGATTCACGCTATGCCGGAACGATTAACGTATAGGATTAACACGTCAATCTTCTCTGGATACTACAAAATAATATATTATCAATATATATATATTATCAATATATATATATATATATATATATATATATATATATATATATATATATATATATATATATATATTATATGTGATGTTTTAGATATTTATTTATATTTTACTATTACTATTTTATCGATAAAATCATCATAATTATAAATTATCCTATTTTTCTTTAATATATTTTTATCTAAAATGCAGCTATATATCAAATCATTGTAAAATAATGTATGAAATATTAAAAAAAATCTTTATGATGATACTAAAACAAATAATCTTGGCTCTTATAGGGTTATTGCAAAATTGATTTATTGTTTATATTTCTATTGATATTTGTATAGCATTGAGTCATTGGTTCTATGCCCAACCTTTAAATAATATATATTTTAAAAGAATTAAAATTTTTATCAATATGAATTTATATTTATTAAATATTAAGAATGATATAATTTATTCATTTATTTGGTACGAAACTACAGCCTAATTTGTCTTAATTTAGTCTTCACTCGTTTTTGTCCATCGATAATCTTCTAAACCCTACAAAGCCTTAAATTTTACGAACCTTCTTTTTCATATTATTTTCTAGACATTTTGTAAATTTTATATTTTTCATATTGTTCACATTGATTCCACCTATTGTAAAACGTTAAAATTTTAAAATGTTCAAATCTTATTATCATTTATTTTTTCTAAAATTTTAATAAAAAAAAATGTATATTTATAAAATATGATATATATTTTTTATATAAAATACAATTATTTTTATTATGATATAAAAAAATTCAGATAATATATATCTGTCATAATATTAAGAAAATCTTCTAATTTGTCTCCATAATATATTTTTTATTATATATATATATTTTTTTTTTTGTCATAATAAAAATGTTATATTTCTCCGGACGACACTTTCTGCTCTTTTGCGATAAATAAAAACAAAGCCCATTTGCTCTCTATATATAAAATTTCCTAAGTAGAAAATAAATTGAACGTTACAACAAATCGATACGACCGATTGACACGTATACGATAGTCCTAGCAAAACTTAAAACACACCCGGGAAATGAAAATCGCAACTTATTTTTTTTACACCCACCGATATCGTTAACAACCCCTCGGCGTTAACGAAACGTTCCGTCGGATACGTCGATTTTACGATACGTTATCGGGTATCGCGAACCGTTTCGTCAATAAACACATTACTCGATATATCAATTAATTGTTATAATTGTTAATTGATTCGTGTATCGTCATCGAAAATGAACAAGTGTACAAAATTTCAACTCGATTTGATATTGGAAAACGGTCGAGAAATCGATTGTAAAATTTCGCTCAGACAAACAAACAAGTTAAATAAAAAAAAAAAAAATGATTGAAATTTTCTATTGGAACGTTTCCAAACTGCATCCTAGTCGCGACCAACAAAACCAACCCTCTGACCCAACTGATCAGCGTCAGAGGCCACCCCTAGTGTGTTATGTATGAACGAGTGACCTACCTAAAACCCAGACGAGGCCACCGGATCGATAATGTTTACACACTCGGGACAAAAATCCATTTTGGCAACTGTCGAAATTCCATTTCATTAAATTTCGTAAGAAGGCTTGTATCGAGCTTTCGCAACCCCTGCCAACATTTTTTTTTTTTGTTTTCGCATCCCCCTTCACATTTTAATTGGTGACTAAAAGCGATTTTTTTCTCCTTTGTTCTTTCGCCGTTACGCGATTGTAGTCGGTAAACGAAGCCTTGTACAATTTAGAGACTGGAATCTCTTTTGATTTATTTTTTTCTCATCGATCGCAATGCGCAATTGTAATTTATTATCTGTGAGCTTTGACCGAAAAAAGCTCTGTTCGGTTTGTAAAATTATTAATTTATATTTATGATATCGAAAATTGGCTTAAATAATGTATGATCTGTTAAAAAGTTTATGCGATATTAGAATTCTCTTTTAACGTCTATCGCCTGATTCAAGTTACTGAAAACTATGAAGATTTTATACTTGAATATATCGAAAGTTATAATTTCTTACTAACTCAAAACTTTATAAATATATTTGAAAGATCTATATATATAATAAATATTATATACAGTGCATTAACGTAATGATGATAAATTCCAGTTTAATATTTAATATTCCATGAATATTGTCAAGAAATATATGCAATTTTATATAGCAATGTCATTATAGAACCTTGATTTGTTCCGATGCAATTTAATGCGAATTTTCGCATTCTCTCGGGGATCGCGGAAAATTTCCGAACCACCCTTTTTCTCCACTTCTCTTCGGTCGTTTTCTCAAAAGGTTTTCCACGATAGGGGTAGATATTAACGTCAATCGTGGATCGTAAAATTTTCATTCGTCGTTTTTTTTTCCCCCGTCGTGCCTTTTCCTATTTTTACGACATATATTCTTCACAATATGTGGTAGAAATTGACACTCCTTATATAAATATATTCCATTTGAAACATTGGAATTTTGGTTATTCCAAAAATAATATATATATATATATATATATATATATATATATATATATATATATTATTTATTATATACGTTATATTGAATATAAAAATCGTTATATTTTATAGGAAAATATAGTATTGTATTTTATACAAACTGTGACTGTGTTTGATACATATTTTGCTGTAATTTAAAATATTTCCACTAGATTAAAATAATATTAAAAATTGTATTGTAGATAATATATTAAATTACTGTCATAAATCTTGAGTTTCAATTAGAACAAAGCACCTTTTTTATCTAGATCATGGATATTCAACTTATTACAAAAGACATATATATATATATATATATATATTTTTTTTTTTTTTTTTGAAAAAAAATAATAATATTGTACAAAATTTTATGAGAATATATTATCAACTTTACGTCAAATCTTTTAACACAATCATTTCTAAAAGATTAAAAAAATGTATATTTATAAATAAATCTGGAACATTGATTTAGAATACACAACATATTTTAACATGAAATAAATATCTAGATAAAAAATATCTTCGAAAAATAATAAATAACTGAATATACAGATATATTCGTTTTTAAGGCTGCTTTTTTTGATTTCCGTGTGCCACATATTGCCCGCGGGCTACGAGTTGAACACGCCCGATCTCACCTGTCGCTCTGCACGTGCATTATTATTATACCGTTACGTTATAAACTTCAAATCCTGCCCTATCTTCTTCTTTATAAAACGGTTTCGTATAAAGTGCTGCTTTTGATTTTCATATACAATGTGAATCGACGTAGGATTTTAATATATTCAATATCTGAAAGTTCATGTTTTTGAATGATTGAAACTTGAACTCGGTACGAAAGACACATACACTTTCTTTTTAATATTTCAAACGGAATACGATATTTTTCTATTGAACTTTGTATTTTATCCGCCTTAAAGATTTAGATTAAATTTAGATGTACAACATGTTTTACGATCAATTTCGATATAACTCAATAAACTGTCATATGAAATATATTGAATTTACTTATACAAATCGTGCCTATATTTATGGTATTCAAATTTTATATATATATATATTTATATAACAATAAAATATTTATATTAAATTCTAGCGATATATTTTTAAAAGATTGATAGTTGTCGAAATTATATTATATAACAATATATCATCATTCCCCGTGAGGGGGTATTCAACCTTATAATTTTTGAATAAACATCTATAAACGTTAAATTTCCATCGCGTTGAAAGGGATGTCACGCGTAAAAAAATTCTTTTATTTATTTATATTTTTTATTTTATTTTCTTTTTGGCCCCACAAATAATATTTGCTCTGAATATCAAATTCATTCAAAGGAAGGTGGTGAGGGGGGGGGCGTACCTTGAATAATTTATGCAAAAACGAGTCGTATTAGTACGACCCACGTTCGTATAATTTTACGTTCAAAAATAATATCTCCATTAAAACACCTTTCTCTGGGTTCTATGACTAGTATATATATATATATATATATATATATATATATATATATATATATATATATATATATATATATATATATATATATATATAAAAGTCAAATGTATATAACGTAAAAAAAATAACCTTGCATTTCTGTGGTTTTTTTACAATTATTCGTTTTTTTTTAATAAAATTTTGAGAAAACTTGATATTATATAATATGTACTGTAATTACAGAATTATATTTTATAAATATATCATTGCTTTTAAACTGTTGTATAACATGTAGTTAAATTCATAAATTAGAAATAGTTACTATATTTACGATTTTATCCAATTTTCTAATATTAATTCTTATTATATTATATTAATTATGATTTTAATAAAATTAATTAATATAAAAAAAATCATAATTATTTATATTCTACTGAAATATTTTAAATTAAAATATATTGAAAAATATCTACTTTTACTAAAATACGTATTTTTTTTATTTTATTTTTTTGTTAAGAGTTGCACACTATGCGATTTTAGAAAGGACTCAGGTGTGCTGTAAATAAAAAAAGGTTTCATTGAACATTGTTTCAAATCAGTGATTTACAAAATAAATTGTATTGTTTTCTAGATTGAAAATAATTTATAGATATTCAAATGTGAAAAATTGAAAAAAAAATAAGGATTTACTTACAGTAAATCCAATTTATAAAATATCTAAAATAAATGGAAAAATATTTTCATATCGTATTTAATTATTTCATACGACAATATATATATATATATATATATATATATATATATATATATATATATATATATTTCAAAAACGTGCTTCGTCAAAAAGCAACCCTTCGCACACACCCTACCCCCGCACCTTTACATTATTTTTTCGCGGCATAATTTCAAATATTTTATTAAATTAACCCTTAAGCCGCGTGCTTCGGTTAAAAGGCGAACCTTATGGAATTCTAAATTTAATTTTTCACGCTAGCTTTTCCGAGCGTTCGTTTTCTCGCGTATAATAAATATAAACACGCCGCACCAGATTTTCGACCGCGATACCCGGGCAATATGTATGAAATTTTCGTGTTAAGCGAATTATATACGAAAATGGGAAATTTTCATGTAAGATTGTGTTGCCATGGACGTTAAACCGATTTCTTTGCATATTGCAATGAGTTTTTCCGACGTCGGCGCTCTTTATCCGCTTTTCATACATTTAACACTTTTTTTTTCATTATAAAAACACTTTAATACTTATTAATATTTTTTTTTACAATATATAAATATAATTTATGTATACAATCAACACTTAACTATAACATTAATATTTTATATGTTAAGATAATACATATTATTTTTATTGACAAATCGTTTTTCTTTAAAATCTTAAATAACCCAACAAAGTATATTATATTTCAAAAATATTAATAATATTTTAGTATCTAATTTGTTGCAGAATTTTTAATATATTATAATATTTTTTTTTCAATATATAAATTATAATATAATATATAGTTTTTTACTTTTTTTTAAATTATTATTTTTTTAATAACCATATTATATATTAATCAAATTTTATTTTAAGTTGCAATAAAATTTAACTATTACTCTTATATAAATATATATATATATATTTTTTTTTTTTTTGAATGAAGTTTATTCAAGTCGAATTATTTACCCTCGTTTTTCATACGAATTATTTAAAAATTGTTCCGTATTTCAAACGTTTTGCTCGTATTTATTATAAATTTATATCATCGAATGAAAGCATTCTTTATAATCAAACAATGTTACTTTTTTTTCCATAAATATTCACAATTTCAACGCCGTTTATATATTTTAATATATTTTTGTTCATTTAACAATAATAGTCATTTTTTTATTTATCATAATTTATTTCACTATTAAAATTATATATTTTAATTAATATTCTGATTGAAATTTGATCTGATTATATAGAGAAATTAATCATCCCCTTTGGATTATTCAATTTATTGATTAAAATTTATTGATTATGCTATTTAATATAAGCACTATATTTTAAGTAGTTCAATTTTATCTATAACACGAACTTCATGAACTAACCACTGAAAACTTGTATTTGTTTTGTGCGCCAAATATCTACTTCAAGTTGTTTGCTAACAATATTTAAAAATACAGAGATTTTCAATCTTTTCAATGAAAAATAATTTTTAAAATTTAGATGTGTATTAACAATTTTGTCTTTTAAAAAATATTATTTATTTTTTCATTTTATAAAGCTGATTTTATTTTGATATATGTATTTTTTTATGAAAAAATTTAATATATTTCATCAACTTCCTTTGTTACATTTGAGAAAATTTTATTTAATAATTAATATTATTAAAATCTGAAATATTCTGAGGGAAATTTGTATACAAATCTAATAATTATTAGGATTATTATTTTATTTTCTGTATACCTTTGAACATTTTTATTTTTCTACCTGAGTCAGCTTATATTTTAATATTACACTCATCCTTAAATTTGTAGATTTTGAACCATTTCAAAATAATTTAATTAGAATGTAAAATATTAACCAAAAAAAAACAAACAACATATTTTGCAACATTTTTATCATACTCTTTTTAATCTAATTTAACGATATCATAAAATAGAACTATTGTCTTAAATAAATCTCAAGCCAAACCAACTTTAATGTTTATTATGCTGCTCACTTAACTTTATTTTCTCTCGAGTGACCCTATTAAATTAAATCCATTCTCCGACGACTTTCCATAGAAATTAATTTAAGAACTTGCTTTAGAAACGCTCCCCGCAGTTTTCTTTTTGACGATAAAAAAAAGTGAATTTCCTATTTTAAATGATGACCGCTTTATATATTTTCTAATTATATAGTAAAAAATGTGTAATTTGAAAATTATCTAAATATGTTTTATTTTCTATGTAAAAAAAAAATCGGTTGAATATCTCTGACCGTTGTACGATTTCGTCGTCTAAAATAATACCATGTTGATGAAGTCTCGCGTGACTTTCACCTTTATTCACATTTTCTTTGAAAATCTTCTGAAGGAGGGGTGGGGGGTGCACGTTAAAAATTGCTAAGCAAATTTTTTTATTTACACCTACCATAATAAACAAGGGGGGGGTGAAGGGCGCGGACAGGATTTTCGTGCTTTTATCTCGCCTCGCAGACTCCGCATTTGAAAAATGTTTTAATATTTTCCACTTCTGAATGGGAAAATGATTTTTTTTCATTGCCCGGTTTTTAGCGTGCATTATTCGTGATATAAAGCCAGAATATTTCCAACGTGTGTTTGTTTTTAATGAACCTTATATATATATATATTTATTTTATTATGTATAATTTTTCAAAACAATGGCGGTACGAATTTTATATATCATTAACATTAATATATTTTTTTTAGAATAATATTAATCAAGAACATTATTTCTACAGAAGTATTTTTTATTTATATTAATTAAAAATATAATAAATTGAAAATTTATTTTCAAACACTAATTTTTATTATCGCTGAAATATATCTTCATTTTCATACTGGAAGCGGTACTATATATTGGAATAAATAAAGATTTAAAAGTCAGAGGTAGTAAATCCGTAGAATTTACTATGTCTAGTAAATTAACAACTTTTTTCACCGTAGTTGAACTAAAAAGATTCACGCTGTCACGTATACGTGTTTTAAAAGTTAAAATATTTGCATCCTATAGAAACTGGGTCACACTGTACATATTTTCATCTGAAGAACGGAAAGTCGATCTTTCATTTCCTTTTTCTATATAATATTATATTTTTAATATATTTTATTTTTCATAAAAATCATAAAATTTAAGCAATAGAAGATTTTTTATATATTTTAAAATATTATATTGATTGATTTTTGAAAATCATATAACCTTGTGATATGAATTTTCAATATTTTATTTCCAAAAATAACCATCAATCCTTTTATGAGTTAAAGGTTCTCATTTGAATTTATTAATATTGATTTATTTTTTATGTAATTCATTTATCAGTTTTGAATTTAATTTCTAAACATACTATAGTTTACAATATATAAACTGTAAAATATCATAGTTTTGTTTAATTGTAATATTTCATATCAAATTATATTTAGCAAATATATAATAATTCGATTACCTATTACTATTTTTTAATCAATTTTATTCCACAATCTGTTGTTTTCAAAAACACTATTATTATCGATATTTTAATACGATTATATAATTTATTTTATTATTTTAATAAATAAACTATTATTTTGTACTTTCGCATTATACGAAAAAAAAAAAGAAAAACAAACAACAATCCGTCTTTTTTTACGTCGTTTCATTTGTACATTTTACAATTAGTCAGATTACACTTTTACAACTCTTACATACAACTTTTTTTTTTCTTGTAATAATAATACTGTCATTGTTATCATTCGTGCTGTCTTTTAGTATCGCTTTTTCCGAGAATTTTCCGAGCTCAAACAGCTTTTCTAGCGCGACACCGATTTTTCTCCCCGTGTTTTTTTTTTCCTTCTATGCCACCCTTAAAAATTTAACGTCGTTATCTAACATACGCGACCTTAACATGCTGTGCAACATTTTTTTACGATTGGAGGCCGTATTTTGTGTTTCTTTTTTTTTTTTTTTTTTTGTTTCGCATTTCGATTTCGTCGTCTTCGATGGCTTTTGATAAATCGTAAAAGATTGGAACATTATTTATGTTTTTCTTTCTCTTTTTTTTTTTTTTTTGGTATTTTTATATTCGAAGCCGTAAAACGCTTATTACTCGCGCAATAAAACATGCTCTTTGAGGATTACCCATCGGATTCAACGATTCAATAAATAAGATTTCGTATAACAGATTAATTTGTACTTTGATTTCTTTGAAACATTTAATATATTTGATTTATATAAATTGAGAAAATTGGTTGAAAAATATTATATAAATAAAATAAAAAAAAAAGAATTTGCTCTTTGTTATTTTTATATTCTATATTCAATATAATTTATATCTAATAAATATTATATAATGCTTTAAATCATATTCATACTTGTATATGATATCAGTAAATTATTCGTAACATTATCAAATAAGCTTTTTGCTATTTCTATACTTAATGTATGTTACTCATATTTTTATTATTAATATATATATATATATATATATATATATATATATATATATATATATATATATATTATGAACTTCATAAGCAAACATCTATTAATTTTCATACGCTCTCAAATGTTGTAATCAGTTTCATGTTTACGATTTTCGTGCCGAGTGAAAATCATAAACCGACATGTAATATTATGATTTTCATGTTATTTTTTTTTTAAAGCGCACATGAAAAACCCGATTTGCATGCAGCAAGTTATGAAGATGATATTTTAAATATTCATACATTTCAAATTTTTTTAGGCTATATAATCGATATTGTACACTTTTTTTTTGAATAATTTAATATTTAACAATACGATCGATATAGTATTTTATTTTTATTTCCATTCATTAATTGAAAATTATATTATTATTATTTTCACTAATTATTCAAAATGGAGAAATTTCAGACGTGTATAAATTAGTTAATTGTTCTTTTTCCGTTTCCAATTAGTCGTAATTATCATATATATGCTCCCAATTATCACGATCTATCTATTAATTAACAAATATTTATCTTAATTAATAGTATGTTTACTATAAAACAGTTTATTGTTTTAAATTCTCAATTGTATTATTTCTATAATCGATTTATATACAAAAATAATATATTCAATAAATACGATGCATCTAATAATTAAAAAAAAATGTCTAAAATTATTCATTCAGTTGATTTTTATTAATATTTTATGTATTTATGATAGAAAGATAAATGTTTTTATTTTTTTTTTATCGTGTAATTCAATTTAATATTATCTTTTTATTGCTTAATGCTGATATATATAATTGCCATATATTAAAAATTTATATCGAGTTATAGCGTATGTTATTATTATTTTATTTAACCCATTAAAGTATTAACCCTTTAAGGCATTCTTGATACTCATAACACATAAAAATGTATGAGTGATTAATATATACGATCACTTAAATTGTATATGTGTTTATGCCCGAGTGTGACTCGGGACTATTATGAAACAGTAATTTATTTATTTTTTAATAGAATAAAAAGCGATCTTTTTACATGAAAATAATAGTACATAACGAGTTGATACCCATTTGCAAGTTACCATATTTTTCTATTTTGTTATATATATATATATATATATATATATATATATATATATATATATATATATATATATATATATATATATATATATATATTAGAAATACAGTAAATATCCTTTTGTCTTTCGTATTGTTAACGTGTATGCGTTGCATTGAAAATTGAATTGCGAATATTGCATTGTTCGTTTAAAATGTCCGGATAAGGGATGACGAATGGTTAAAATAAATTTATAAAAAAAAAATGCACATAACGTCGTCGTTGAATCGAAAATGCGACCTATATTTTTGGATTTATATACGTTTAAAGCGATAAATAACATATGCATATGCGAATCGTCATATATTGCATATGGGAAAAATGCATCAACGTTTCTCAAATATGTCACGTTACACTGTCAAATGTTATTGAATTCGTACAATCGACAAAATTATTATTTTTATAATAGTTTTATTTTTTATTATTAAAAAAAAATACTTTATATAAATACATGACTGAAAAATGTTGAGCGTTAATATAATTAGCCGATTCACAAAAAACATTTCACCGATTCCACGTGGCTTTTTTAATGAAGCTCCGTTGTTTCTGGCAAATTGCATTTTATATAATAGTTTTAAATTTTACTTTCTCTTTCTCTCTCGACTTTAAAATTTTTATTATTATTATTATTTACCATTTAACCTTTAATTTTAATGATTTAATTATGATTTTTTATCACATATAAATAGTCTTGCTTCTTTTAAACTTGTCGATTGAAAAAATAAATATTTACATTTAATACGAAAATATTATTTATATAGACCGATGTGTATAAATATAATTTTTATTAAATATTTTAATAATATACAGCAGTAGAAAAATGTGTTGGTTATATTCGCATGTTTCGTAATGTCCGCGTAAAACTTTGAATATGTGCAGTTTATATATTTCATTTCGCATTTTCGCATTTCAGCTGAAAACCAGAATGGAAAACACCAACACTTGCCATTATTTTCACAGTTAATCGTTAAACCGCCGTGTATGTTTAACACTTTTCGCGCTTAGTTTATTCCGCTTGATTTACTATTTGCATAAGTTTAGTTGCGAATGCAAAATAAATAAATAAATAAATTCGCAAAAAAAGCTCCGTCTTCAGCAGACGTTTCATAAAAGTGCATTCCGTTATGAATAATGCGCATATTTTATTTATTTTTTATTATAAATTCAAACGTATAAAAAAAACGCTTTTAAAATTTCGATTACATTTTTCAAAATTAGTTTACATCCATTTCAACTTTATAATTCCGAATCACACACATTTTGCAAAGCTTCACATTTCACGAGATTATTTATGAATTATATATGAGAACGTTTGGGAAAGCGTTGCATCGCAAAAGATTAACCGAGACATTAATATTAAACATTTAATCTTTAAGAGGTAGTCGTATATGAATATAACTACATGTTTATGCCATTTTGTACATACGAGCTTTTCGAGCTTTCAGACCGACTACGCCTTATCTCGTTCGACTTAATGAGATTCAGAGCTGTATAAACTGAAACAAACTCTACTCGTATACTAAACAGTATTTATTTCAAGTAATAAGA